>CM024609.1:9379104-9848604 GCA_014182575.1 Eucalyptus decipiens | reverse complement strand
AATTGCTTGTGTTTGTGATTGGCGGATACCCTTGGTAATAAGTGACCCGCCGACAGTTCATTTTCTTGCTTGATTGGTTGAGAAACAAGGTTCAAAAGACCTGCATGCATGTTTAAATTTTTTGCAATACATGTGATTTTTACATGAATGGTAGGGTCAATGCATGATATCGAGGAAAACCCTAGAATCATATAGATCGCTTGATTAGGAGACTTATTAGCGTTATTGGCCATGCGAGAATACAATTGGTCAATAATTGCTATAAGTCACAAAAAAAGTGAATTGAGTAGGTGTCTTAGTAAGACCTTCACATGAAAGACAAAAGCCGACCCCAAGGCCCCAAAACTTGACTTTTTTATATTGCACTTCTTTTAAAATATTGATCTCAATGTGATGTTTTGTTTTTGGTTGTTTTGATGTGTATGCTTATTTATTTCCATTGTATGTACCTAGTTATAAGTTTCTTAGGCTATGATTAAACTAGAACCCCGAAGATGGAGAAAGCGCGAAGACAAAGTGGAGGTCGATATCACTTACGACCATTATCATATACTATTCGTTTTCCCGACATAGATCTTGGTTTCCATTTATTGTATAAAACCCGACGAGTTGCGGGTTTTCTCTTTTCTCTCATTTTTTTTTTTTTTTTTTCAATTGTTTTTCTTTTTATATTTTTGTAGAATTGCATGATAGATTTACTATTTTTCTTGATTGTTTACTTACTATCTTGCAATTTCAATTTCATTGATTGTTTTCTTTTCTTGTTTTTCTAGAAATAGAATATAATGAAAATGACCAACCACATATGATCACTTAGTTTAGGACAAATAATCCTTAAAATGTAAAAAAAAAAAAAAAAATTGCATGGACATATTAGGAAAACACAACATACGTACCAAAAAATGCACTAATAGAAATATTAGCGTAACCCAAGTCCCCGAACCTAGATTTTTGGTTGCGTAGAAATCGAGGGAACTCACCCAACCCTCGATTAGGTTTTCCAGCGAACTCCCAAAATGAGGCTAGTGGCGACTCCCGTCTTATTTTTTAGGTTGTCATAAACAACTAGACAATATAAATAACATGTCATGCAGGGTATGAGTTTCGATTAAACTCACAATGGTTTAGCATACTCGACATGAAAAGTAATGATGCCATCCTTATGGGCGAACAATAACTAGAGGGCTACCATGGTAAAGGTACCCTTAAATCCAATATCCACACCCGACCCATTTTTCTAAGATGTGTCGCTTGTGTGGGTATGGATCGCGACACTCCGCTGTCATATGGGTATGAGCTTGGGAGAGCTCGCGATCTCATGGAGGGAACTCACGAGAGGCTTGATTCAAAAGGCGAGGTAATGACGTCTTTTGGGACGCGAGCCATGAGAAAACTCTTGTGATCAAGTACCCTAAACCTCGACCTTTCCCCTTTTCTCTCCTCGTGATGATGAGGGATTCGAGGGCAACAAGATCGGGTCGCAACAATAAGAAAACACTTGAGTGTGAATATTTTGAGCGATTGCAATCTTCTCTTAGCCAAATTATAAAGGAACCATCCCGTCGATCTAATGATAGGCACATCACCAACCACATAAATCAGTTGTATTCAGGCTTTATTTCCGCAATATATTTTGTCGCAACCTAATCTTAGGTGCACCACCTAGGGTTTGGCTAATGGACTATTAAGTTTAAACTTAGCTCGGGCTCTCCCAAGCCCATACCAATTCATTTTAGCATGCAAAAGATTATTAGCTACGAGTCGCCACTAATCGATTTACGGTAGGTTAATTAGACACCTAAGTAGAATTATTTTACTCCTCTGAACAAGAGACTTTGGTTCGGGAACTTGGTTACACTAGATTTCTCTAATGCTACCATTCTTTTTATCTTCAAAAATGTCTTTGCGAGCGTTTGGATTGGTTTTAACCTAAATCACTATCATGCAATTGGGTGATCACACGGATGCTCAACTATTATTAAAAATTAATAAATAAAATAAATTGTTCCAAAGGAATTCAACACACTAAAAGCAAGTAATTATTTTTTTGGGATTTTATCTTATCTTGAAATTAAAACTTACCTATATAACATGCACTTTTAACTACATGACTTAATTCTATTGACAAGCAATTTCTAATAAAATGAACCTAACATGCAATCTATTTGACATGCACCTAATATTTTTGTATTTTTTATTAAAATTCGTAATAAAGAAAAACCTGATTAAACTATCTAAAATGAATATTTTTCTAATCTATTTTAGAGATTAATTTGACTTAAGCCCTATCCAATCTTAGAAAACTTTTTTTTTTTTTAAATTGAGATTATTAAAACATGCAAACATAATCTAAGACCCTATCTATAAAAAAAAGTTATTTAGATCCAATCATAATCTATGTGCAATCCTATTCAAGCTAGATAATGAAGTCCTACATATCGCACAATCTAAAAAAATGCAATCCTATTTTACGAAACCAACATATTCTGATGCAAGATTTGATTTTTTTTTAGTGTTTTCCAAGACGAGCAATTACCGGATAGACATTATATCCAAGCCACATAGATGTTCAACAAATGAAGGATTAAAATAATTGAAAAAATAATCCATTATCTCACATATTAAATTAACGATTATTTTAATGCTAAACATCACAATATATAAGAAAGTTTTAAAATAATTAAAATTTGATCCGAAGTCTTACGAATCAAATTAATAATTATAATGATTTAAGAATCAAAATACTATCAAAGTGCCAAAAAAAATCAATATAATTAAAAAAAAAATGATTCAACGTCTTACGAATAAAATTAATAGTTATAGTGATTTTTGAGTAACAACACTCTACGGATCATGCCTAAAATATTCAGAAAATCAACATTGACACCCAATGTTCCAATTCAAGTAATAATAGTGAAACTTGATTTATTTATTTATTAAAAAAAAAAAAAAGACTACCTTGACTAGGTTTTTTATTCTCTAAACGGGACTGGCTCATGAGACTTGCGAATGACGATTTGCGCCGAGGTCGGTCTGTGGCGAGCGGACCAGCAGCGGGCTGATGTCAAGTCGATGAACTCAAGACGTTGGGGGGCATCGTGGTTGATGGTGCTTGGCGAATGGAGAGGCAGCGGTGCAGGCAGCAACAGCGACGGCGTTTAGGCAGGTTGCTGTGGCGGTTGCTGCGGCGTCAGCGACAAGCAGAGGTGGCATTGGCATTAGAGACGGTGGCGCGGGTGTCGGGCAGCGGGAGGCACGACGACTGGTGGGCGAACCAACAGCAGCGACAGGCGAGCAAGTCACAAGCAGAGGTGCTACTGGTGTTCGCGACTACGAAGGTGATGCTAGTGCTCACGGCTGCAAGTAGCAGCGGTGGCGGGTGTCAAGTGCTCAGAGCTCTCTAGAAAGAGGACGGCAGCAGACAAGCTGCTAGTTGCAATGGTGCGATCGCCGGACAGAAGTGCGCAGTGACGCGAGCAAAGGTGGCGCGGGCTGCTGGAGCGGTGGTGAGCGGCGCGGAGGCGCGAGCGAAAGGGTGATGCGTTGTAGAGGCGCAAGCGTCAGGCAATGGCTCGCTGAAGAAAAAGGCTCCCCTTCTTTTTTCTTTTCTTTTTCTCACGTTCACTCATTCCCCCTCTCTATGTACTTTGCTACTGCTGACTTCTTTCTTCTCTGCAAATTGTCGAAGAATAGAAAGGCTAGTTGACTATGAATGGACAAGAGCAAACTTCTCCCATTTTTTTCACTCTATCTCTCACGTCCCTTTTTCTCTCTTCTGCATTTTCTCACGCTTTCTTTTTCTTTTTTTGCTGCCCCCATTTTAGTTCACGAATGCCCCCCTTTATAGTGGTTCCAAACACCCCCTTCCATGGCAATTTTCGAGCTTCCTTTCTCTGTTGCCTTAATTCGTGGTCTGCAAATCAGGGTGTGATTTCACGGCCAGCTTGATTTTTTCTTGAACGCTTTGATTCCTTCCCTTTTATCAAACTTCTTGCTTTTTTTTATTCACCTAATTTCTTTGACCGAGAATTTGCTTCCACATTTACTAAGATTTGAATATTCACCAAAGCAAGGGTGGCTAATCAAAATTTGCACCTTCAATTCATAATCAATCAGATTGATCCTCCCTTATTTTTCCTTTTATTTGCTCTGCTGCAATTTTTTTTTATTTCTTTAGGTTGCCAAAATTTAGGTGTCAACATATTTCTTGCTTGAATTATCTTGTTTGTTCATGCTTCCAAGTTACTCTTGAAAAATATCATATTTACAATGGATTTTGGCTTCTTCTAAGAACAAAATAAATTGACAAATTTCTTGAATTTGCGCGAGATATGGAATGATATATAGCTAACTATATATACCACACATGCGACACCAATGCTTCAAAGGATCCTCTTGATTCCTAAACTAGCATTTTCTATTTACTCTATTGAGAAATGCCATCCAATGGATGTAAATCGAAAGAGTTAGATAAGAATGACTTTTGTCCTAAATACCTAAGATCAAACTCTATGTAATCTTGTACAGATGTCGATGCCTGCTGAGGTAATATCCTTTAGGAGTGAGCATGCTCCGGGTGGACGGTTCTCACCTTGGAATCGGAAACCGCCCTCTAAGAACCGATTCCGAAAATTGGAATGGAAACTCACCAGTTGGTTCCATGGATCGACCCAGAAACCAAAACCAAGTCAGTTTAAGGATTGAAAACTATAGGGTGGAATGAATAGACAATACTCGTTAACTAAAAATTAAATTTCTTCAAAGGTCATGGTATAGTTCTCTTAATGTTTCCCAACACCGAAAACATGTGGAGAATTAGACTCCACGTTAAAAGTACTAACCTTCACAGAAGTTAAAACATTCACTTGATCCATCTTTTTTCAATTTCAACCTAATTTAATCATCGAAATGGCTAAGGATAGACCTAATTATACTCTTAAAATGAGCCGTTGGCTCTTATGGATATCTCCAATCGATTCTCTCCTCTCTCTATATTTGTTTATTTTGTTTTGGTTGAGAAAGCAAATAAATGAATTATTAGAATGAAAAGATAAGAAGTAGGGAGTTAATCGTATTACACACCCAAGAGACAAAATTGGTCAATAATGTCCAATAACTACAAATATATATATATGTACATACATATTTGGTAAAAAAAACTACAAAATAATTAAGCAATTTAGACGGAATTTCTTTTTTTAAATATATAAATATATACTGGTTCTAGATGAGCAAACGGGCGGTTCCATGCCTAGAATTAGGAACTGAATCAATACTCACCGATTCCGTCAAATTGGAACCAAGAATCGGACTGGCCCCCATGGGAATCACCGATTCCGGTCCAATCTAGTCTAGCCAGTTCCGTGCAGTCCAAGCCGTTTCCAATTCTTTTGCACACCCCTAATATTCTTTTCATCCTCAAAAGATGGTGTAATCTCATCGTAAATTAGGACACTCATAATAACCATTATGTTTTCTTATTTTTATGCCCGCAAAACAAATTTAAAACAAAACTCCATTTGATAATGCAATTTCATTTTCTATTTCTAGAACAAATTTTTAGTCTAGAAATAGGTTTAAAAATGAAATAAGAAGTATTTTTTTTATTTTTCTATTTTTAGAATAAAAATGAGAAGTAAAAACTATTTTCATTGCTCACTCTCACTACTAGCCGACCATCCACTTGCCCGCCACCTCCCATTGCCGCCCACTCACGAGGGAGAAATTATGTGTCATTACCAAATGCATATTTATTCTTGACAACTCGTTCAAAGAGTAAAAAAAGAAAAAAAAAATCAATTTCTAGCTAAAAATTGATTTTGTGGAACAAAATGCCTATTATTCACGCCCTTAAAAGCCGTAAATCATTCACTGAGCACAGGATTCCAATCCGATCCCATGACAACATGTGTTTATGTTAAATGCGCATATATATATGTATGCGTTATGCACTAACGATGTGTTTAAAGGTCATTGTCACTTTCGTATTTTGGGTGCGCAAGATGATAATTACATTTCATGCTCAACAATGTAACCAAGAGATTGACATGATTATAAAAAATCCCAAGACCAAGACCTGTAACTTTCAAGTTTCACACCAACAACCAGAACGTGGGCAGCAGGGGGACTTTTCTCCAAGCCTTGATGAATCAAAAACGAAGAAAGTGCGATGGAAATTTACTAATTGAATGACCTGAGACTGATCGAGCATCGAAAATGTATGAGCCAGAGTGAAGGAGACAGTAGCAAAAGTTCCTTTTTAGCTACCACTAAGCGGTCAAAATATATGGAAGTACAAGAAGTAGTAAGACCAAAAATTCCATGGCTTGAGTCAAAAAAGATCTAGCAAATGTTGGGTACTCTTGAGAGAAAGAGAGAATATCCGACTTGTCTAGCAAGATGGCGAATTGCTATTGGGGGCGGGGGGATGATCTTCGTCCACAAGGTAGCACATCAAATGGTTATGCCTGCGATGGATTATCTTATATCAGTCTTGTGGTAGATTGATAATCGTCGCACTAAGCTTCAGTTTGGTATTATATAGTTGTGGTTGTGCTGAAATTGCTTCAGCTTTGCCACAAATTGTAGTAACTTGTGCTAATGACGATACATGTTTTAAAATCTCGTTTTTTTAGTTCCCGATGGATTTACCTTGTTCACAAGTTGACCCCATAGCAGCAAGAAAAGGCGGCCCCCAAATAAGAAATGAAAGGTGAACTTATTTTTTTTTTTAGTTTTCAAGGAAGATATAGGGAGAAGGAGAATTGGGGAGCTGCTATTAGGGGTGTGTATGGTCCGAGCAGGCAGTTCTGGCTTAGAACTAGGAACCACCTCGCTAAATATCGATTTTGAAAAATTGGAACTGGGAATGGTCCATTAGTTGCATGAATCCACTCGGGGAACCGAACTACCAGTCCAGTCCGGTTCTCGGGTGGATCCATGGAACCAACCTTTAATAGTCAATGGAGCAAAGAACCACCCAAAACTGAAACAAGAGCTGGCAACCTTTTTTTTTTTTTTCATTTTCCCTTCGTTTTCCTACCAAAAACCCTATCTGCTCGAGGGTTCTACAAGGGTTTATGCAAAGCTCCGTCATTTTGAAGCCCGGTTGCTTGTTGCCCAGCTTGCTTGTTTCCATGGCTTTGCAACCGATGGGTTCTGCTAATTACATGTTGAAGAGGTTTAGTGATAGTTTGGGGTATTTGAATAGATCTAATAGGAAGTTGGCTAAGCTAGAGGAAGATGGGTCTGGAGTCCTGACTCTGGAGTGGAAGACATTAGACCCATTTAGCACACAATGCTTCTTGAGTTGGCGAACGTGAAGACGACGATGGCAAGAAGAGGGGAAGCTATTAGGGATCTTAGGAAATGTCTGCTTTTTTTTTAATATTAAAAATTAATATATTATTATAATATAACATTCAGTCCGAGTGGGCGAGTGGGCGGGATTTGCCCATGGAACCTGTCACGCCCGATCCTCCGAGCGCGAACATCCCACTTTGGTCGATACAAATGCGACTTCCCAGGACACGTCGCCGACCCATTCATTTTTATTGCACATGCGGAAGCGAAACAAATCCCCTGACAACATTTAACTTGGGATAGAAAAGCAGGCAATCAATCACAACCAAACAAGCTTTCTTATAAACACATAGGTTTATATACAACAATGGATTGTCTACAAAATAGACAGGCTCAACAACTAGGGAACTGTCCTATGACCAACTTGTCAGACACGTTCGCCGATTCTTCAGCCTCCACCTTCCGAACTCCAGGACTTCCGGTCCTCCACGACCGTCATCTAGGGACCTGAAATATTATCCCACAACCGGGATGAGACTACGTCTCAAACAGTCCTACCCTCTAAAACTCAATTAGGAAGAAAATACGCCTCGGGCGCTCTAGCCACACAAATAGGACAGAGGGCTTACCTCGCCTCGTCCCTTTCCCCGCACGTCGCACAATTCAATTCTCAATCACATTTGATCATTCACAATGATTCAATTCAATCCCATTATCTATCTTTCCATACCGTCTATCAAACCAGTCGTTAATACGACATATGCTTTCCAAAGCTGTAGTATATAGACGGTAGCTCGCTGAAGCTGTAGCGTATAGATAGCTCACTGAAGCTGTAGCGTATATATATAGCTCACTAAAGCTGTAGCGTATATATATAGCTCACTGAAGCTGTAGCGTATATATATAGCTCACTGAAGCTGTAGCGTATATATATAGCTCACTGAAGCTGTAGCGTATATGTATATAATATTTGCTCAACCAAGCTGATACATATATAAACAACTGCTCGCCAAAGCTATCAATTCAACAATAACCCAAACCAATCCTCAATCAAATCAATCAATAGATTCAAACTGGTCCTACCAACCAATTACGATACCAATAGCTGGCACCGGGTATTTTCAAGTTAAATACCAAAACTTCTCCAATTTCACTTAATTCCACATTAGTGGAATTATTAACCACAATCATCAATCACTCAATTTCTCAATTTAAACATACAATTAGCACAAACCGACCGCACCGCGCGATCGTCACGAAATTCTAACGACCGGCCATCCCGGATAATTTTCGAAATTATTAAATAATTAAATTTAATTCCGAAAATTAAATAATTAAATATTATATTATAATAATATAATTTAATAAAATAATATTTATAAATTCGAAATAATTAATTAATTAAAAATAATTAATTAGGGCTTAAACAAGATTACACTAATTTAATCATACAATTAGCCCTAATTAAATATCCATTAAGCTAATCATACAACTAATCTAATTTACATTAAAATAATCTAATCTAATCACCTAAACCTAATTAGACTAATCTAAACACCCCTTAAGCGTCATTAACTCACTAAGCAAGAATTAGAGGATAAACTCACCGGATTTGCACGCCGGTGAGTTCCACGGCGACCACGACACCAAGGCGGTCGATAAACCCCAAAGCGGCGACACCAACGGAGGCCGGGAAGACACTGAAAACGGGCCTCGAAGACCTCACGGCTTTCTGGTTTTCTGCTTCTGATCTGGGCTGAACTGCAGAGAAGAAACCAGCAACTTCAACGGCGAAAACGGGCTGATCGGAGCTCCGGCAAGCGGGTGGTTGGCAACCGGCGGATCCCGGGGGTCTTGGGGATCTTGTAGGAGGTTGGGATAGGCAAAGGAAGGGTCGGAAAGGGGCGAAACAGCAAGAAAACGCGAAACAGGCGGAACCAGGCGAGTCCAGACGGTCCGGCGAGCGGCGGCTTCGGAGGCCGTTTCGGGACGACCGGAGAATCGTTCCGGCGAGCGACGGGATGCTCCGGAACGGTCTGGATGTCCTCTTCGCGACGATGGGTGGCTCGTTTGCTGATTCAACCGGGAAGTTAACTTTTTACTCGGATCTTTGGCGAAGGGTCGGCTGGAACAGAAACTGGAACGAGGAGAAAACAAGGGAGGAAAACGGCCGACGATGGCCTTCCGGGCGTGCGACGATGGAGGGGCTGGTGAGCTCGGTTTCCTCTGGCTTTTTGCTGAGCTTCTCTCCTTCAACAATAATGGAGAAAGCCACAAATTAAGGGAGAAGAAGCTGCTTAAGCAAGGGGGTCTCCTTGGGCTCTTTAGAGCTCAACACTTGTCAATCTCTCCTTCCACTTGCCCCCACCATGACATCACATGACCATCAGCCACTCTCTCTCCTCAAGCTTCCTCCACAACCTTGCCAATAGGTGCAAAATAGTCTCTCCCCCATGGCATACGAATTTGTTACATTTGTACATCAATCTCAATCAATTTCATCCACTCAACCAAACACATCCAATTGAAGCCCAATTAAATCCATCCATGTGTCCTCGGCCTTCTCATGACTTTTTCCCATCAAATGATCCAACTTGCATCCCGAAGATTCAATCAAAACGACCTTCCGACAATTCCGAACATAAACGGCCTTACTTTGCTTTTCTGCCAAAAATCTCGGTTTGTAGAAAAAATCTTCTGGAGATGAGTCGACATTCCTAAAATGAATTGTGACTTGACAGAACTTCCAATTTCTGTAATCGGGTTCAATTTCACGGTTAAATTCAATCTGGCGCGACTTTAGCGCGTCCTAATCTACCGGGTAGCTTTTAGGAATTTTCTGTGCAATTGACTGTGGTTGATTATTCTCAAGCCACAAAGTGCATCTTCGACACCTTGCGACTCTCGATTGTCGTAGAAATCTCGAGGTTTCGATTACGGACACGGGGTACCCAAAACGACGAAGAATCGGTCTAGTGCCGGTCGACGAGGATATTGCGATCGGTGGAATCACCCACACTCTAATCACCTATCTCGCCGAATCGACCTATTACTGATCTCTGTTCGATTCTGACAGTGTCGTAATGATCCTTGCAGATTAATACGGTCGAGTAGCCGATTCATGGTCGAATTCTCAAGTCTATTGCGTTTAGATTCCTTAACGGCTTCACCGATAGACTAGTTATCTCGTGAGTGGCCAACTCGAGAAGAAAGCTATAGACGCGAAGATGAAATGCCCGACTTATTTAATTGAAACCAGAATTGGAAAATCGGGATGTCACAACTCTTCCCCTCTTATAAAAATTTCGTCCTCGAAATTTAAACCATTAAAATTCTTCTTCAAAATGGTGGGGTATTGTCGTCTCATCAATTCTGCTCCTTCATTCTGCTTCAGACTTCTGCTTCGGACTTCTGCTTCAAACTGCTATCCAAGATCCTCGGTGCTGCCGAAACATTTCCAAATTGGCCAAACCAATTCTTGATTCCCAAAAAGGCTAAGTACTTGTCTATCTTTACAAAAATGAAAGCTGCAAAAATTTTGGTTCCTTTTTTTTTTTTTTTTTTTTTTTTTTCCACAAAGCGGCTAACCGCCGCGTCGGGGGATTCGAACTCCCGACTTCGGACTGCGGCTTCATCCGGATACCACTCGGCTAGAGGCGCCGACGGTGTCCCAAACCGCTTTCTTTTTTATTTAAAGCCAAAATCCTTTGAACCCAAACGTGAAATATTCCACCATTTAAATGCTGCTCAATCTTCATTTCATTAACGAAACACGATGTCCCTTTCCTAGGCGACATTTAAGGAAAAATATATTCTCAACCTGAAAATTCAAAGATTTTCGACACTTAATCTGCGTAAATTTCCCGACGGCGATTCGAGCGGTCCTCAAATCTGTCACTGATAACTGCAACTGAATCACTGATTTTCGAACCAACTCTGGACTTGCGATTTTCTAATCTTTGACCTCAACTCAACCAACTTAAGTTCTGAATACTCTGCTCTGCACTGACTCAAAGGAACCATCTGACTGATCTACTGAAACTGGGAACCTCTGGTCAAGATCTGACATAACTCTGACACTGACACTTTATGCAAACGAATTATTTGATGCACAAACACCTCTGCATGTCTAATCAAATCAAGATCCTTCCACACAGCCACAAGGTGGGCTGATTTCATCAGTCTGTCAATTACTTCCCAAAATGAAATTATTACCACACTGACTCCTCGATAGACCTGTCACAAAAATCTATTGTGACGCGATCCCACTTCCACACGGGGATCTCGAGAGATTATAAAGGTCCTCTCGAATTGCAAAACCGAGCTTTCTCTTGCTAGCACATCTGACACTTGTGACCTGTCAGTGATATCTGTCTTCACAACGATCTACTAATCCTGTTGATGCAAATTCTGACTCCTCTTCGTACTGTCTGGACAATGCTGAAGCTGTTACAACGAGCTTCCGATAAGATCTCTTGTTTAATCTCGGTATCATCAAGTACACTCAATCGTACTCAGAAATCTGAAATTCAGTTCTCTTCTTCTCGGTATCCTCTTGCAGGATCTTTTGCATTTCTGAGTCTGTCCACTGAAGCGTCTGATTCTAACCTGAATATTCGGTTCAATTCTGAGGGTGGCCATAGAATTCGAAGGTGGCCTACCTCAAATTTGAAAACCGAATCTCGAACTTTCTCAAGTGAGGTTTATACTTTAACCAAAGATATGCACAAATGAAGACTCTCGACTCAACGCATCGGGACTTCTTTCATCCTTCCAAGGTAATACCAGATACCACCATCCTAGTCCTTCAAAAGATCTGGTTCACAGTGCCATCTCATATTCAATTCCTTCTAAGAGAATAAGTATTTTGAGACTTTAACGGTTAGCGAAGATCTGGAGTCTTTCTTCACACTAACAAAATCTCTAAATCTTCAGAGCGAAAATTATTGCTGCAAGTTCTAAGTCATGCATCTGTAATTTCGTTCACGAGGTCTCAACTGACGGGACGAGTATGCAACAACCTTGCCATGCTGCATTAGCACGCAACCCAATCCTCTAAACGATGCACTACTGTAGATCTCGTAACCTCCAGGACCAGACAGTATGGTCAGCACAGGTGCGGTAGTCAACTTCTACTTAAGCTCTTGGAAACTACGCTCGCACTTGTCTGTCCACCCAAACTTCTCTTCCTTCTCTATTAATCTTGTCAACGGCGACACTAAAGCTGAAAACCCTTCTACGAACCTTCTGTAATACTTTGCTAAACCCGGAAAACTTCTGATCTCTGTTACTGCAATCAATCTTGGCCAACTGATCACTACTTCAATCTTGGAGGGGGCCCACGGAGATTCATTCTCCTGAAATCACATGACCGAGGAATGCAACACGAGTCATCCAAAACTCGCATCTGCTAAGCTCATCGTGAAATCCAAAAGTACTCAAGGTTTGAAGTATCATCCTCTAATGTCTCTCGTGCTCCTCAGCACTCTTTGAACACACCAGGATAACTTCAATGAACACGATCACAAACTGATCCAAGTATCCAATGAACACTCTGTTCATCAGACCCATACAAACAGCTGGAGGGTTCGTCAAACCGAACAATAATGCAGTGAACTCACAATTGCCATATCAAGTACGAGACTAAATTCGGTATGTCTTCTTTTCAAATCCTCAATTGATGATACCCTATCCTCAAGTCGATCTTGGAGAATATCAATACACAAACACAACAAACCATTTTCCTTCTTTACAAACAAGACTGATGCTCCCCAAGGTGATGCACTGGGACGTAAGAATCCCTTATCTAACAATTCCTGCATCAACACTTTCAGTTCTTTCAGCTTTGATAAAGCCATCCGGTAAGGAGCCTTAGAGACAGGCTCTGATCCGAATGCTAACTCAATCACGAACTCTATTTCTCTTTCTAACAAAGAAACTTGGCAATTCTTCAGAAACACCTCGAAAACTTCGTACCATGGCTAAGTTCTCCTTACTTGGTCCCTCAACTATCGCATCCACTATAGTTGCCATATAGATTTGGCAACCTACATCCATAAACCAGTCGTCTTCAGTGACGAACAACAGGGATCGAAGGTCCTTTCTGACTTTTAATAACTCAAAACTTTCGCACACTAACTGAACCAACTGAATCATATCACTGCCACGATTCATAACAGCAGAAAGCTCATCGAGCCAAACCTTTTCATAAATGACTTCCAAGTCACATATAAGCAAACCCATCAAGTACAACTATCATCAGAGATTCATCTTCACTTTACTTTATTACGACAACGGAAACTTCACAACCTTCACTCAAAATCCTGTTGCGCTACTCTGATAAAACACCTCAAAACATTCTTCCCTTGATCGATGCATGGTCAATCCATTCCTAATCCTTTCGCCATCCTAGTGGCTTCCTGTCTACGGTAGCAATGCTCGAGTCCTCTTGGACTTACACGGACAGTTCCTATCCCGATGGCTGTGCTGGCCACATTCAAAGCATGCTCTCGTTATACTCGGACACTGGGCTGACTCACACTTCCTTTCTCAAACTTGCCACACAATCAGTGAGTCCTCTACCTACTGTCAGATAACAGCATGCACTCTTTCTTGTACTGAAGGCCTGCTCTACAAACCCCACTATGCGTTCTATGGCGCATTCCTTTCAATATGTCTCATCGGCTTTCTAGAATCGTTTCTGGCCAGGTAACCATGATGGTCACACACAAAACAAGCACCCGTCTTACCAAGACACGGGGCTAATCCATGTCGGCTTCTGTCAGCACGACACACACCATTCTGATCCATTGCTGACCTAACCATCCCACATTTCCAGTTGGATGGAAATGAGCTACTTTTCTCCGATCATAGACTCCTTCCCAAAATGATTTCCATCTCTACTAAATCTGAATCTCGACTCAAATGCAACGGCTTGCTCCCAGATCACAACTCTAGCTTGGGCCTCAACAGGCGCAACAACAACAATAGTGACAACACTGGCGGCGGTATTAGTAACAACGATAACAACGGCGGCTCGGTCCTGAGCTTACTGACCCAACAAACTTCCAAGGAACACTAGCGCCTGAACGATCCCATCAAACCTAGGATCACTCGGTGCTGCTACACTAGTACCGACCTACAACGGTACTCTCACACTCGCGCTGGTCTGAGCCAGTGCTCCACCATGACCACCTTGGGTACCGATCCTTGTCGGCATACCACCCCGAGTAATTGGTCTAAAGGTTCTCTCTAGGAGTCCTCTGCTCCTGATCACTCATCTACAGGATCTTTACAGAAACCTGTTTCCCAATTCTAATCCCAGATTAGAATTCGAGTGATCATCATCAATCAATTTACCAAACAACTATCAGACACATGCACCAGCATGAAATAAAAGTCATTCCTACTAACTATCCCACAACAATCGCACCTTATCACTCCATTCACAAACCCGCTCTGATACCACTTAAACGGGGATGTCACGCCCCGATCCTCCGAGCGCGCGAACATCCCACTTTGGTCGATACAAATGCGACTTCCCAGGACACGTCGCCGACCCATTCATTTCTCTATTGCACATGCGGAAGCGAAACAAATCCCCGACAACATTTAACTTGGGATAGAAAAGCGGGCAATCAATCACAACCAAACAAGCTTTCTTATAAACACATAGGTTTATATACAACAATGGATTGTCTACAAAATGACAGGCTCAACAACTAGGGAACTGTCCTATGACCAACTTGTCGACACGTTCGCCGATTCTTCAGCCTCCACCTTCCGAACCTTCCGGTCCTCCAACCGTCATCTAGGGACTTATTATCCCACAACCGGGATGAGACTACCTCCCTACCCTCTAAAACTCAATTAGGAAGAAAATACGCCTCGTCGCTAGGGACCCTCGCCTCGCCCCTTTCCCCGCACGTCGCACAATTCAATTCTCAATCACATTTGATCATTCACAATGATTCAATTCAATCCCATTATCTATCTTTCCATACCGTCTATCAAACCAGTCGTTAATACGACATATGCTTTCCAAAGCTGTAGTATATAGACGGTAGCTCGCCGAAGCCGTAGCGTATAGATAGCTCATCAAGCCGTAGCGTATATATATAGCTCACTAAGCCGTAGCGTATATATATAGCTCATCAAGCTGTAGCGTATAGATAGCTCCCAGCCGTAGCGTATATATATAGCTCACCACGTAGCGTATATATATAGCTCACCGAAGTATATATATAGCTCACTGAAGCTGTAGCGTATATGTATATAATATTTGCTCAACCAAGCTGATACATATATAAACAACTGCTCGCCAAAGCTATCAATTCAACAATAACCCAAACCAATCCTCAATCAAATCAATCAATAGATTCAAACTGGTCCTACCAACCAATTACGATGCCAATAGCTGACACGGGTATTTTCAAGTTAAATACCAAAACTTCTCCAATTTCACTTAATTCCACATTAGTTGAATTATTAACCACAATCATCAATCACTCAATTTCTCAATTTAAACATACAATTAGCACAAACCGACCGCACTCGCTGCGATCGGTCACGAAATTCTAACGACCGCCATCCCATAATTTTCGAAATTATTAAATAATTAAATTTAATTCCGAAAATTAAATAATTAAATATTATATTATAATAATATAATTTAATAAAATAATATTTATAAATTCGAAATAATTAATTAATTAAAAATAATTAATTAGGGCTTAAACAAGATTACACTAATTTAATCATACAATTAGCCCTAATTAAATATCCATTAAGCTAATCATACAACTAATCTAATTTACATTAAAATAATCTAATCTAATCACCTAAACCTAATTAGACTAATCTAAACACCCCTTAAGCGTCATTAACTCACTAAGCAAGAATTAGAGGATAAACTCACCGGTTTTGCACGCCGGTGAGTTCACGGCGACCACGACACCAAGGCGGTCGATAAACCCCAAAGCGGCGACACCAACGGAGGCCGGGAAGACACTGAAAACGGGCCTCGAAGACCTCACGGCTTTCTGGTTTTCTGCTTCTGATCTGGGCTGAACTGCAGAGAAGAAACCAGCAACTTCAACGGCGAAAACGGGCCGATCGGAGCTCCGGCAAGCGGGTGGTTGGCAACCAGCGGCTCCCGGGGTCTTGGGGATCTTATGGGAGGTTGGGATGGGCAAAGGAATGGTCGGAATGGGGCGAAAACAGCAAGAAAACGCGGAACAGGCGGAACCAGGGCGGAACCAGACGGTCCGGCGAGCGGTAGATTCTCTCAGGGCCGTCGGGACGACCGGAGAATCGTTCCGGCGAGCGGTGAGATGCTCCGGAACGGTCTGGATGTCCTCTTCGCGACGATGGGTGGCTCGTTTGCTGATTCAACCGGGAAGTTAACTTTTTACTCGGATCTTTGGCGAAGGGTCGGCTGGAACAGAAACTGGAACGAGGAGAAAACAAGGGAGGAAAACGGCCGACGATGGCCTTCCGGGCGTGCGACGATGGAGGGGCTGGTGAGCTCGGTTTCCTCTGGTTTTTGCTGAGCTTCTCTCCTTCAACAATAATGGAGAAAGCCACAAATTAAGGGAGAAGAAGGCTGCTTAGCAAGGGGGGGTCTCCTTGATGGCTCTTTAGCTCAACACTTGTCAATCTCTCCTTGGCTTTTGCCCCCACCATGACATCACATGCCATCAGCCACTCTCTCTCCTCAAGCTTCCTCCACAACCTTGCCAATAGGTGCAAAATGTCCCTCCCCATGGCATACGAATTTGTTACATTTGTCTTCAATCTCAATCAATTTCATCCAATTCTCAACCAAACACATCCAATTGAAGCCCAATTAAATCCATCATGTGTCCTCGGCCTCTCATGACTTTTTCCCATCAAATGATCCAACTTGCATTCCGAAGATTCAATCAAAAACGACCTTCTGACAATTCCGAACAAAAACGGCCTTACTTTGCTTTTCCGCCAAAAATCTCGGTTTGTAGAAAAATCTTCTGGAGATGAGTCGACATTCCTAAAATGAATTGTGACTTGACAGAACTTCCAATTTCTGTAATCGGGTTCAATTTCACGGTTAAATTCAATCTGGCGCGACTTTAGCGCGTCCTAATCTACCGGGTAGCTTTTAGGAATTTTCTGTGCAATTGACCTGTGGTTGATTATTCTCAAGCCACAAAGTGCATCTTCGACACCTTGGCGACTCTCGATTGTCGTAGAAATCTCGAGGTTTCGATTACGGACACAGGGTACCCAAAACGACAGAAGAATCGGTCTAGTGCCGGTCGACGAGGATATTGCGATCAGGTGGAATCACCCACACTCTAATCACCTATCTCAGTCGAATCGACCTATTACTGATCTCTGTTCGATTCTGATAGTGTCGTAATGATCCTTGCAGATTAATACGGTCGAGTAGCCGATTCATGGTCGAATTCTCAAGTCTATTGCGTTTAGATTCCTTAACGGCTTCACCTGATAGACTAGTTATCTCGTGAGTGGCCAACTCAGAGAAGAAAGCTATAGACGCGAAGATGAAATGCCCGACTTATTTAATTGAAACCAGAATTGGAAAATCGGGATGTCACACCGGTTCCCTTAAGAACCAGTGGTTTCGGATAAGGCTGTCAACGAGTCGAGTTGGGTTAGGTCGGGTCGGGTCGGGTTGGGTTTTGACGTTACCCAACCCGACCTGAATAATAAGGCAATGTGTTCGACCCGAAAAGCATAATACCCAAAGCAATAATGCGGGTCGGGTCCGAGTCGGGTTTCGGGTTTACATTTTTCCCCTCCTTTTCTTTTTCCCCTTCTCACCTCTTCTTTTATCGCCCAACGAATTTCCCATTGGGTTCCTCTACTAGCCAAATTTTGAAGCATCGCTATACATGATCTCTCGCTAAGTTTAATAAAAGTGAAATTCAACAAAACCAAAAGTGAATGATATACACCTAAGGGAGATGACACATCCTTTGCATACACAGCAAGAAAACATAACTTCTTATCAGGAAGTAAAATAGATAAATGAAATCGATGCGGCTTTGCTAATCATTCCCAATTCCTGAAGCTTAGCAATATCACAAACATGAGAATTGGACAATTTCGCACACCAAAAGATAAAAACTTGGGAAGAAAGAATGCTAGTCTTCCATTTTAAAGATATCCCATTGTCTTAAACAACTCAAAAAGGAAAAGATTCTCATGTCAACTGAGGAAAATAGAAACTCCTTGCACGTAATCTCAACTCAATCCCAGTAAACACAAAATTCAGTGCCATCAGAACAAAAAGTTTCACCAAAAGTAAACCAAATTCTGCATCCTCAAACAGACGGAGAAGATGTAGTCCTCAATACAGATGATGCATCAAGACGAACCAAAAAATCAATCCTCTACTTAATGTTTCAAAGCAAGAAATAAGTTCAGTAAAAGGAAAGTCATCTATGTACACGAGACGAGATCACCTTATCACAACCCATACTTTTGAAGAAAGCCAAGAAAGAATCGAACAAAATTACACTTTCGCAAAGAATCCACAGATGGTGAATTGTTTATTTTAAATGAAAAGGAACAAAAGAGACGAAAGAGGAGAGAGTTCATTCAGAATAGAGGAACAAGATTTTGCAAAACCAACAAGCGAAAAGGAACAAACTTTTCTGGACAATCCAAAACAAGAACCAGAAACCACATAAAAAAACAAACACGGAATGATCACCCGCGAAGAAGACACAGAGTTCCAAGCAAAGCACCGCGAGATTCAATGTCGTTCTCACTTCACAAGCATTGGACAGAAAAACAGACCAAGCTTCGAGCTTTCCAACAAAAGTTCGAAAATTAGGACGAAGGGCAACAAGAAAACGAAAACCCACAAGAAGGAACAAAAAGGAGGAGAGGGCGGTGCCTGTAATAACGATTGTATGGTGAGATGATGAACCGCCAGAGCTTGATTCCCCGGCTGCAAATCGGGGACGATGATGGCTCGAAAGAGGAGTGACGGCGGAGATCTTACCGTGAAGCGAAACCATAGAATGTGAGAAGCAAAGAAGAGGGCGGCGGCAGAGTCGACGAGGAGGCGTAGTTGTCGACGGCGACGACCGTGAAGTTGATGAGTAGAGAAGGCGCAGTTGTCGACGACGATAGTGTCGATGAGAAGAGACAGCGAGAAGGTAGAGTCGTCACGATATGATGTGTTTGGCTTTGGGTGTGGAGTGTTTTGTGTTTAGGTGAGATGTGTTTGTTTCATTGTTTGGAGTAAATAATGTGTTCATGGACTGAACAATGTTTTGACCCTAACCCGATCCAAAACATGTTTATTTGCTTGTTTTGTAATCGTTACCCAAACAATATTAAGACTCGAAACATATACTCAACTTGTTTCATGTTCGGGTCATGTTCGGGTTAGGTCAAGTCGAGTTTTTGGACACCCCTAGTTTCGGGCGGTTCCAATCCAGTTTTGGGCCGTCCAGGCGAATCACAGTTCCTTTGCACATCCCTAGCTACTATTGAGTGAACTAGCGATCATGTGAAGGGAGATTGGAGAGAAATCCATTCTACCTTCATTGCGTATAAATGGCTTAGCGAACTCAAGAGACAAAGTCAAAGACTAACTACTTTTCGACCGATATAGACTCGTCCAATTTGTTGGTCTAACATGCCAAGTGTGCTCGACTCGAGCCCAACTTCTTGGATGGTTACGCTATATTATACGGTTGAGCAAAGGTGTTCAGGCACACAACAAGTACTCAATTTCCTTCGTTGTAGCACATACTATGAGAGCTAACTAATCACTTTCTCACCTTGCTTAACTTTTGGACTATAAGTGTCACACCCTAAATCTCGAGCGCGCTCACATCCCTTAGTGGTCAACTAAATTGCGACATTCCCAGGACGTGTCGCCGACCCAATCGATTCATACACATGCAGAAGCGAATTAAACAATCTCCAGACACCAATCAACACAAGGATAGAAAAGCATGACAACCAATTAACACAAACATATTTTATAAACAAACCAGGTTAGCCCTGTAAAGTTATATACAAGAGGTCTAGACCCAAAAGAGAGTTACTAAGCTAACCCTACCCCAAACCATATCTACTTGGGATCCGGGTCTATCACGATATCGTTAGGGATGTCGATGTCTAGTGGGTCAGCTACCTCTATTGCAGACTATTCGCCCTCGGGCAACTGGTTTGCCTCAATATCAGCTATAATATGGGTGTCCACAACAGGGTCAAGCTCCTCCACATACTCGTCATCGACGGCAGGCCCATCAAAATCATCTAAGGGGCCCTCTCGAACACTATTGGGCCCATGACGAAACCACGCCTTGAATCGATGAGGTACCAACTGAGGTAGGCCTTCATCGACCCAGATGGTAGTCACAACGAGCTCACAGGTCTAGTCAGGGGTATGGTACGCTCGGTCTCCGCCTCTCATGGCCACCCAAAACCTACATAGCGCACCTCCATCTAAGGACCTGTAAAATTTTAAACCACAACGGGGTGAGACAATGTCTCGGCGAGTCTACACCCTATACCTCGATTAGGAAAATAATTCACTTAGAGGCAGCCTAAACACACAACATATAGGACTTACCTCGCCTCAGCATCTCCCTATCAACACAACTCATATAATATATGCATACAGTAAATGCACCCAATAATTGGAACACTTCACTTTCCACATATCAATCAATCATAGGGGTCACAATTATAAGGCCAAATCATTATGACACATCTCATTCTGTGCCACACAATTTTGTCCCATAATCAAGCGGGGCTAAATCACTCATTCAAGCGTTCCAATTGGTTACGACCCAACGGCCACAACCAACTCAACAATTGGCGATCATCCAGCATAACGAGCGCCGTTCTGCTTTGTCAGGCACGGCAACGTCTACATCTAGACGGCATTGCCGAAGGAACATCGGCCCAGCCTCCATTTGCGACCGGCATCCATTGACATGGAGCATTCCCGAATGAGCATCGTCCGACATAAACGCATTGTGATAGATTCTAATAATGATTACACGCACATCCAATCTCAGTAAAGGATATCGTGCTTTGCACTCAAATGCCTCAATTTTAAATGATATACTTTGCCTATCTCTTCATATTAAAAACACCCAGTAAAATAATTAGACATGGTCCCACAATCAGATTGAACCATAAAAGGTGGTATACTCTCTTTTAAAAATTCCACTATTTTATATAATACTTAAAATATTTTTTGTGTCAAAACCCGACACTCGGTATTTTTTAATTAAATACCAAAAATTCATATTTTTGAAATTATAACTGAAAATCATCATCCAACACACAATTGCATAAATTAGCAATCAATTGCACAAATCAACACTTCCACAACGATCGACGAAATTCGACAACCGGCTATCCCAAAGTATAATTTCCGCTAATTAACAAATAATTAAATAAATTGCAAAATATTTAAATTAAAGCACTTAATTAAATTAACATAAGCTAGTCTAACCACCTAAGTGCACTAAATAAATTAATCTACTAAGCTAACTAATTTAATCTAATTAAACTAACTACATTGATCTAATTAAACTACTAACTAACCTAACTAACCCCTTAGCTCATCTAGTTAGCCTAACTACTAATCCTAGCTAACTAGTTATAGGAACTAACTACACTAATCCTTAATTAACCCAACTAATCCACCCTAAGTGTAATTAGCCTCCTAATTAGGGATTAGAACGTAAACTCACCGATTTAGCGCGAAAATTGGTTCACGGCAACGGCGGCGCGACGACTAGGGGTGAGCACGGTTCCCGAGTAGAACCGGGAACCGGAGAACCGCACCGGAGGGTCCGGTTTGGTTCCAGTTCTAAAGAGACTGGTTCTGGTTCCTAGTTCCATTTTTTTAGGAACCGGCATTCTCGGTTCCGGTTCCGCTTCCTATAGGAACCGGATCGGCGGAACCGAAGGAACCGGAACCGGTTAGATATTTTTTTTTTTTTTTAAAAAAACCCTAAAGCACCCACGTGATTTCCCCTTGCCCTTTCTTTTTCCCTCTCTTTCTTTTCCCCCTATTTTTCCCTCTCTCTCTCTCTTTCTTTTCCCCCTTTTTCCTGCTCTCACGTCACTTCCTTCCCCGCCCCCAACTTTTTCTTTTCTTCTCTCTCTCTTCACTTTCCCCCTCTCGGCCGAAACCCCACCCCTTCTTCTTCTTCTTCTTCTTCTTCCTTCCTCTTACTGGCTGCTACTTCATCCACCACAACACCACCGCCCCACACCCTACTCACCACCACCTCTTGGCCACTGAACCACCGCCACCCACCACTCGTCCGACGAGCCATCTCGCCGTTGAGCCCGACGAGCTATCGCGTCGTCTGCGCCGTCCCTCACCGCCTGAGCCATCGCCGCCATCCCCAAGCCACCGTCACCACCTCTTGCCGCCGCTCGCTCGGCCGTTCGGGCCGTCGTTGCTCCGAACCGCCACCGCCGACGTGGTTGAGGCATCGGATCATCCTCAAGATGAAAGCGATTGGGAAGGCAAGGATCCTAATGGAGACATTATTTATGTGGAGTAGGTCTAACGGCTGCACAGCAACAGAACTAAGTTGCTAAACTAGGCATACTGCTACTTAACCGATTAGTTTGGTGTTGTCTTTATAGGGAAGAGAATTCTTTTTCTTCTGATCAATGAAAAAATACGATAGCAATCGTATTGTAGGGTGCAGCTTTGCCATATTCTAGATCTTGTTGGAACAAATTGTTATTTATGTGCTATATTTTCATAAGATTGTATATGTTATTGTCTACTGAAGGAATAGCCAATGTGCCTGAAATACTTGGCATTGTATCTTTATTATTTGCCACTCTACTCAACACTGCCCATTTGGGGTGAAGAATCTTCAATTGATATTGATGTGACCATCTTCTTTTACCGGCTTGAAATGGGAAAGAAATTATCAACCGATTGATTCTCTAGTTAAATGCTAAACCCAATAGACAAGTTGAATCCTTCTGTTGAGGCAGTTTGTAGTACATGCAGTCCAGGCCGTCATTTTGTTGTAATTGGTAAATCTCATGCATCAAACTAAGAAAACAATGATTTTGCACTTCTTCTGCTAGTTTACGGCACAATGAATGGATTTGCAATTGTTTGCTTGTCCCGGGATAGATACATTTACTGAACCACCATACACATGCTCTTGTTGGGTTTTAGCTTTCAAGTTGTTCTTTCAGTGATGCTACTTATTATTTTCAGAATGACAACTAAAAAGTCAGTCTCTCTTCATGCAGGTTTAGGGCGGTAACAGTAAACCGCTCTTTGTGCAGGAAAGGAGGTTTCATAACATCATCTGGACTTGAAATATATCCTGCCGATCTTTGATGCAATCCTCATAGTTTTGTCCTTGCATTTGCCGACCGCACACCATAGCAAGCTATATTGAGCTTGTACTTTGTGTATCTGAGCATGTTGCCGTAACTTTCTGCAAAGAGCGCATAGCAACGACGTGGCACCTACTTCTTGCCCATTCAAATCAAGAGCGAAATGCCAAGAGCCTATGCTCATACAACATGCCCATAGTTATTATTATGAAACACATTAACCATAAGGAATCACCAAATTATACATTAGACAATGTTTTCTCTAGAAAACTATGAATTTAGTTGTCTATTTGGATGTAAAAGATTCACATTGCTGCGTATTGGCAAGTACTGAAAATGGAGGGCCAACTATTGAATTATTTCGGCTTCCGGATATTCGCGCCCACTACGAAAATGAAAAAAAAAAAAAAAAAAAAAAAACCTATTGGAACCTAGAACCGACCTCGGAACCTGTGACAGGGTAGGTTCTAGGTTTTCGATTCTAACGGGTAGGTTTCAGATTCCAAAAATTGAGGAACATGTACTCAATGGTAGGTTCTAAGTTCCGGACAGAACCAAACCGAAACTAGGAACCGCTCACCCTAGCAATGACGACCACAACTTGGGTCGACGATGACATCAAAGGAGGCCGAGAAAGGGCTAAAAAAGCCTAGCAAACCTCATGATTTGCTGCTGGGTTTCACTTCTACTTCGAGTCGGGCTAGCTAATCGCGGGGCTTGGCAAAGCTAGATGAGTGGCTAGCTGGAGCTGGGACGGGGACAGGAGGCTGGAGGTGGCGTCAGGGGAGTTGGCCTGCGACGGAGGCAAGTTGGCAATGTCAGGCCTAGCGAATGGAGCCGGTCGAGGCGGCTGGCGTCACTGGAGCTGGACGCACGTCAGACACGATCTGTCGTTGACTCGGGCAATCAACGGGCAGCTTAAATGGCGGCGTGAGGACTGGCGGTGGCTGGCAGCTTTGGCGAGGGGCTGAGCTGGTTTGCTTGCTTTGAAAATGGAGGTTACAACTAGTGAAAATGAAGAAGAGGCTGAGGAAGAAGAAGATGGAGTTGCTACTGGGAAGGAGGGGGACAAGAAACCTTGGAAGTCAAGTTTAAATATCTAAAACACTTTAGTACCAGCCCCAAAGTCTTCAGCCATGACTATCTGCCAATTTTCCCTCCCAAACTTCTCAAACAAGCCAAGAATGAAGGCCAAAAGATGGCAGCCCCACAGCCCTACGAATTTGCACCCATTCATCTCAAGTTCTTCACAAATTCAAGCCAATTTGGTGACCAAGAAATCTCCTTAAAGCTGCCATACAATTTCTACCATTTCTCCACAAATTACTTCAATTTAGTAGCCCAAAAATCCAATCAAAGAGGCTCTTCCAAATTTCTTAAATTCGAATTGCCCAATTTTGAATTTCTGCCAAAATTTCAGGCTTGCCGAAAATTCTTCAAAAGATGAGTCAACGTTCCAAAAATAAATCGTGACGCGTTGAACTTTTTTATTCTCGAAACCGAGTTCAATTTCGTGGTTAATTGGGATCGAACGCGATTTTAGCATGACCTAACATATTTCATAGCTTTTAGGAATTTTATCGCGTTTGACCCATGGTTGATAATTTTCCATCCACTTGTGTGCCTCTTTGATTCATTGACGACTCTCGGTTGTCATAAAAATCTCAAGGTCTTAATTACGGCACATGGGTACATAATCGACGAAAAATCGATTTAATGCCGTTCGACGCAAATTTTGCAATCAAGTGGAATCACCCACAATTTAATTGCATGCTTCGTCGAATCTACTATCTCCGATCTCTAATTGATTATAACGGTGCAGTATTGACCATTACCGATTAGCACGGTCAAGCAATCGATTTCTGATTGAATTCTCAAGTCGGTTGTGTTTATATCCCTTAACGGCTTCACCTGATAGATTAGCTATCTCATGAGTGGCCAACTCGTAGAAAGAGGACCAAAGGCGTGTCGATGAAAAATCGGGATGTCACAATAAGAGCTATCAAATTGACTTAGTAAATCTTCTCGACTGCTCCTACCCTTGCTAATGGGAAATCAATTCAAATAAGTGATTCGTTTGGGATTTCGGTATGCTCCACACTAATATTTTGCATACCCCTGCCAATTGAGGGGGTGTGGGTGGGGGGGATCTTTGGCTTTGTCAAAGCATTCCACCGATATTAAGACATGGACTAGTTTCTTCAACCCTTTTTCTATGTGTTGGTGTTCGTATGACCTACATAGGACTCACCGTAGCACTTCAAAACTAGATGAAGAAACATTTTAAAAGGCAAGAGCCGAGGCACAAAGAACCGTCCTCAACATTTCACAACTATAGCTGCCACGAGAAAGCTCGACCGAGTACACTTGGAGTCAAGAGACCTTGTGACCGAGTTGGTTTGGGAAGGCCTGGGATCAAATCCATTTGTAGACCAAGCAAGGGCCCATGGACCCTTAAGACGAACAATTGTTTAGTGGATTACTAGATAGATAGGCCTGTGAATGGTCATGGGCTATGGGCTCCAAACTATGGAGAAGAGTTTTCCACTTGAATTTGGCAACTATTTTTGAGAAAAACACAATAATTTTTTCAATTTTAGAGTTTATGGATTAGCCTTCTCATTGTTTAGACGTATGCTAGTATCAAGCTGCATGTCACATGTTTGCAAAGAAATGGAAAATGTTAGAAAAAAAGATTAATTGACAAAACTAATCGAAAATTAATGAATTTCCACACCATCCAAACAAAAGCTTGCAATTTATCATATTTATTTCAATTTTATCTTTTGTGTGTATATATAACATAAAGGAGAGACAAAACGACACCAACCCCATAAGAATCACACCTCGAGAATTACATTCGGGACGTAGCGCCACAATACCATCTTATACAAATCCTGAGAAAATCACACCCAATGTCGATAGCATAGGAGAAGAGCTTGGAATCACAACCCCAATCTTGTGCCTAGAGTTTCTACAACGTCGCAGGTGGTACCGTTGAATCACTGCTGATACCGTCGCTTGTAGGTGAAACGAAGAAGCATGATGCAATGAATGCAAATGGACGAATGATCAAGACCGTGCCAAGACCAAGACCTCGATTCTGAAGTAGCGACGAGGATCGATTGGCTCGTGCAAGGGAGCCCGTGGCCAAAACGCACCGGCGGCTCGTGCTTTGCATCAATTGCTCAAGCTCATGGGGAGTCTCGTCCTTCAAATAATTTTCCCCAAGAACCGACGCCTTTTCAGATCTCTCACGGTGAACTTCTCTTCCCTAAATGAGGAAACAGTCAAAATAAAAAACGCCAATTTTACAATTTATGGTCTACCCCATCTATATAAAAAAAAAAATGTCCATATAATATATGTTTTCGCATGAATACTGAATCGCCCATATGATATTAGGGAATATGGTTATTAAATAATCTATAAGTTTATTGTCAAAACCCTAAAAAATCTCTAACGTTGACTCTAATCCCAATTCTATCATAAACTTTCTTTTATCTCATAAAAAATGGCAAAAGAACGCCTCAAGTGCCAAAGTTGGCACAAAGGAACAATTAAGTGTCAAAACTTACAAAAATGACACTTAAGTGCCACTTTTTTTATGAAAAATTGGACACTTGAGTACCACATCAGGCGAATCTCGACGAAAATCGTACGTGGCATTTTTTTATTAATTTTTTTGCTTACATGGCTCACCAGAAGGCTAACTCGGCAAATCACACGCAAATACGACGTCATTTTGGTATAATTCGAATTTTAATATAATAATTAATTAAATTAAACTTTAAATAATTAATTAATTAATTAATTAAAAAGGGGGAGGAGGAGGGAGGCAGTCGACGGCTGAGGGCTTAGAGGAAAACAGCCCACTTTTGCAATCATATGGAATCACCCACAATTTAATTACATGATTCCGTCGAATCAACCTATATCGATCACTAATTGCTTATCATGGTGCCGTATTGACTCTTGCCAATTATCACGGTCGAGCAATCAATCGATCGAATTCTTAAATCTATCGCATTTATATCCCTTAACGACTTCACCTGAAAGATCAATTAACTCGTGAGTGACCAACTCAAAGAAAAATGACCATAAGCGCGTCGACGAAATGTCAATTTCATATATTCGAGACGGGGTCGAATTTCAAGATATCACAAGGCCCTTGTCTACTTCCTCCCCTTCAGCATGGTCATGCTCGTCCAATACCTCTACGAGCCCAAGTCCTGGGAGACGCACGCCATCGGGCGGGCCGTGGTTGACTACATCGACGTCATCGCCACCAAGCACCCGTTCTGGAATCGGAAACTCGGGGTGACCATTGCATGCTCTTTTGCCACTATTGAGAATGTAGCACTGCAAATGCTTAGAAGGAAGCAACAGGAAGAAACTCAGCAACTAAAGTCAACTAGAATAGAGGAAACAGAGGATTGGCGTGAAGAATGAGCAATCGGTAGAATTAGAAGGGTGTAAACTACATTGTTTGCTTCAGCAAAGTTGTTTCTTGTACACATATGCATGAGCTCTATTTTCCGTTATGTGTGTGTTGAGCTGTCATGTGAGTTTTATTTTTTTGTTATGTGTGTGTGCTGAGCTATCATTCAAGGAGTGGTTGGTTTAGATCTAGAAGTTATTCCTCTGTTTTTATATATAAGCATGTAAAAGCAGAACGGATCAACATCGAGCTCTCAAATGAAAAGACTATGAAAGAAAGAAGAAGATGAGCTCTTCAACAAGCTCTCTTCTCATTTAGCTTCGACTACTTCCTTCTATATTAATTTTTCTTCTTGGTATCAGAGCCATTCTCTGAGTGTTCAAGATACACACTAATTCATGGCTGCAAGAGCTCCCAAATTTCCTTTGCCTATTCACGTAAACTTGAGCAATTTTGTCACAGTTAAGCTCATTAAAGATAATTTTCTTCTTTGGCAAGCTTAGTTTCATAGATTTCTCTGGAGTCAGGAGTTGTTTGGGTTCGTCAATGGTGAGGTTTCACCACCACCACAGAAGAAATGAGTAGATGTCGACAGTAAGGCAGTTGAAGAACCAAACCCTAATTATGCGAGATTAGATCGGAACCGATCAACTAATTTCCTTGTGGATCAATGGAGCAGTATCTGAGAATATCCCGAGGCTAATTATTGGATTGGAAACATCTTATGAGGTATGGCAAATTCTATTAAACTGATTTACACAGAAGTCTATAGCTAGAGAATTTGAGTTAAGAGGGAAACTCCAAGCATGTCAAAAACGAAGTAGGCCATTATCTAAATACTTGAGAGAGTATAAACTGATTTGCGACCAGTTGAATGCAATCGGTAAGCCTTTTGATGAGATAACAAAGGTGTTCGGAGTCTTGGAAGGATTAGGATCGGAGTATGAGAATTTTCGAACAAAAATGTATTATTTGAAACCTCAACCGGATTATGACGAAGTTATTTCGCAAGTGGAGAGATTTGAAACAAGGTTGCAAAATTACTCCTCAAACCAATATAATCCAAACTTCGCCTATTATGGGCAGAGGAATGTTGAAAGGAATCAAAATGTGGATAGTGAGACAGTTCAATCAAGTCTTGCCTTCGTAGGACAGAGAGGAAACAATAGGTTTTATGGAAATATAGATGGAATTAGTTAGTCAAAGTTATAGTATTCGAGGTCGTGGTTATGGAAGAAATCAAAGTTACAGAGCCTATGATTTGAACCAAGAACAAGAGGTTCAGGCTTATAAACCACAGCTGAGTAATTCTGGCCAAGGATTTCGGCCTTATGAAGGTGCTCCACAAAGATATCAGGAAGTTAAGTCATATCCTCCCCTGAACTCCTCACTTAAAAATAGTCAAGATGAGAAAGCAACAGGAGGTGCAAGAGCGATATGTCAAATCTGCAAATGACTAGGACACTATGCACTTCAGTGTTGGTATTGCTTTGATAATTCCTTCCAAGATCAAGACATTCCATCAGCACTTGCGACAATAAATCTCAAAGATCTGAAGGGTAGTGCATGATATCCAAATACGGGTGCTTCACTCATGTAATTACTAATCCGGGTATTGTTCAAAACTCATCAAAGTATATTGGCTCGGATACAGTAATGATAGGAGATGGGTCCTGTCTTCCTATTACCTTCACTGGAAATGCATTTTTATACACTAAATGTGATGTGTTACCCCTTAATGATGTGTTAGTGGTTCTAGAAATAAAGAAAAATCTACTTTTGGTTTCTAAGCTAACTGATGACTATCCTTGCTCCTTTGTTTTTGAAAAATATGGTGTTTATGTTAAGGACCATCAAACCAACACAACGATGCCTTTTGGAAGAAAAGTTGGGGGTCTCTACAAAGTGGACCAGCAAACCACCAAGGTTCTTTTACTCAAAGACATAAGGCGGTTGCGGAAGAAGTGTGGCACTAGTGGCTAGCTCACACTAACTTTCAAACCCTAAAGTTTCTTCAGAATCAGAAGCTGATCCACTACAATAAGACAACTCAAGCCGTGTGTTGGAGTTGTCAAATAGTAAAAAGTACTAAGCTAGCTTTTCCATTATTTGAATCTGAAACAAACTTCCCTTTGGAAAGGATACATTGTGATGTTTGGGGACCATCTCCAGTGAGTTCAGTTCAAGGGTTCAGATTCTATGTTATCTGTATAGATAACTTTTCTCGTTATAGTTGGGTTTATCCAATGATGTTGAAGTCTCGATTCTATGATATCTTCATCCTATTTCAGAAGTATGTGGAAAATCATTTTGATCGAAAAATTAAAGTGTTTCAATGTGATGGTGGGGGCGAATTTTCAAGCAATAAGTTTCAGAATCACTTAAAAGCCTATGGAATCAAAAACTACATGTCATATCACTATACTCTAGAACAAAATGGGATTTCAAAATGGAAGCATAGGCATGTGGTGGAACTTGGATTATCAATGTTGTTTCATGCAAGAGTCCCATTGATTTACTAGGTGGATGCCTTCTTGACTGCAACTTATATTATAAATATGCTTCTTGCTCAAAATTTACAGATGGAATCCCCATACAATAAGCTCTTCAAGCATAAACCAAGTTATGAACATTTATGTGTCTTCGGAAGTGCTTGCTATCCTTGTCTTAGATCATATACACGACACAAGTTTGATCCTCGCTCACTCACTTGTGTGTTTCTTGGCTATAGTGACAAACCTAAAGGGCATAGGTGTCTTGTACCCTCGGATGGCAGAGTTTATATTAGCCGAAATGTCACATTCGATGAGAGTTTCTTCCATTTTACTAAGAAGCTTAATGAGGTATTTCCACATTATACTGCTTTGTACAATAAATGGGTTGAAGAGGTTGAATTTCTAGATTCAACCAAAGCAGAATGAGTGAGGAAGATTCCACAGAATAATGCAGGATTTTTACAAGAACAAGAGTTAGATGAAAACAAACAAATGTGTGCCCCAAACACCACCACTGAGAAGTCACAAACACCATCAAATCCACATTCACCAACTATAACGTATTCATCATTTGTCTTAGAGATAAGCGGAGATGGTGCACCTGGTCAACCAACTGCAATTCCGGTTGATAGCTACCAAAATCAAGAGAGACAAGCTTTACATCCCACGATATCAACTGGAACATCAAAACACTCCATGCAAACCCGGTCCAAGTCAAGTATTGTGAAACCGAATCCTAAGTATGCTTGTCTGGCCGAATATCATGTACCTGCAGAACCCAAGACAATCAAATCTGCATTATCTCATGAGGGGTGGCATAAAGCAATGATCAAAGAGATGTATGCACTTCATGAAAACCAAACCTAGACATTGGTTCCAAGAACTGATCACATGCATGTGATAGGGTGCAAGTGGGTTTTTAAAACTAAACTGGCACTAGATGGAAGTCTTGACAAGTTGAAAGCAAGATTGGTAGCAAAGGGATTCCACTAGGAGGAAGAAATTGATTTCCTCGAGACGTTTAGTCCAGTCATCAAACAAGCAACAATTCGGATCGTTCTCTCAGTTGCAATGGTAAAGAGGTGGTCGATACATCAACTCGACGTCTAAAATGCCTTCTTGCATGGCACATTGAAAGAGATTGTCTATATGGAGCAACCCCTTGGGTTTGCCCATCCTACACTTGTTGATCATGTCTGCTTACTCCGAAAGTCTCTTTACAATCTACGACAAGCACCGTGCGCATGGTTTGAGAAGTTTAGTAACTTCCTACTTGAATAGGATTTCTTTTGTAGCACTACGGATCCATCACTCTTTGTGTTTCATAAGGGCAAGATACAATTTTACTCCTACTCTACGTAGATGATATCCTGTTGACAGGTAATTCTAATCTTTTACTTACACAACTAATTACATCTCTAAGCTCAACATTTCACATGAAGGACTTAGGATGTATTCATTACTTCTTGGGTATTGAGGTAAAACACACACCCAAAGAACTCTTTCTTTGTCAAATGAAGTATGTTGTTGATCTTCTTGAGAGAGCAAACATGAAGGAATGTAAACCAATATCAACACCACTGCCTCTGAAACTATCATATTCTTTTGATGATGAAGTCTATCTTGATCGACCACTTGAGTACCGCAACTTAGTTGGGGGTCTCCATTATTTGACAATAACAAGACCAGATATTGTCTATGCTACCAATATGCTTTGTTAGAAAATGCATAACCCTACAGTTGGTGACTTTAACAGATTAAAATGAGTTCTTCGCTATGTTAAAGGAACTGTAAACCTGGAACATTTCCTTCACTTCAATAGTTCCTTGAAGTTTTATGGGTTTTTGGATGCTGATTGGGCTGGTTGTGTTGAAACAAGACATTCTACAACTGCATTTTGTACTTATCTTGGGTCCAACATACTCTCCTTGCCAGCAAAAAAACAAACTATAGTATCTTGATCATCCACATAAGCAGAGTATAGAGCGCTGGCTTCTACTACTGCTGAGCTCACATGGATAAGTTTTGTTCTTTGGGACATTGGCATCTCGTTAGCTTCACCAACGGCAATCTTTTGTGATAACCAATCAGCAATCTCTCTTACGAATAATCCTATACTACATGCCAGGACAAAACATATCAAAATCGATTTCCATTTTATTCGCGAGAAAGTATCTCTTGCTTCTCTGAGTGTACGATATGTTCTAAACAACTACCAAATTGCTAATATTTGTACTAAAGCACTATCCAGACGGGACAATTGCATCATACACATCAAACAGGGTCTAGGGTTCAAACCCACACCCAGTTTGCAAGGGGATGTTGAGAATGCAACGCTGCAAATGCTTAGAAGGAAGCAGCAAGAAAAAACTTAGCAACTAAAGTCAACTGGAATAGAGGAAACAGAGGATTGGCGTGAAGAAGGAGCAGTCAATCAAATTAGAAGGGTGTAAGCTACGTCATTTGCTTCAGCAGAGTTGTTTCTTGTACACATATGCATGAGCTCTATTTTCTGTTATGTGTGTGTTGAGCTGTCATTCAAGGAGTGGTGGGTTTAGATCTAGAAGTTATTCCTCTGTTTTTTTTTTTTTTTTTTTTTTGGTACCCAAGGAACCTCCGCACGCCGCTTCGCGGTGGAGAGTAAACCCTGGGGCGCCGGGGACCCCCACCGCTGACCCCCAAGCGCAGGTAAGACGCGCGTTATGCATTGAAGCATCGCGTCCACGAAGTTTCGAACTCCTCCGCCCTCGCAACGCGTACTAAGCCCGAACCAGCGCGGCCACCGCGGGCGGTGGTGAAGTTATTCCTCTGTTGTTATATATAAGCATGTAAAAACAGAATGGATCAACATCGAGCTCTCAGATGAAAAGACTATGAAAGAAAGAAGAAGATGAGCTCTTCAGCAAGCTCTCTTCTCATTCAGCTTCGACTACTTCTTTTTATATTAATTTTTCTTCAGCCACGGCTGGGTAATGATGCTGAACATTGTGATTTCAAGACCGGTCGAGAACAATCGATTTTCTCCGTTTGACCTTCTATACACGAAAGAAATATAAGATGGGATTGCCGTTGAACAATTAGCTTTGCTTTGCCTTAGTAGATTTATCCAAAGAAAAATAAGATGCATTGATATGAGGTTTGGTTATTTGAATTCAAGCAAAAGAAAAAACCGTTTTTATCCTTCGCCATCTTGTCAAAATTTCTTTTTCAAAAATCACTAAAGATTATAACGGAGTTTAAATGTTATAAGAAATGAATCACGAGATTTTGATGAGTTAAAGGTAAAATGCCAGCCACTTCAAACAAATTAGTCATGTTACTACTTCGAGAGAATAATGTTGAGTGTCCATGCTGCGATTTCTAACCTCTGTATTCAAATATGTAGAGCTTGAGACAATCGTCATGCTCTTTTTGTATAGCTCAATAGATGATATATTAATCTACAAGAAAAATCAACATGTACGAAATTCAAGCTAAATCATTTAATTTTTTTTTTTTTAGCTAGTAAATATCATTCCATTCATAAATTATAATTATAAATAAAGAAAATTACAAATAAAGACTTGAAAAGCTTTCATTTTCTTAAACAATGGCTTGAAGTGGACATTATTTCAAAAATGGTTCGAAATGCTTTCTCATTTTCTTAAATAAAAATTTGAAGTAAATCTAGTTTCAAATAAAAACCCGAAATACCCATATCGAGTCTCAAAAAAATAAGCCTAAATTAATCGGTCATGTGAAGGGCAATTTCGTCTTATGAAATTTTAATTTTTTTCCTTTTTTATAGAAATTAAAAAAAAAAAAAAACATGGGCAAGTTGTGTCTTTTCCTTTTTAAAATTTTTTAATCTAATTTAATTTTAATTTAATTTGTGTTTTGGTGAACATATAGTTAATCAATTGGAATTTGTTGTTAGTCGGTAAGGTTAGGCCCTAATTTGAAATAATCATTATTACTTCAGCCTTTCTTTAGAACTAATATAGCATGATTAGGTTTTTATTCGAAATAAGATTCACTTAGGTCTTTTTTGAGAAATTGATAATACTCCAAGCCTTTATTTGGAATTTTTCTCATTTAAATAGGTTACCTTTTTCAGAAAGTTTCGGAACATTAATTTATTAAAAAAAAATGAAAACTTGTTTTCCAAAGGAAAGGAAAAAAGCTGCCATCTGTTTTCCCCCCCTTTTCAAACGCACGCAGATCCATCGTTTCCCTCTCTCAGCCCCAGCGCCTCCTCGTCTCCTCCCTTCCCTTCTCTCTCTTTGCGCACCGATCGAACTCGGAAACCCCCGCCGCCCGCCGCCCGCCGCCCGCCGGCGATGGCGTCGAAGGACCTCCCCTCCGACGACCCCGCCGCCAACACCGAGACCGGCGGCGAGACCGTCGCCGCCCGCCGGAAGCGGTCCCGCCGCGTCAGCTTCGCCGACGTGGAGATCACCTCCGTCCACATCTTCAAGCGCGACGAGGACTACTACGACACCACCCCTCCCTCCGACCCCAACCCCGACGGCCCGGGCTCCGCCGACGCCGGGGAGGCGCGGCCGCTGTTCAGGGATCTGGGGGACCACAGCGACGACTCGAGGGAGCTCACGCCGAGCGGGGAGTACGGGAAGGAGGACGGGGAGGAGGAGGAGGACGGTGACGAGGTCGGGGTCGGCAGGAAGTCGTTCCTCAGGCCGATTGGGTCGCCGTCTCCCGGGAGCAGCACGTTCGGCTCCGCGACTTCGAATGACGGTGAGTTGATTCGGGTTTTGCATTTGGAGTGCGATTCTTAGCTTAGCAGAGCTTCGGCTTTAACAAGAACATGGTAGGGTGGAATTCGCGGCGCACAGTGAGCAGACTTGGTGAAAATCGGTGGGAAAGATGTCTAGGCTTTGAAGCAAATGCGGCTATGCTTCGAATTTCTGGGCTAGAACCACAGATTTCTTCTAAGATCTGATGTCGCCCCTCTCTCTGTCTCTCTCTCTCTCTCTCTCTCTCAGCTGTGGCATGATTTCTGAAGATCGATTTTTTTTTTTTTTTCACCCATGAAGCACTATGTTTCTTTTGTTCTCTTGAGGATAAGTGTGCTTCGTCAAGGCCCAAAAAAGAAAACAAATTTTTTTGGCCCTCATGTTGGCCGTGAAGTTTTGTTGTCCTGATTGGTGTGTCGTTTGCTGTTGCTATTTCTCAGAAGACAATTTCTTTGGTCCCGTCTCCGCGAGCTTTATTAGACCCGGAAGGCTCTCTGACTCTGCTGCTTCAGATGAAAATCACGACGTGACGATGGACTCTACAGTGTTCTCAATGCATTTCCGCAGCCTTGCAAGATCCGACTCTGGCATGGAGAAGACACCAACAGGCATTCATCTGACATTTGATGAGAAGACACCGTCCGAAAAAAATACCTCTGCTAACTCTGGAAGTTTTATGATGCTAACAAATGCTAGGAAGCTGAGTCCAGAATCTGCTTGTCCAATGCATAATGTTCAGAGTGATGGTAAAGATTCAAATGAAATGAGCCTTATTGGGAATAATCCAAATAGGTATGACTATGGTAGACTTTCTCCTTCATTGGATGCCCTCCTGGCGGAAGGCAGCCAGGATTTGCAAGCTCTTCCTGGTTTTGATGTTGACAATGCAAATGCATCAGCTACTTTTGAGGTTTTCAATGCTGATGAGGGTGGAAGCAGTAAGGAGAATGTCCAGGGCTCTGCAGATAACATAATGAGCTCTATGGGCACTGATGGAACCAATCAGATAACTGTTGCAGCTTATCATGAATTAGACAAGTCAAATAGTGCTTCTGAAGGAATGTGCATTCAAAATGTTAGAAGTGATTTATCTAATATGGTTGACAGTTTCATTCTCGACGCTCCTGTTTATCAGCATATCCATACTCCTAATCAGACGCTAAAAGTAAGAACATTGTCCTAGTCTATATTTTATTTGTTTATTTCCAGATTTGGTTTTTGAGTGTGACCAGCTAAAACCAGTTTAGCTTTACTGAGGCGTCTACAATATGTGCACCATCCTGGTACTTTTGAGTTTGATTGGTCTCAGAAACTAACGGTAAAATGGAAGTGTCTCTGGTCGCATGTAGCAGCCATCTGCTGCAGCTATATGCAGTATTACATGCTCTAGTTTAGGAGCAGCTTATGAGATGATAAAATTCATATAGTGGATGATGGATGTCTGTTGCTGAGATTGCATTTTATGAACAACGATGTATAATTCCACAATTGACTGGTTGATGTGAATTACGCATCTGTTTCTCATCCATGTCAGCTAGGCTATCTGCCTGTCTGCTTCCCTTTCTTTATTTTGTTTTTCTGGTCTTCTGCCTAAAATTCAGTGAAGGCCATGCCAGGATTTTTCCAGATCAATTTTAAGCTTCTGGTTTCTTATACTTGCTCTCTATACGATAATCTGAACATTTTCTGGGAATAAATGGACCATAGTTTGGGATGAAGCTTTTAATTCTCCTCCTTGCAGCTTGCACCTGTATTTCAACATGTGACTGAAGCGACCATCAAGGAAAATTCCCCGTGGAATGGAAGTCAGAATCTTGATTCTACTGAACAGGACCCCAACAGATTGCACACGTCTCATTTGAAAGGCTCTATATCGTCTTTAGCAGCTAAAAGGCGTCAATTGTTTTTGGATACAGTTAGTTCACCTGCAAACTTTCCCTTTGCATCTCCTTCAGCCAAAATGTCTGGGTCACTGCTAAGTAAGGAAAGAACTCAGCATGGTTTGAGTCTGTCGTCTATGTGGAAGAACATTCCTAAGTTTGGAAATCTTGATTCATCTCCTTCTTCTACTCGTTTGAAGGAAATCAAAGCATTAAAGCTTAAGTTATCTGGTTATCTATCTAGTTCTCCTTCCAGTACCGGTCAGGCACGGACTAGCAAAGATGTTGTAAGCAAATGCACAGAGACCCCTGTTGCTGTTCATGATAGCAGTCCAATGAAGACCCCAATCATAAATAAGATGAATAATAATTTCAGCCAAGCTGAGAAAACTCTAGCTCTTGCCAGGAATGGAGAATCTCCAGGTCGCACAGCTTTGCACATTAATCATAATGATCAACCTATTAAAGCAAAGACAGAAATGGCCTATCCCAACAACTTCAGCATGTCAGGTGGTGGAGTGATGCAACCACGATCTATGTCTGAGAGTTCTGAAAACACCACCTTGGTCTCTTTCAAAGCTGAGCCTCCATTGGATGAATTTGTGGTTGCTCATAGAAAGGATAACGAGGAACCTATTGTAAGTCATAGGTTGTCAACTTCCCCAGTGCAAAGGTTAAATCAGGAGTTATTACCATCAGGAAATGATCAAAGTACACATAATGTCTCTATGCAACAAAATTGGTATAGAAAGTCCATTGGCATTGACTCAGACCAATTTGGAAGTCCATTACAATCTGTAGCCTCTGGTGGCTATCCAATTGAAGATGTTAACAAGATAAAGTCCCATTTCCTTGAGAAGATATCTCCAAGGGGCAGGAATATGTCGGATTTGTGGAGAAAGGATGAAATTGTGGTCGCTCATAGAAAGGATAATGAGGAACCTATTGTAGGTCATAGGTTGTCAACTTCCCCAGTGCAAAGGCTAAATCAGGAGTTATTACCATCAGGAAATGATCAAAGTACACATAATGTCTCTATGCAACAAAATTGGTATAGAAAGTCCATTGGCATTGACTCAGACCAAATTGGAAGTCCTTTACAATTTGTAGCCTCTGGTGGCTATCCAATTGAAGATGTTAACAAGATAAAGTCCCAATTCCTTGAGAGGATATCTCCAAGGGGCAGGAATATGTCGGATTTGCAGAGTCTAAAGCAGCTCAAGGACCTCCAGACTGAAGCAGATGGAGTCAGCTCCATAGAGGAAGTTTCTTTTGGGGAAAGAAAAGTTTCTTCTCTTATGCCCGATTCCACATATCCGAACAAAAGTACTGGTGCGCCTTTGCCTAAAAAGGTCATATCGTGAAACTGATTAGACCTCAAGATCATCGTGATTTTCTGTTGACACCGATGAGTCTGTTTCTGTTATTTGTCTTTATTAATTCTTTAGGTTGCTTATGCAGAGCCTCTTGAAGGAACCAGTGCAGAATGACAACGAAGAAATCCACAACATGCGCCATTATGAGAACATGCAGTCCACTGTTGAGGAAAGCATATCTACTTCCAAGTCTGATGCTTTGGGCATTCTTAGTAATGACAATCAGCAGGAGCCTTGTCATTCGGCACGTATTTTGTCAGCACAAGAGATGAAGGAATCTCACCATCAAAAGAGGAAAGGAGATGCTCTTGAGGATGGAGATCTTGTCAGTAAGGTTGCCAGGACAACAGGGAGTTCAGAAATCAAAAGAAGTGAGGGTTATGATGTCAATTCCTCCACTGAGAATCCCAAACATTCTTTTATGGGAAGAGAGAATTCTGGCGATAGCATTCCACCACGTAGAAACTGGAAAGATGTATGTCTATTGTTGATGGTTTTATATTTTACCTTTTTGTGGTGCTCTTCACAATAAGTAGTCCAATACCCGATGCTTCTCCTTGATATTGGAGGTTAACTTGCAGGTTTTTACAAAGTTCTTGGATGATAGCAGAAAAATACCATCTCCCTTGGTTGACAAGCTAGACATGAGAACGGTATTTATTTATTTTTCTTTCTTTTTATTTTGAAGTTACGCAAATTTTTAGTCATCCTCTTGACATAGTCATTGGCATCTTCATTTTTTTTTTTTTTTTGGTGATGTATAGATCAGTGTGCTCGATGAGATGTTAGTACACCTTCAGAAAGTCAAAAACTATGAGCTGCTTAGCTCTGACATTCAGACTAAGGTTAGCTGGGCTATTGACGAATGCCTGTCCCTAGCACCTTGCTTTTATATAAAGAAAATTTATGAAGTAGCAATGTAATGGTTTTCACTTTGCAATTTTACAGAAGGCAGATCAATCTCGTGGTGCTTCTGAGAAAAGGTAGTGTCCATTTTAACTTTGTGAGAGTTAAGCCTCATTGATGTGTGGCATGTTGGGTGTCTAAAATGAGCTTTTTTTCATCATTGAGTTGCAGATTATATGAGATCAACTCTCTGCTGTATAAAGCGTTGCATGAGAAGGAGAGATTGCACTTAAATTGTGTGAAGCGTGAGAGGCTGCAGGTATAGAGCAACTGACTCATATAATCTCTTGATTCATGGATTAGATGCTGATGTTTTTTTTAGCAGAAAACAGAACAAATCTTGAGGCCTTCAATTCAAGAGTCTCAAGCATTAAAATTGATAGTGAAGAAGACCTCACCGCTTGCTGTTGAGGACGGCAGTTGTGAGGATCATCAATGTTCAACTCAATCTGAGAATGGATACAAGGTAGGTGACTTGTTTAGGCGTTGTTGTATCATTCTCTCCTAGCAAGTGCAATCCAGTGTATACATCCGCATCCTGTCTCCTCCACCTCAAACTACCCACATGAAGGACGGAAAGGAAAAAAAATGACAAAAAAAAAAGCGAACGGAAGGAAACAGCATGACTGTCATATTCCGAGACTGATGTGACAGTAAACATAAAGTTCAATGGGATCTAATCTGCTTCTCCATTGCTAGAGAAATATCGTTGCTTCTTTCTCAATGGTTACATGTCAACTTCATAGCCTTCTCAAATCCACAGTTTTTTTTAAATTTCAGATGATAACCCTTCATTTGACTAAGTTTGTCAAATATTACTTTCAGATGTTTGAAGATGATTGTTATCATTAATGTGGTTGAAAATACTTAAGATCGTTTGAATCTGAATATCTTGTTATGGCAATGGGAAGTCCTTTTCAGGTCTTGATCCATATTTAATTCTCAGGAGTTGCCAAGGCACAATGGCTTACGGCGTCGTATTCTTTCACTGTTCTACATATAATTAGTAATAGGAAATAAAACCTCCTCATCTGGTTTTTGAGACCTCATTGTTACTGCTAATTGAGGAGTTGCGTCTAGACATCTATATTTGTTCTTATGCAGGTTTTTTGTCATGTGATCATGTATTGTTACCAGATGTGGTCCAGACATGGAACGGTAGTCACATTACAGTAGAGTTTGAATAATGAATTTTGCTCGAAATTCAGGAAGCCTCTGAAATTTATTCAAGACTTTTTTTTCCTGCCATGCAACTAATGATGTGGTTGTTGCAAATAAAAGAAGAGATAGAAGGTAGTATCTCTGAAGTCTAAGACCAAATTGTCGAAAGTAAGGCAGGAATTCTCATTACACTCAGGCTGAGAGTAAAGATGGGATGCACACATGTCCAAGTTCAAAGCGTGAAATCAGAATCCCTGCTATGTTTTGATTTCACTTTTGAAGTTTATGGAATAAATCGCGACATCACGTGCTTAAAGCTGTACAAGTCCAAGTACCAATTACCTGAACTGATAAAAACTATGAATAAAGTGAGAGGTCTAAGATTGTGCCATCAAAGGCAAAAGCAATTAGGACTTTATATTATAATCCATATCAGAGGGCTTTAAACTTGTCCCTTATACCTTTTCATGGGGTTTAAAAAGAGAAGATATTTTATTTGTCTTATACTTTTTCTAATTCTGGAGGTGAGGTATACAGCCAATGACTTTGATATTTTTTAAGTGATATGTATGTTCAAAATGCAAGCTCACAAGCATTCTTTAAGTTCTGCACAAAAAGGATGCATTACTTCCTATCAGCATCATCTGCATTAGACATTAAATTGTGCATGGTAGTGAAAATTCATGTGTGATGTCTAACATTTGGGACTTCATGCTTCTGGGAAAAGAGTTGCTATCCTGCAATTACATACTCACTACTTCTCAGCATAGTATGTAGTGTAGTAACATGCAGGTTGATCTTTCTTTATTATATGTGAAAGCTCACGTAATTATATTATATGACAAGACCTTTTTGCCTTTTTAGTTAGTCACCATAACAATATGTCGAGTTTGCATGATGTTATTGCATATCTTAGCGAAAGTTGTTGATTTCTGTGCGTATTCTGTTAAAAGAGGTGCTATTTCTGCAGGTTGCTCATAACCCAACAACATCAATGAAGCAGGAGATTGAAATCTTAGAGAAGAAAATAGAGAACTTGACCAAATCTTTAAACAGATTTTGCAAGATGAAGGGAGAATTAGATTGCGTAGAGACAATAGGACTAATTAATAACTTCATGAAGAAAAGGATGTGTTGCAGATTCGTTCGCCTGGATATGCAGGTTTTCTAATTTACCGTTTGTTCACCCCATGCAATGAGAATGTCAATTTGTCTTACAGTTCCACCTATCTGCTGTTTGCTCAGCTGTGGAAAGTGAGTTCCTTTGAGAGTAAAAGTGGCCATCATGATATCACTCTTGACTATCTTGGATTAATTTACCAAAGGTTGCTTCTTCAATCCTGATTCATGCTATAGAAAATTTCACTTTACATTTCTAAAGCAGCGTATAAAATGTAGTGCCATTTTAATTTTTAGTTTCGCTGTTTCCTTGAATCAATGCAGGCTCAGCTTGACTGCTCGTCCAGTTCCAAGTTTAACAGTTTCCAACAAATTGGCCGATACAAAGATACAACAGGTAATGGATTTTCGCTAATATGGAGAAGAAGTACAACAGTCTTTCATGGTATCTTGTGGCTTATTTGTTGGTGTTTTGCAACTAGACCTGAAAGATGTTTTTTTCCTTTTGTTAGAATTATCCAAATATGGCAGCTCGCACAGCATTCGCTTTTGTTTTCAACAGCGAGACAGTTAAGAAGTATGCCACTTCAAGATGTTTGGCAAAGGAAACGCAAGTAAGTTTCACTCATAAGCTTTTGATGCATTAGTCTAGATGAAATGCTTATCCCTTTATTCTCCAGTCATTTTGTCATGGAAGCCATATGAGGTTATCAGCAAAGGCCGTGTTCTCTATAGCCGTATCTTGGCCAAATTTTCTTACTTCATTTTTATGGCTTTGCAGATGACACATCTGCTTCTTAGAAATCTCTTGGATGTACTTGAGGAATTACTTCTAGCACGACTAGAAATCAAGAGTCTAACACACACAAGTTTTTTCTCTTCAAGAGGTAACAAATTTTTTGTGCTTGGACTCTGTTTCCTTATTTCTCAAATAAATTCTTTTGTTGAATTTATTTGGTACTTATACATTTTAGTACCACCTTCTCATGTGATCTGCACCCTTCCACACAAAATTCTGCTTTCATGATGCATTCATTTTCACTCGCATTCAAACTTGATGATGAATTTTTGAAACAAGAGACCTAAAGAATTGCTGCAATGATGCTGATGTCACATTTTTTAGATTCTCACTTGTAACTCATTGTGGCCTGCCAGTGAACTTAGATTTTGATTTTGAAGTCAGCATCGTGTATAGTTGCTTTTCTTGTTGTAGGTGGGTTGTCCCTTACTCATAATTTCTTATCTTCATCTAAATGCAAATTGCACTTTGCCCATCAAACTTAATTGTAAGTGTTGTTTTTACCTTGAATTTGCTGCTTTTTCTCAATGTGGTCCTGCTGCTGAATTCTTTTTGAAGACTTTTTCCAAATGTGCTTCCAGTCAGTTTTATTAATGGGCATGTTGGAGAGAGTTACTGGGTCCCTGTTTTCATTTTTAGAAATAAATGGTCAATTTTGTCTTCATACTTACAGGAAGTCAGTTTTTAGGAAAGTTCAGTTTCCAATGTCTTGGTGCTTTAATATTGGTGGGATTGGTTGTTGATCAGGTTCTTTGCTAATAAGAGACGTAATAACCACAGCAACAAGTGGTTAAGAATTGCTGAGTGAGAACTTACTTTTGAAAAGAGTTGATAAGTTTCGGAATTGAGCAGAGAATGTTAATTTGAGGATGAAATTCGGAGAAGCAAAGACAAGTCTGGGAACTTTTTTTCTTTTTTTTTGGCGGGAAAAGACAAGTCTGGGAACTTAAATGGCATTAAATTTATCAAATTCTTAGTTTGTACGTCAGATGACAATTGCCAACTGTCACATTGTCAACCGACTTTTTTTAGTGTTCGCAATTTTAATTGCGGGACACAAATATGGCAATTTTTGCCCTCCTTTTCTAATATATGTTCCATCTCTATAGCTCAGTCTTAGGCCACCTTTTTGCATTGATGATGTGCTTGTCTGGCCTTTTTTTACTTCCTTCATTCTTGCTAAAATGAGACTTTCCATATATTGATCTACATTGTCACTATGTGCCCTGATTGTGTGATTCATGTATTTTACAGATGGGCAACTTGATCTGCTGCTTTCCTTCATCGACTTCCGCAGTGATCAGAAGGTGGCATTAAGCTTTGACGTGACATGTCTGAATTGGTAAATTTCTTTAAGTTCTTTTAATATGTTCTGGTTGTTCCCATCTGAAGGTTCCTCAAGCTTCTTCGCAGCTTGAAAAAGACGTGCATATACTTGCTGATAGCTTTACAAGAGAAACTAGCATTCTTTTTTAAAGTTTCGATTTATGCTCCTCTGGACAGGTCACCCAACTTAGAAAATGCTACTTGGGTATTAGATCACTGCAATTCACTTCTCTTATATTACACTTGACCAATCATGTGACGTACTTACCTGGGTTTGCTTCTTAAAGGACTTTCTAATTGATTACCTAACCATATGATGTCATTTTGTTTTGCTCAAATTCGTTCTGGCTTTTGGTGTCTAATCTATGAATTTGACATTTGCCATTACAGAGATGAGCAATAGTTTGCTTCATGCATGAGTTTTCTCAGATTATTGGGTTCAACATTGGCATCTACTCTACTTTTCTGTCTCCTATTTGGACTTCTATTAGTGTCGGTTGGATTAGCTCAGTACTGCTATGATTTAGGAAAAGTATTTTTACGTTTGGAGCAGTATTTATTTTCAAACAAATTTATTCTGTTTTAGACTACAGTTTTTTTTTTTTTTTTTTTTTTTTTTTTTGCGGCACCACTCTGTGACATGACTTTTGACTAATTCATATTGAACCCTTTTTCTGGGCTTCTTAGTTCGAAGCTTATTACAGATTGTGTATTCAAACTGTATTCATACATAGGGAGTTGAATCTATAGACCTTTTTTGATCTTTTCTCTTGAATTAAAGATGACTCTTGGTGATGATTTCCATTGGACAGTGGGCTTTATCCTTCGGAGGCTCTCCCATATCATGTCGAAGCTTCCATGGAGAAAATTTCTCACTCGCTGCCTCAGTCACTTTCAAAGGAGATTACAACTGCTATAGAGTGTCTACCGGTGGGATACTCAAGAATTGTGAGGCTCTGCCGATGTGTCTCCAAGGAATTGCAAGGTTAAAGTATCTTGTATTGAGTCAGAAGAAAAATTGAAGTTGGATTCCAATAGCTTGTTGGTGTCAATATGCATATATTTGATTTTGAACATGCTGAATCTGGTCGATATAGGTACTTTTCAACATGTCAGACATGATCTTTAACAGATTTGTAAATATAGGTTGCCATTGGCACCAATCTTGCTGAAGCCCATTTGGATTCGAATCCTGTCAGTTTTGTGGAAGAATTATCATGTCTATAATGTATTTGTTTTTTTCTATGTGGTCGGAACTTGTGCCTCAACTAAAAGCACGGATATTATCTATGCAATTATAGTGCTTGTGCTGTGCTGGAGATCAAGGTTGTCTTTTTTTGGAATTGCGTGGGTGGTGAGCATGGGGATGCATTGGCATCACCAATTTTACATAAAGTTGCAACCGGTACAAAGGGATTGTGGATCTAATTCCGGCGTTGTTTAACAAGTTGAGGAATCAGCATGCTGCAAAAAGTGAGGATCGACTTATAATCTACAAAAGTCTAGGGGATTTTCCTCTCAGCACTTGGGGATGATTTCATCTACAATGTTGAAAGGTTATATGGGTTCTTGACACATTCAATGACCCTCCAGAGAAAATCTAGTGTGGGGATGATTTGAAGTGAAAAGTTGATAACATTCGACTCTTCTTTACCATAAAATCATTGGTATTTCCTACTATTAAGGAAGAAAATATACATCTTTGCAGTGAATCTAGTGCTTTTGACCAATGACCATCCCTTGTAATGGACATGCTAAGGTGGTTGAAGAACAGACGACAGATCTTTCGGGAGGTAAATGAGAATTCTAAGTGGATTGTATTCTCTATTTCCATTCTAAAAGGGCCTTTTTTTTGGAGTCCATTAGTGGGGGAGAGTCCAATCCGCTGATCTCCTTCATCCCATTTCAAATCTCATGTAGATGTCGCGATGATTTCGCGGTTAGGGTTTGGGGAGGTCTATATTTAGCCGGGAGGGGACGGTGCAAGGAGCGGCGGTGGCCGATGGAGAAGCCTCTTCTGCTTCTTTTGATGCTTTAGGTCTGAATGAGAATCAGGATAAGAATCAGGATGAGAATCGGCACCTTGATGAGTAGATTCTATCTCTTGGAGCACAAGAGGATGGGCCAACCAGTAGTAGTCACGAGAGCACTCACAGGACAGCAGCAACAACATCTGACGGTACAGTCGGAGGACGATGCTTTTTGACGTCTGACCAAACCGCATTGATTGGGGAGTAATGTGATGGCAGCTTTTTCCACAGCAATGCACTCCAACGTGATTGTTGGTCTTATCTAGAGAATTCCAACTCTGTGGACCATCTTGACTTTGGTTGGGGGGACAAAAGAAGGTGTCCTTTCGTTCGATGAAAACGATGACATTCGGATTTCGCAAATATCTGATTAGTGTTGCCATCGACGCTTTCCACCCACCTCAATGGAAAATATCTTCGTCATCGTCACCATCCACTTTTATTATTAAATAATTTTTTAAAACTTTTTGTCCATTATTTTTTGCATATATATATACGATCTTGCACAACACTAGTATATACTGTGCCCAAAAAGGTTGCTGCCAGCAAGAAATAAGCTTTGAGAACCTCGTGCTTCAGAAAGCATAAAAAAAAACCCATTGTTTTACCGAGTGGCCCCGCCAAGGCACAAGGAAACAAATGAGGCAATAAAAATTAAGTGGAGAATAGACATGCTGGCACGGACGTCACTGATTAATTGAGTGCAAAAAGACGTTTTATAAATAAATAAATAAATAAAATTGATCGTGAAAGGTATGAAGTCGAGCCTAATACTAGCAGAAATTTTCAAAACCGGGAGCTTGAACTCCTTGCTGAGAGGTTGGACTCAGCAATTTCAATTACAAAATTAAGCGATGCGCACAAGTTTTACGATCTTTATTCTTTAAATCAATACATAAGAAACGCTTACAAAATGAATAGACGAAAAATAATTTTTCATTGTCCACAAAAATTTAGTTATAAATTGTCATAAGCAACGAAAACATTTTTCATTGACCGATTAACTTGAGTAATATAAGTGATTTTTTTTTTTTTAAATCCAAACTAATTGTTTTCGCACCCCGAGTATTAGGTTATCTTCGTGACCAGATAAAAGAGAACATCCCTTTTAAGAAAGGAGAGAAGTTCGATCCTACAAGACAACTTCTGAAGTAAATATTAGAAGTTTAGCTAAAATTAATCGAGAAATCATCCATATAATTGCCTTAGTGGGATTACAATGTGACTTTAAAATCTCAAGTCAAAAGTTTGAATATCATTTCAAGATGGTTTCATGTTTTCCAAACTGCTAACCTCACACACTTCTTTGAAAAGTTGGAACGGTTCTTGATCTAAGAGAAAACTCCGTAATCAGCTCTTTATCTTAATGACTTTAAATAAATATGTTGCATCACTGGCCAAAAATTAAACTTATCCGTGAGGTAGAAAATTAAAGAACCTGCGAACATCGTGAATGTGTAATCCAATATAATGACTTCATAATCGTTAGAGGATAAAATTTGTTTGACAATCCATCTTAGGGCGATACAAACACGAAATACAAAGAGAAAATCCAAATGTAGACACAACTCCGCACGCAAAACTCATTGTAATACTGTTGACTCACAAAGTAATATCACACTTCATGCCGGTCCTGAAACGGTAAAAAGTTTCATAGCTAAACAGCGCATAAGATTTTCCTCTTACGATAAGATATAAATAGCCGCAGAACGCTCTAGATTAAAACAACCAGCCAGTAGTGCTCGAGGTCTTCAATGTTGCTAGACAGAATCAACGTGACCATAGATGTGAAAGGCGCTTGCCCTTTTGACATTCCAAGACACAATTGATCGCAGTCTCCTGCATCTGTTTTGCTATTTCATCCATTGGCAACAGAGCATCTACAATCTGCAAACAAATAGAAAGAGACCCATATGATCAGCAGCTATGTAAATACAGCCCCTTTTCAACCAAAAAAGAAAAGAAAAGAAAGATACAGCCCTCTCAGTCGTCCAACGGTCAAGAAACCCAAAAAAAAGAAAAAAAAAAAAAAGGAAAAAGGATAGAACTGCAACATCGATCCCCATCATGATAAGAAACAAAGCATTCTTCCGTGGCATCCTAAGTGCAGATCAAAACGAAACGCAAACATGCCAAATCATAGAAGATGCACAGGAAAGGAATTCACACGGCTGTAAAATCTAATGGAAACGTCAGTGTGGAAAACCATGTACAGCAGTCACCTAAAAGCTACGTATCAGAACTAAAACTTCTCTAGTTGTAAGCTGATAACCAAGGTAAACTAAATACACCTGGGGATCCATGTATACAGTAAAAAAATAATCCTTATTTGAGTGCTTTAAATAATAATGAGAAGACAAGAACCAACTATGGATCTTTTGAGGATTGCAAATGTAGCCTACAAAGATTCCCAAAACCACAGCAACCCAGGTGGGAATTTCCCAGATGACAACACACAAGGTATATTAACATGAACGACCAAACACAGTCAAAATCACATTGCTGCATTCAGTAGATGAAGTTTTGACCTACCTGCCACGAGTCATCACGCAGAGCCTGGTAGCTTTTACCAACCTTCCTTTGAAACTCAAGTTTCTCATACCGCTCATTTCCATATCCTCCTCTCTCTGCAGCTTTCTGTGATTTTGAAATTGCCACCCGGATTCAGGAAGTGCTACTTCCAGGATATTACAATAAAGCAATAGTACAGCATCATACATTCAACAATTTAAATCCTCGCTATTCTTTTCATCTCGCAAGCAAAGAGTTTCAGCTCTCTCTCTCTAAGTAAAAGAAGAGTACCTCAGGTGGTATGTCCAGATAGAAGACCAAATCTGGGGCCACCAAACCAATCTCTGGTGCCTGAGAAGAGAGAAAAAGATATCATTTCCAAAGTACAACATAAAGAAGATTGAGTCTTCTGCTGAAATATGCTCTAGCAGCACTAACCTTGCACCATTCAAAATCAAGTCCTTTGGCAGATGAAAAAGCAATGCCAGAGTATGAATATCGATCAACAATGAGAGTAGTACCAGATCTCAGCTTTTTTTCCATCAAAGATCTGCAAACATGAGAGAGGTAATTGGCCAATAAAATGGGAAATCATCCCGGTACCTGTTTACGTTATACTTTGTACAAGACTAGCATGACAAAACAAAAAAGAAAAGAAATGGAAATACAAGGCATGCTAATTTGCAGCACTAGTTTGAGAGCAAGAATACTTAATCATATGCCATACGACAACCCTGTCAAAAAGACTACTCAACAATAGTTTGCTTGAAAGATATTGACCATCCCATATACTGATAACGATAATTTTGCAACTGACCATCCCATCTAGAAAGTATCTTATAAGTCCACTATACCATTTAACATTCACACATGGTATTATATCATAATCATATTCATGATTTGTCTTACTTCTCCACACTAGTTGTGTAACAGATGCAAAAAATACCTAACCAAATCACATGTTAGAATTTTTAACCTCATAGAGATCCTGGATGCTTTCATTCTCGAGCTACTAATTGCCCGAACCAAACACCAATTTAATTATTTTTCACCATCTTATCTTCCAGAAATTTCTAACTATTATGTTATCATTTTCGCTGATACCTTCTGACAAAGACAAGGGTAAGCATGTAAACATGACCATTAAAACAGATGGTCAATGAATAATAGGTGTCGACCTTCCACCTTGTTAAGTTTAACAAGAACCCCAGAATCATAAGCCATCCTGGTACTGTAAGATGAAGAAGGCATCGTGTCCACCAGCTCACTAAAGAAAGGCGAGAACCACTTAGTTGGCAAACAGAGCTACATATTTGCAAAGCTTGTCTGTGCAAATAGATGACCATGGTGTACAGATTTTAGCAAAGGAAAATGCAAGCTGCTTACAAGAAAGATGGCATACCTCTTCTCCCATCTGTTAGCGCTGAATAGTAGATGTGTCGTGTAGTCATCTAACTGTGATTCATTAGAGAGGTAGGAAGATATCATCTGACCAATGCTCGTAGTTCTGTCCGGAAATCGCCACAGTTCAGTTGAATGCCCCAGTCCCTCCAAGAAAGAAAGCAGCCTTGTCGACTGCGAACTCTTACCACTACGATCCAATCCTTCTAGAACAATAAGAGCACCTCTTGACTCACTGCCGCCACCATTTAGGCAGTTGTTCTGACCCTTTTCCATTCTAATCCCCCGGATGCAAGACTGCTGAGAAAACTTTGGTAAAAAAATGAATGATTTCTTGGCAGCAACAGCACCAAAGTTTCTGCAGAAAAGCCCACAGAGCAAAAGCAATGTACTTAGGGAAGGCTTAAAACATTTATTAATGAAGATGATCTTTCCAGCAAGATATCAGAGCTTCACATCAACAAGGGGAAAAGTATACAAGACGCTCTAAACATTGTTACTGATCACAATCGAGCCCTAAAAGTTTTTGAAAAAGTGCGATAAAGTCTTCCATTCATTACTTTTCCGGTTTCTCTTCCGTAGTAATCATTAACTTCAGAGATTCCACTGCACTATTTTGAAAACATTCAGAGCTTGATTGCAGCAATGAAAGATCCAACACGCAATTGCATTTCGCGCACAAGAGTTGAGACTTTCAATGTACTCATCCATCGATACACATCCACAATTTACTTTTTCCTTGGAGTTGAAAAGCTAGAGTTCCCAAGAAAATTTATAATGTTCACTTTGTTCTTGCCATTGATAAAGAAAACCATCCAACATATAATTCAAACTAAAAACAATTAACAGAGAGGGAAACTTGAACCCCAAAGTGACAGCCAAGCAACTAAATCCAAATTCGTCTCGAAACAGAATTAATTCAAGGACCCTCACATGGACTTTGTAGCAATGAAATGGCAAGCAAGGTTCATACCCTCCAAAGAACGAAGAGCTGCAAGAACCAGAAAAACAAATCAAGACTCACTCGTCAGCTTCCCATTCAACGAATTAACCTTAAAAACACAACCAAACGACCAAAATTCGCATCTTTTGTCGCGGGCATGGAATTTTAAGAGGGATAAAAAAAAAACGAAAGCGGCCAAAGCGCACTACGCTGAATCCGAAAGAATGAAGAGCTCCGCAAAGGAAAGTTCCCCACTCCCCGCGGGAACTCGATGGCAATCGGCCGGAATGCCGAGCCGCGAGCTAATCCCTTCCCCTACCCGGCTCGAAGACGGCGGCCGCCGGCGAGTTCGCGGCGAGCCGAGCTACGGCCGGCCGCATCGCGGAGGAGAGAACGCAACGACTGAAGGGACTCACCGAGGAGGCTGGTTATGGCGGGAAAGCGAGGCCGGCGAGAGGTGAGGGCGCCGGCCGGAGGTCGTTGGACGGCGACGGCGACGGCGGTGACGGCGGCGGCGGAGGCGGCGGCCGGGTCGGGCGCGATCGAGAAGACTGGAGTGCCTAGTGGGACTGCAATGAGGGATTGCGCGCTCCAATTTCTCCAGCCACTTTTTGGCGCCCTATTCTGAATTTTTTTTTAATTTATCATTTTTTTTATTTGGTATCGGAGAATTTGGGCGCGAGAAACCAGCCCGCCGCTGCCCCGGCTCCCGGCGGGGCCGGGCGGGGGCCGCCGGGAGCCGGGGCAGGGCGGGGTGAGGCCGCCTCTTGTGGTCCTCGCAAGGCAAAGTGGGAAACTGCCCAACACAAGTAAAGCTTGAACTACTTAGGGATGCGCACCAAATTCAATTTGATCCGGAACTGAACTAAATTGACTTGAATTCATCGTCAATAACCGATTTTATTGGTCCGGATTGAACCGAATTTTTTCAAAAAAAATTTACTTTTCACCGATTGAGAATTGAACCATGCTTTACATGACATAAATAGACAATGACATGACTCCTTAACCAATATATATAAAGGAATAGGCAATCAACCCTAAAACAAGAATAAGTCAACGGTCCAGGGTCGGTTTCCAAATTTCAAAATTTGGAAACCGATCTTATACAATAAGTTCTAGATTTCATGATTGGATCAACCCAACTCAAGAACCACTCAGCCCAATTTAATAAGTCTTGAGAAGGTGGTGAGAAAATCGTGCGATGGCGATGGAACTCTTTTTAAGCGGGCAAAAAGGAGCCATTAGAATCCTAAAGTGGGAACGTCCAAATTCCAAAAGCAATGTTCCCTTTTTTTTTAATTTTTTATGGTCGTTTCGATTTGATATTTGAACTTGTATGTTTTCATTAAAAAAGAAAATCTAACCTTGACAAGTTGAAATGATATTCTCTTGAACATCTATTTGTTTATTTTAATACGATAGAGAATTTCATAAGGTTAGTACGATGAAAACTCCAAATAAATATATTTATAACAAATTCATATCAAATTAATTTTTTGACTACTAAAAACCCAAATTGATATATTTATAATATAAAAAAAAAAAACCCAAGTCAATATATTTATGACAATTTTGCGACAATTTTGCTATATGTTAGTTTCTCTCTCTTAAAGAGTACTAATACTACGAAAAGTCACTAACTGATATGCCTATGATAAATAAAAGGTAAAGCCCCAAATTAATATATTCATCGACTGTTGCATGTCATCTAACTTAACATTTTAAAAGTAAAATCTATCGCAAATGGTAAATTTGTAGTTTGGGGTTTTTTATTGTCAAAAAATTAATTTAAAATAAATTGATCATAAGTGTACCGATTTAGAACTTTTACAGTATTGACTCGGTTTCATAATACTCATGCCAACTCCGGGGACATTACACATTTTGCCCTTGTACTTTCAAATGTCACACATTAACCTCTAAACTTCCAAAATGGCCTCGCACTCCTATTCCTCACCTCTACATCTTCACTTTCGGGACATGAAAATCATCTCCTCGAGCCTCTCGTCTTTGCTACGCTCAACGGTGTTAGGCTCGTTCGATAACATTTTCCGGGGTCGGGTCGGTCGGGCCGAAACACTGATCGAATAATAAAACGACGAGGCGTTTTCCCCGAGTTTCCCAATAAGAAACGAGAGCACGGGTTCTCATCGACGACATCCCAAGCAATCAATTCCCCGCATGTCCCTTGACGATTGAATCGATCCTCTTTTCATACACGGGTGTGGGGGACCAGACCAGTTAATTTTTTTTTTTTTTTTTTTTTCCAGAAGATTGTAACCAAAATCGATATCATCGAAAGAAATCCAGATATTTATTTGATTGGTCGATAGTGAGGGTGAGCACCGGTCTGGACCAGCACCTGCAGTCTGATTCTGTTTTGTTCCCTCGAGAAACGGTCCTCGGTCCCAAAAATTGGAAATCGATCCTGTGCGGTCTAGTTTCGAGGTTAAGGTGCTAAAACTAGACTAATTGACTGACTCTCAATTGAATCCATTTTAACTATACCCGTTGTTTGCATTTCTTTTCAGGTGATTAAAATTTGGACCAATTTTTTATGGACGAATGAGAAATGATATTTTTATGTTACGTATTTTGAACTTTTTATTATTTGTTTTATTTTATGTGTTAATCTTTTATGAGTTTTTGCTTTTGGCAAATGGATATTTCTATTGTTGCTTTAATATTCGTTTCGCTTGATGATGAGTCGAGTTGGATAATTTCCTATTGCTTTAGATTTTTATTTGGCTTTTACAAGTGTTTTACTTCTCACGGTTTTGTTGCTATACATTGCGGTTTTAAATATTGTTTGTTGACAAATATATATACTAGTAATCTAAAAAAAGAAAAATGAATCAGTTATTTCTCTCTAAATCAACCCTAAATTTGAGCCAAACAAACAATTCGGGTTTTGGAATTTAGGAATTGCCTTGTACAGATAGATTTCAAATTTCATGATTAGATCGGTTTGACTCTAAAACCACTCGCTTCCGATTTATTAAGAATTTGATTAAATTCTAATTATCTCAATTCGATTCCCAACCTTGGCCCGATCTCGCTTTTTTCTTTCTTTCTTTTTTAAAATAATATTTGTAAATTAATTTTTTTCTCTTTGTTTTCCTAAAAAAATAATTCTATTATTATTAATCCAAATGCTCTTAATGTTTATATGCTATGCAATATAATGAAAACTAATTTTGCTAAGGGTTAAAAATTAATCCATAATTTTATATTCAGCTAATGAATGATTAAATAGGTCACCAAAATTTATGTTTCTATGGTGTATGTACAAATATTTTCAACTATTTACACGTTACCCTCGAGCTTCTAATATTCAATGGTATTATACTCACTCGAGAACATTTTCCAGCTAGGGGTTGAGCTTTAAAATGCTAATCGAATCATAAAACGACAAGGCGTTTTCCCTAGTCCATCTCCAAGAAACCAAAGTGCGACTTTTCATTGATGACATCCCAAGAAATCGATTCTCCCACACGTCTTATACGACCGAATCAATACTTATTTTTATGAATGGGCATAGGGGACCATACCAATTAATACTATTCAAAAGATTATAAACAAAAAGCCGATACATCTAGAGAAATCCAAATGGTCCAAGTCAGATTATGGAATCGGACCAAACCAATTCGGTCGGTTCATAATCGATTCCAGGGTCTCAGAACCCAAGAACCACAGATAAATAAATTTCTAATTTCAAGAACAGATCAGCTTAAACTCCCCACAACCACTCCCTCCCTCCCTCCCTCCCTCCATTCCAAATTGATTAATTTTCTGGGGGGAGGTGGTGAGGAAATCGTGCGGTGGCGGTCAAGCTCTTTTTAAGTAGGCAGAAAGGAGGAAAGGAGGGAGGGAGGAAGGGAGAGTGTCATTAGGGAATCCTCGAAGTGGCCAAAAAAGCGACAAAAAAGAGTGCTCTTTATCCGATGTGGTGGGAGAATTATAAAGCGATCGACATCCTTCTCTCTCTCTCTCTATAATGACTTCCCAGTACGGAAACGCGCTGCCCGGCGCCCATTGGGAGGGCCACGTGTCGCTGCACTTTCCGCGATCTTTCGGATCTTCGGCTCGGGCCCCACGCCCGCCCCCCCCCCCCGGGTGGTCCGATGATGCCGACCCGAGGTCGAGGTGGAGGAGGGGAGGCCGTCGCTGTCGGCCTTTTTCCCGCCCCTTCCTGCCTCCACTCGCCTTTGCCAATTTGGAGGGATTTCTGGGTTTTCTCCGGTTTCATGGTCATTTTGCATTATTCTCCCTCTTTTATCATTTGGGTCGGGTTGAATTCTCACTCGCTTTTGTTTGTTTATTTATTTATTTATATTTCTCGTGAGTGGCTGGATTTGTGTTCCGATAACATTGGAGGGAAATTTCGGGATGGCGTTATTTTCCGATTCAGTTTTCATTACATCGATAAAGCCTGATGTTTAATTGGTCGCGATTCCCCTTTTTATCATTACATCGAGGTCAGTTGCATTACTCTGTCTCTTATGACTTGGGTTGTATAGAGTTCTCGATTTTATTTATTTATTTATTTATTTCCAGCGAGTTGTTGGATTTGTGTTCCAAGAGAATTGGGGAAAATTTTTGGGGTGTGGTTCTCTTCCAGCATAGTTTCATTGCATTGATAAAAGCTTGATGTTTAGTTTATTTTGATTCATACACTGATGGGATGGCAATGAACGATTCTTGTCGGTAGTTAGTATTTGTCCCAACCCATTTTATCTAAGTGATCACTCCTCATGTTCTCATTGAATCAACTAGGGTCCTGGTTTGTCATGAGGCTATGCTGAAAAGAGGGCCATGCTCAAGTTCCCTTGATTGATAATTTAGAAGGTCGCGATTCGTTAGCCAAATCCCCAAATAAATTACTCAGTGAGGACCATTTGGGAGTTAATTTTTACCTGCAAATAACACTGCAGGTCAGTCCTTCTCTCTTTATCTAGTTTAGGAATTGGGTTCTTGCATGATTCATTGAATCAATTCTCCTAATCACAATAAATACAACTTCATTGAAGAAAAATTCATAAAAACGACTTGGCTAATGACATCATTGATCGTGACCCATCAAGGACCATCGACCAATAAAAGTCATGCTTCCTTACCCTCAAGGATCTCCTTCGCTTTTCTAGAAAAAGCAAGATCTTCGCGTAATAGATTAAATTAAACGATCACTTATTGCCTATTCGACTCAGCTCTAATGGTCGCTTAACTAACACTTAATTCCCAAGGTAAGATTGCCTCGCGAGAACACGAGGTGGACCAGAAGAAATTTCTAGGGTCGTCGATTGTTCCTATAAAGATTACGAACTCCAATAATTTTATTAAATTCTAATTTTCTTAATTAATTAGCCGCCAAAAGCTTAAGAAAGCCATGTGGTACACGACTAACATCCAAATAAAGAAAGGACAGGTGTCAAAATAGATTGCGTGGGGCTTACAAAGTGTGATTTGTTGGGGGGCTTGCCGATAGATTTTCTATTAGGATTTTGTTTTTTCTACGCAATGAAAACTTTTATTTATATTGTTTTTTTTCTCTCGAAAGATGGGGGGGCAATCAAGGGATTCTAAGTCTATATTCATATTTGTCCCAAATTTCAAAAACTCTAAGCACGAGTGCGACTTCAAATCCCGTTCCAACCATAAAAAACAAAAAAAATTCCAGTCTGCCTAAGGACAAAAACTAAAAGTGACCCAAAAATACAAAATTAGATTCATTATTCACGACCAATCATAAATCGATTATGAAAAAAGAATCAAATATCTAAAAAGAGAAAACTTCTACCCATCAGTTCTACATATATGTTTTTTTCGAAAATTTGAAGATGAAAGAAAAAATAAGTAACCCATCCCGCTGTGGACGTGTTGGTTCGGGCGTTCCCCTCTCTTCCGATTGGGGGAGGTTCGAGTTAATGCGATCGCATTTGTACGACTTAAGTGCGACGCCTTGAGAGGTGGGTTCCCGTGCTAATGTTGTTTCGGGTTTTACGTCGCACCGCTGCCGTCTGTATGGCGGTTCCCTAGTCATAAAAAAAGAAAAGAAAAGTAAAAGTAACATATATAATTAAGCATGCAAACCACTAAAATTCGCAAAAATTCTAAAAAATAATCTTCAAAATCTCCCCCAAAAAGGTTTATCACTAAAGCTAAAAATTGAAGTAAAAAACTATTCTAAATACGAAACAATCTCAAAAAGAAAAGGAAAATAGAAAAGACCAGTCAAGAGGGTATCCCATCTCCTAAAAAGGGCAAGTGGTCAAACGATATTCATGGAAAAAAAGAGGAAAACAAAAGGAGGGGAAAAATAAAAGAAGGAAAAAAAGAGGCAGAAAAAAACCAGAAAAAGCCGCTTTTGGTTTAACTTCGGAAAAGGACGTGGGCCCACCAGCAATTGCCCCCACTTTTCCGAATTCTTTATTATTATTTTCTTTCCCTTTCCAACTCGCCCCGGTGGGGGCCAAAACGGACATTAAATGCACTGCTCGATTATTATTAACAATATACCGACCAATAAAAGATAACAATATTATAATAATATTTTAATATTATATATTTTTCTCTCTCCTGCGCGCTTTTTATCGTCTTATGTCACATTTTCCTGCTCTGCTCATTACATTCATACACGCACTCCCCAGCCCACACCATATCCCTCTCTATCTCTACTTTCTCTCTCTAGGATTTGTTCTTCGTGCAGAGCGAGATTCTGCGGAGCTCTGCTGCGCTTCCGCTCGAGGGTTTCCCGATCGCCGCCGTCGCCGCCGCCGTCGTCGGCCTGAGACCGGCCGTCCGCCGGAGCTGGCTGCGGATCTCGTCTCCTTTCGACGAGGTGAGGGCTCTTTGTTGGTTGTCGCGTTTTGGGGTGGGGGGGGGTTTTGTTGGCTCGGTTTCGGGGCGTGGGGGTTTTGCTGGCGCTTTCGAGATCGGCTTCGCGAGGAGCTGATCGAGGAGAGCGAGGTGGTGTCTGTGGTTAGTGGGTGGGGCTCTGGTGATTGGGGAGTGTGCGTGGAGCTCGTGCTCTGCGGATTGGATCGCCGGAGGTTCGGATTGAATTCCGCCGGGGGAATCGAGCTGTTGGCGTAGTTCGGAGTCTGTTTTTTATCAATCGTGATGTGGGGAGGGAGGGGGATAAGGTTTGTGTGGTGGTCGTGATACTTGTTGCTGACAGTTCGATGTGAAGTTGAATGCTTTTTTTTTTCTTTTCCTGGTGGGGAAAAAGGAAAATAGTTCGTTGGTTCTGCATAGGCTGACTGGTGAAGTTAGAAATCTGATTAAATTTTTGGTTAATCTACAGGCTCTTTTTGGACAAAGTTTTTGTGCTTTGGGTAACCTCTCTTCTTCAGTTTTGAGTTGCTTTAAGTTTCCCTTTTCCTCTTTGACATTATTTCTAAGTAAAGGCATCTTGGAGTTTTTGTTGCTATTAAGCTTGAAATTTGGGGGTTTCTTTCATCTTTATAAAGCTCTTTTTATTTTTTATTTTTTTTTTTTGTTGCATTTCTTGTGTGTGTTTTTCGCTGAGCAAACTACTGCTTTGGGAATAGTATCGCGAGAATTTCTTGGTTGAGATTACTTCTTCTTTACTTGGCCTGGACAACGGCTCAAAGCTTGATCTCCTGAAGCTACATCCAAGTGACTAATATTCTATCTTGATGACAGGAAGGAAACTGTGTGACTGAAGATTAAGAGGGGCCGGGTGGAATCTTGGAGATTGAAGAAGCCTTTCTTGCTGTTTAATCTTGAGATCCAAGTATCGTGGTTTTGAGTTGAAGAAGTATTGCAATTATCTTAATTGAGTTCTGGTCTCAACTCGGAATTACTGCTTGAAAATGGGTTATATATGTGAGTTCTGTGGAGAGCAGAGGTCTATGGTGTATTGCCGATCTGATGCTGCATGCTTGTGCTTATCATGTGATCGGAATGTTCATTCTGCCAACGCTCTTTCGAGGCGCCATTCAAGAACGCTGTTATGTGAGAGGTGTAATTCACAACCCGCTTGTGTTAGATGTGCGGAAGAGAGGGTCTCGCTATGTCAAAATTGTGATTGGATCGGTCATGGGGCCTCTACCTCGGCATCAACACACAAGAGGCAAACATTAAACTGTTATTCTGGTTGTCCCTCGGCAGCAGAGCTTTCTTCAATATGGTCTTTTGTGCTAGACTTCCCCTCTGGAGGTGAATCCGCATGTGAGAAGGGAATGGGGTTGATGAGCATAGCAGAGGGTAATGAAAACACAGCTTGCATTCCACCAAAAGACAGCAGTAGCCAAGATGCATCTGTTTGTGCTGATGTTGAGGCTGGGAATGCAAATGCATGGGATGGGTCATCTTCATTGCCGGAACATAAATCAGCGTCTCTGAATATGGGTCAGCTGGCTGCATCTGCAAGCACGGCGACTCCTAAGGTAACTGACCAGTTCTCTTTATCTGCATCTACTTTGAGAAAAGAAAGTCATCTCAAAGAACATGAAGACTGTGGTTGTTGCAACATAATTTGGTGCATGATGCTATGAAAAGGAAGTAGGTTGAAAGGTATCTGATTCCCTGAGATCAGAACTGTTTGGTTGACAAGCATTTTTCAAAGATAAAACTGTTCTCTGATCGTTCCTCTTTTCCTTGATTGTTCTTGCCACCATTTAGTGACTGATTAAAACCATTTCCTTTATTTGACGGATTTTTTTTTTTTCGCTAAATGCCATGCACTCATTATGCTTCAGTGTTGCTCACTGAAGAAAAGCCCATGACCAAGTCAGCTTGTATATTCTAGTTCTACCTTTCCCAAACCAAAAAGGATGCTGTTTCAATAGATGAGAGGACCTTTGTAATTTTTCCATTGCATAAAGGGCATTGATTATGTCTTTTGAGTCCATAAACATAATATTCGGGAAGCTGTCTTGTTTTATGGTTTGTTATTATCAATGTAAGATGAAGACCCTGTCAAGTAATTGCCAAAAAAGAGTTTACTTAGTTGATTTGATGGGAAGAACAAATAATAGCAATTATGTTACTAAAACCTACCAGTAAAGGTCAGAGTTTTGTGCTCGAGAAGTTACTAATATTCAACATTCAATTTTCGGCTATTATTGAGCAACTTCTCTTTTCCTTTCTCAGCACTTAAAATTCGGCTCTTAATTTATTAGTTCTCATTTTCAGTTCTATCAAAGAAGCCCTAAGTTTTCACTCAACTTCTCACATGGGATGCAAATTAAAATAGTGTTGGTAGCTCCATCTGCTATTTCTAGAGTGCTTTCACCTTTTTAAACCTGTTCTACCATATGCTTAATTTTTAGCAAAGGTCACATGAAAGTGATAAATCTATTGCTGTATTTCTGGATTTTCCATCTGTAAGAATCATTCTGAATTTCGTTAGCCTATGAAGCAAATCAACAGTTCATTTCTTTTCGGGAGTTTAACAGCATTTGTAAAATCCTTCTAACATTTGTATCGTGTGAATGTGAGTTCTAATTTTGTGTTACAGATCTCATTAATTTGACTTTGTGTGTGCAAATGCTTGTCTAATCACTGGATCGTGGTGTGGTAATGAATTTCACCGTAAAATAATCTGTCATGGATTTAAAGTTAAAACTTCTACATGAGCATTGACAAGGTTTGCGCTGTTCGCTTCCAATAACGTTGACCTTTTGCTTTAAGAGGCCTTCTTGTGTGATGGAAGTAAAACGGGCATCTATGTTCTCTGCTCTAGTGCTGATCTTTTCCCCTGTTAAACTCCACTCTTAGAGGGCATCCTGGTGCTGAGGCTCTAGCAGTAGTACTACTTACTTTTATTGTAGAGGAAAATAATTTGATAGCAACATTTCCATTAGGGTGGTAGATATTATGATATGTGGGTTCTGTCGTGAGAAGCATTGCCTTGAACATCACCAAAATCAACCATTTTATTTGTCTTTGGGATTGATATCAGCTTTTCTAAAACTGTTTGCATTAAGCTCCTCCGTTATGCATTTTCTATTAGTGCATATTGATGCATTACATCCTTCACTGACTTCTGAAGCTTCCTATGCATCTTCATTTAGGTGTGCCTTCCTTTTACAAGAAGTCCTGGGCTTTTTGAAGATGATAGGTTCTATGAGGATTTCAACATGGATGAAGTGGATTTGGATCTTGAAAATTATGATGAGCTTTTTGGTGTTGCCCTAACTAACTCAGAATTGCTGTTTGAGAATGGTGGGATTGACAGCTTATTTGGAGCAAAGGAAATGTCTGCTGCTGATTCCAACTGTCAGGGTCCAGTAGTTGCTGAGGTATATTGTTATTAAAGGAAGAATATTTGGTCTTTCCGAATATTTTGCTGCAAAATCTGTCCTATGATCTATAGAAGAGACACAATCTCTCTGCCACATAATTGTGCATCATGTGTTTTTCCCTGTTTGTTCCTCTTTTCTTTCTGTTGTCTGTTTGGTGGAAGAAGAGTAGAGTTTGGTTATGTTGCTATTTCAGTAGTCGAATCCTATCGACACGTTTCCAAGGTCGTTTTTCAGAAAGGATAACTGCTAGGTCTATGATAGTTTGCACTTCTTGGGATGAATTGTATACTCATCAGGAGAAGTCCTTAGGCATTGTTACATTGAGATGAAATGATGTAAGATATTGGTTTTCTAGGTTGATAATATTGGAGGCCGTGTATCCCCGTGAACATAGTTTTAATTTCTTTTACTTGCTTGTCGTATACATTTAACACTTCTGAGCAGTAAAATATAACCATAAATACAAGGGTTTCAGCATCTCCAGGGTTTTGGCTATAGATTAAAGCAGGATGAGATTGTTATCAAAGTCAGGCTACTTCTGGTATCGATTGTCACTTCACATTGATTTGAGAAGTAGTGGACTATGTTTGAGAAGATACATACAAGAAGGGAAGTTAGTGGGATGTTGAAAAAAGTAGTTGTCTCCTGACTAGCAGAAACATGGAGATGAAGAATAGCACCACATAGGCTTATTAGACATAAGGGCATACTTTCGAAGCAAAAATGAAGAAAAGAACATGGGGTGGGACAATATGGCAAACACCGTGTGATTTTATTACAATTTAATGGAAACTTGATGTTTGATGTCCCCTTTTGTTTATCCCGGCTCTGGGTTGAGTACCGATTCAATTATGGTGGACTGTTCTTGGCTTGCTCTCTTGATGAGTTGACAACCTTTGTCTAACGAGGAAATAACTAATAATTATGTGGGACAAGGCTTGTTGGTGGTAGTTGTTGTTGTTGTTTGTGTTTCCCTTTTTGTGTTGCAGGGAAAGATTTCCCTCCCAGTCAAATGTCTAGGAGGATGAGGTTAGTTCTTTCCCATATTGAAAGATGGGTGGCACTGTTGGTTGGAGGCTGTATGTGCATCTGAAAGTTGTTTTAACTCTACTATATGAATGCTCTTGGGTTGTGTCTGCTCATGGATCAATGATCTTGTTCTAATTCATCTTCAAATGTTGGCTACCATCATTATATGGTTGAGGTGTGCTGAATTTTTTGCTGGTATTTTCTTTTTCCAAACTCAGGAGAGGTTAATTCGGTGGTATTTGGAATTCCCTTGGAGTCTAATGAATTTCATATGCAATGTGGTTGGGTTAATGTTGTATAACCTGTTTAGTTTTGTTCATAGCTGGTGAAGGTCATAGTTTGTTGCAGCCGTGGTATATAGGTGATGGGTTCACTGGACTTCTCTGACAAATTTCAATGCAATGCTACTGCCTCTTGTTTTTATATCTTCCTAGCTGTCAGGTGTTAATAGCATTGCTATCACTGCAGGGCTTGTAGAACTTCTCTTACATTCTTATTCTTTCTTAGTTTGAGTATTGCTCTCATAGTAGGTTTTTATGTAGACATATGACTGAACAAAGTTTATGAATTTTTTCACAGGGATCATCTTCTGGACATGCAATACAGCCTGCATGCAGTGTTGCCTCGGCTGAGTCTATGATGAGCTCTAAAACCGAGCCTATTATTTGTTTTTCAACAAGACAACCCCATTCCAATCTCTCATTCTCTGGTCATATTGGAGAGAATAACACTGGTGATTATCAAGATTGTGGGGCTTCCTCAATGCTTCCTATGGGAGAGCCTCCATGGTGTACCCCTGGCCCTGAGAATTCATTCACATCAGCAAGCAGGAGCAATGCTGTGATGCGTTACAAGGAAAAGAAGAAGACACGCAAGTAAGCATGAATTTAATTCTTTACATCAATTCACAGTAATCATGATAAAATAGATCCTGTACGTGGGTTTGCTGTGTTGTGACATGCTTCTTGAGCTTTATTAGAATTCTTTTGAATAGAATAGTTAGGAGTGGGATTCCAGTTCTGGTCCGAGTCCACTAGCATAACTTTGGTTCTTGAGAATAAAAGAGTTGAGTCGGGCAATGTATGTTAATGTTTCTCGTGTACACTTTTATTGATGTGTGACATTCCTGCTTTGAAGTGCCATTACTATTGCTTGAGGAGTAAAATAAAATAAGGACTTCTCATATTTGGATGGGCTTGTAGTTCTATTTGATAAATTTGTGATGCAGCTGTATTTGAGCCCTCTTTGGCCAACTTATACATTATTAATAGCTAACCATTCTTATGCTTTCTTAATCAATGCCCCCTCGTATAAGCTGTCCTGTGGTCCCATGTCTCCCTCCCTCCCTCCCTCCTTGTGTGGCTATGAGCAAACAATTTTTGGCAGGTTATTGTATCGATATAAGAATATGGGCCTGTGTCCTTGTTTCATGTCAGCAAACAAGCTTCTGTACACTCTGTGACCATTTTGGCTTTCTTGCTCTTTGATGCACTTGCTTGTGATCTGAGGCATTGAAGGCTGTGCTATTGATTTTATAGTTATTTTCTTTCAATATTTGTCTCTGTTCAGAGCTGCCAAGATCAATTGTCAACAATCAAGCACACCAACTTTTGTCATTGAGCAGTGGCAGTTGATGCTGCAAAATCTTTGGTGCATGATTGTTTGACGTTTGTGGTGTGCTGTTATGTGTTTTTGGTTACTGAGAAATAGATGGATAACTAGTTGAGGTACTTTTTGTTTAAGCAAAGTAAATTGATCAACAGTTAATGCATGAGTTTACTCTGACACTACTTTAGCAAAGTAAAAGTAGTGTTTTCTTGGCCAAAGATACTAGAAATGGGTAATGATGGCTCCCTTTGACACTCTTAAGCAAAGTAACTGACTCGTATTCCATCATTTCAGAGTAAAATTGGTTGATATGATCATCTTTTACGTAGATCTACAACTCTGTTTGCTTGTTATGTGCATCCATAGTAGTGGAAGCTTCACATGTAAAGTGCTGTACATATGCTTCATTGCCCATCCAACTCCTTTCCCCTGCCTGGTCTGCAAGCTCCATGAAAATTAAGCATTTATGTGCATTTACAAGAACCTTGTAATCAACAACTACTTAATGCAGACATGTGTTTCATGCGTCTGCATTTGCTAAGGGTAATTTTGTTTAATTACTCCCCCAACCAAAAAAAAAAAAAAAAACCACCACCACTAAGCAGGGGGGAGTTGTTTGTTTTGTACCTCGATTTATTTTTATTAATCTCCATTTGTATCTTGTGCGTAGGTTTGACAAGAAGGTGAGATATGCCTCTCGTAAAGCAAGAGCTGATGTGCGAAGGCGAGTGAAGGGCCGCTTTGTCAAGGCTGGTGATGCTTATGACTATGACCCATTGAGCCAAACCAGAAGCTACTGAGTTGACATATATATGCTTAGAGGGAAGGAACCCTCACCTTCTATTTGCAAATAGTTGGTTCAATGGGAAGTGGATGGTGCAGGTGCAATCTTATTGAGTGCAGATGCATGATGGTGACACTGAAGCCACAGTTATAGCCAAGACAGCTGAAGATGAAAGGGATGGTGGGATGGCAATACTGAAACGTGGGATCTGACCATAGTCCTCGTTGCCATAAAGAATTAACTAATCGTGAAATTCTTCCCGCCAAATTGTACAAATATTAGTTGCTTGGCAGTTTCTGTTGCTTTGCCATCCTCTGGGCCTCTTCACTGTGGTATGAGGGGGAAATCATAATTGGTGCCAGCTAGACATAGTTAGGCACGTCATAAATGACAATATGGGGTAGGCTTTTGTCTACCTCTTTTTTTGAAGCTCTTCCTGCATTTGGCTGCTCCTCTCTGTGATTAGTCAAATTTACAGTTTCAACTGAAGCTCAGGTTAGTGTTTTTATTGCTTCTATTGCAATTCATGTATAAGATGAGGTGGGAAAAGAAAATCACACTTTAATGTATAGGCAGCGTATAAATATATGTAGAATAGAGAAGGACCCAGTCTAGCTAGTGAAGTTATTGTAGCATTTTCATTCAGTACACATTTCTGTATAGCACAGGGATATCCTGTACGTTGTTGCAGAGAATAATCTGTACTTATTTTATGTGAGATTCATTTTTGTCCGCTGTGAAGTATATGAAAACTGTGAATGCAGTATGATTTCTCGTGTAAAAACTTGTTGCCGAACAAGGTTATCACTTTTTCTATGGAATTTAAATTATCGATTGATGGCTCAAGTGAGGTGGGGGATGTGACATGGAACTTCGTGCGAAGGCTATTTCCTTTTGAGCCTCTTTGTTTATGCTACTGAGATATTGAGTTCTATTCTTGTTTTAAGTTACTGAGATATTGAGTTCCGTTCTAGATTAGCATTGTGCTGTTGGTTTCAGTGTTTAAAGCGTAGAATGTGGTAGCAAATTTTTCAAGAGCTTCGCACTCTGTACGATTAACTGATTACCTTAAATTTCAACCGATAACAGTAGTTGTACTGCATTTAGAAACTTAGATCTATGTTTCGTTTTTACAAGGAAAAGAGGAAAATAGTCACTTTACTTAACGTTTGTTAAATGGGCACAGATCTGTTTTCCTCTCTCTGGTAGACCCCGGTGGTTAAGCTCGAGAGTGGTTAACGGCTGCTTTTGTGCGCTCTGGGTTTCGAACCGATGTGGAACTCATAGCACGGCAAGCTGTTGGTGGTAGGTGGGTGCAGTCCGAGAGTGTTCGAGGTGCATGTTCTTTAATGAAACTCGCTCGCCCGCACATCCATTGTCGACTCAGGCCGTGGATGCAAAGTAGTTGAGTTCACGTGTCTGATTCTGTTGCCATCGGACAGCCATTGTGTGCCCGGTGGAGACCTCGCAGGACGAACGGAAAGTGTTGTGATTGTCTGTTCTTGAGTCGGATTCTTGTATCTGCTTCTTGTGTCTTATATGATGGACATCATAGGACATTTATTTTTTGGATTCTCGTTCTTGCAGCTGATTCGCAGCAACTTTTTTCGATAACGAATTGTGTATAGAAGACGCTTTTAGTCAGCTGAATTTACTGTATCTCTGTTGTGTTCGCATACTAACATGAAAGAATTTTTTAGATCTTATTTATAATGAAGTAGAAGTCGGAAAAGATTTTCGCAAGCCGATCGGGTCCTCAGTTACAAAAGCAAAAAAAACAAAAAATCGACATAGCTTTATTTTGAAATAAATTGGAAGTGTTTTTGCTCATTTTTGCATCTAAGCACTTGGACTATTTTCGAATGACAACTCAAGCCCTCGTGGTTCTGGGCATACCCGTTATCCTCACTTCCATAAATCACTTTTGATGTAGCATTGGTATGTTTCCTTCGCCATTTCCACATAAATTCTCTCTACCAGAAGATCATAGGCGCCTTCGTCCCTTGAAAGATTTTACATTTTCGAAAGGTATTTTGCTCGATTGCTTGTAACGTCTAGAAAAAGCGATTTAAAGGCAAGTATCCTATCATCAGCAACAATTTCTGATTAAACATTGGACATTATAGTGGGTTCAATCTTCCATTGGATTTGCGACATGTGTACTCATGGATAACTCTGTATCTGGACTTCGAAGAAAATGCTTAGCCAATTCCATGCGTCCAATGATGAAGGTGTATAATAGTGAACATAGTAAGATGGTCAAGGAAAATTTCAAATTAGAGTATGAAATACTTCAAATTTTTTGAATAAGAGTCTGAAGTGAATATTGTTTTAAATATATACCCAAAGTGTTATTATTTTGTTATATAAGGGTCTCAAGTAATTACATCAATCTCAACAAAGGATTTGACCTCAACAGCAATCAAGGGCATTTCTGTTCGTTTGCTTTTTTTATTTTTATTTTCTTCCTTATTTTCTTTATTTTTTTTTCTTTTTTCTCTTTTTTCTGCATAAAGAAGAAAAACTAACAAAATAAACCACAAATTTAAAAAAAAAAAAAAAAAAAACTTTGGCGAGGCCCCTTTTTGAAAATGATTTGAAATAAAGTCCACTTTAGGCTTTCATACACTTTAGATTCTTATTTGATGAAAGATTCATTTCATGTTCTTCATGTTCTTATTTGAGAAATTAAGAGCATTTAAGGCCTTTATTTGAAATTTTCCATGTAAATTATTATTAATAAAAAAATATTTTCCCAGTCATTAATTAGTTCGAAAGTGGCTATTTTATTTGGAATAAAAATATGAAGAAAAAGGTTTCACACTTGACAGAGAATGTAAATTTCATTTGGTTCAATTTCAATCATTCGAAACCACTTTTTTCTTTTCCTTCAAATTTTTTTCCGCCATAACTCATGTCAAACAACATTATTTATTTATGGGAAAATCTTAAATAAGGATCTAAAATGAATCTATTTTCTCAAATAAAGATTCGAAGTGGCCATTGTCCCAAATAAGGACTTGAAGTGGCTAATAAGTCTCAAATAAGGACCTAAACTTGCCGGTCGGCCAAAATGTTCACCGGCCGGCGAGCGTGTGACATTTCTGGTGGCTGGAATATAGAAAATTTTGTCCAAAAAATATATAGATAGAAATTAACAAACCCTAAAAACAAACCTCCCAAACTTTTCATGTTCTTAAAAAAAAAACTCTTCATGTTTTCACGTTTTTCTTCTTCTACTCTTCATCTTCTCTATTCTTTGTCCTCTCTCGCTTGGAGCACAGAAATTCTCTATTAATGGAACACGAATTGAAACACAACAAGAAACCCCTACCTTCGTTTCTTCACATCTTCTTCTTTTCTTTCCAATGAAGAAGACAAATCTTGAGTAAAGCCACCTTTTTTTATTGAGACACTCGTGTGTAACACGAGGGCCTCGATTCTTCATTATCTTTTCCTAATTTCGTTATACACTTTGATTCACACTCCCGTTCAACCGAGGTCAGTTTCGTTCAAATTGAGAGAGAGAGAGAGGGAGGGAAGAAGGGAAGGAGGGAGGGAGGGCACGTACATTTGGAACTCAGGGAGTTAGGGATCTTGCTCCATCAACAGAGAATTTGGTTTCTCTAAACGAGAGGGGACAAAAAACATAAAAGATGAAGAGCGGAAGAAGAAGAACGTGAAGAGTTTGGGGGTTTTGTTTTTAGGTTTTGTTAATTTCTATCTATAATTTTTTAGGACAAAATTACCCATATTCCAACCACTAGAAATGTCACGCGCTCGTTGGCCGGTGAACATTTTAGTCGACCGGCAAGTTCAGGTCATTATTTAAAACTTGTTAGTTATTTTGGGTCCTTATTTGAAACAATGATTACTTTTGGTCCTTATTTGAGAAAATAGGCTCACTTTGGGTCATTATTTGAGACTTTTCCTTTATTTATTTATTTATTTTTGCTTTGCCATACCAGAATAATCACAAATTATTATTATTTCCACTGTCGACGTATTTTTTATTTTTATTTTTATTTTATTTTTTTTTCTCTTTCTACCGGATGCGTTTCGGTCGATTACGAATGCTTTCCCGCGATCACCACCAACCTCTCGTTTCCTCCTCCTCCTCTCGCGTCACCTCTCAGATAAGGCCCCTCTCTCTCTCTCTCTTTCTCTCTCTACACCTCCGATCGGCCATGGCGGAAGCCGCTTCGAGGATCTTCCACAGCTCACTCCTCCCGCCCTTCTCCCCACTCCGCCGCGGACCCCACAAGCCTCGCCCTCGCTTCCCGCCCGGCCCCTCGCCGCCGCCGGCGACGGCGACGAAAGTGGTTTGCTCGGTGCCGGCCGCCTCCGCCGCCGCCGCAGCCAGGGCGTCGGAGGCGCGGAGGATTATCCCCTGGGGATGCGACGTCGACTCCCTGGAGAACGCGTCGGCGCTGCAGGGGTGGCTGTCGGACTCCGGCCTCCCGCCGCAGAAGATGGCGATCCAGAGGGTCGACGTCGGGGAGCGGGGGCTCGTCGCGCTGAAGAACGTAAGGAAGGGCGAGAAGTTGCTGTTCGTGCCTCCTCCGCTCGTGATCACCGCGGACTCGGTGAGGTTACTGCGCGCCGTGGCTTTGGTTTCGAGCAGAATATGATCATCCCTATCTGCTGCGTAATTTCTAGTAGAGCATCGGAAGCTTTAAATTTTGATATACAGTGAGGCTAAAGTGAGCTGGTGAGTTTCGATTGTTGTTCGGCATGACTTAGCAGGTCGCGAGCTGAGTGATTTCTCGTGAATTGCATCATTTCGGCATCAATGGCTTGGCTTTCATGCGCCAAAGAGATGAATATAATGTGGTACATGAAAGCCAGTTCACGGTATCCCTGGAACATTGCACAAGAAAGAAAGTATATAATTTGCTCTGTCTGGAAAGCTATGGAATTAGATCAGGTTAGGTGTTGGATCCGATTTATTTAACTGTCATCTCGTTCTCGAGTAACCCAAATTGGCAGATGCTGTTCACAAACTCTGGTTTGGAAGTTTGTGATGGTCGTCCACTACCTGCTAGATTCATTAATCAAGAAATTTTTTGTCTCTCTGCTTTTTATGGTGGTAGGAGTGGGGCTGTGCAGAGGCTGGTGAAGTTTTAAAGAAAAATTCAGTGCCGGATTGGCCATTGCTTGCTATATACTTGATTAGTGAAGCAAGTTTAATGGGGTCTTCTAGGTGGAGCAATTATATCTCGGCCCTGCCCAGACAGCCTTATTCACTTTTATACTGGTAGTTCCTCTACTCTTTCACCAACTTACAAGTTCAATAGCTTGTTTCTATTTTTATGTTTCAATTTATTTGATTAAGGATCTACTCTCAGATTTTCATTTCAGGACGCGTGCAGAACTGGACAGATACTTGGAAGCATCACAAATCAGAGAACGAGCAATTGAAAGGATTACTAATGTCATTGGAACGTAAGCTGGCCCTTGGCTTTGCCACTGATGTTCCCATATTTTGCTACGATTTTCTTCTACTTGATTTCTGAGATCATGATTTTCAAAGGGTGGACTCTGATATCGATTTCCTGTGCAGATATGACGACTTAAGGTCCAGGATATTTTCCAAGCATCCTGAATTATTTCCTGAAGAGGTATTTAGCTTAAATATAAGTGTTGATATCTTAGAATGCTTAAGATTATTTTAGAAATATTTGGCAGCAGTAAACCCGCATTTAGTAAACCTTTGCCTTCACTTTTAGACTTCCATATGTAATGCCGGAATTTGTTGACATTCAATATTGTAACTAGCATTTTAATTCTGTTTCTCAAGTTATTTGTTTTGTCCCGGATTCTCTTTTTTAGAGATTCTGAACTCTGAAACACGTTCTTCTCTTACCCTATAGTCATTGAATTACAGGTATTTAATTTGGAGACATTCAAGTGGTCATTTGGCATTCTTTTCTCCCGCTTGGTAAGGAACTCTCAAATCACAACTCTAAGACGTGTATCACCAAAATCACTCTTCTAGTTATTTTAGAGATCAAAATTGGATAAATGTCTTTTAGCTTGTCCATCACAGATGTAAGGAAAGTCTGTAAGTAAAAGAATTAAATCTGCCAATGGCATCTAGATGAAGTATTCATTCATTTATATCCAATAATGTGTGCCTGTGATTCCTAATGCTGATGGATTGTTCATAACCAACTGTTAATGAAGAACTACAGTTCATTTCTGTAGGAAGAGGGCAGAAGGATCGTAAAAAATAGTAACGTCCTATATAAAGAAATGATGTATTATCAATATTTGTTTTGGAAAAAGAATCAAATAATCGAGCCATTATTTTATAATCTGTCCCAGTGCATATTTGGCTATTGAGTGTTTTTAACTGTTTCTGGGATGGGGTGGTTAAAACAATGACATTTGATTTAAATATTGCTTTCAAACAGGTCCGTCTACCTTCAATGGACGGAAGGGTTGCATTGGTTCCATGGGCAGATATGTTGAATCACAGTTGTGAGGTGTGTTGATCATTTTTCATGTCAAACTACATGTTTTCTTAAGGATATGATGCTTAAAAGGGAACCTCCAACTGGCCTAGGTTGAAACTTTTCTGGATTATGATAGTGCATCACGGGGAATTGTCTTCACAACTGACCGCCCCTATCAAGCAGGCGAGCAGGTAACTCTCTACAACTTAAAACTGTTTTAAGAAAGAGATGTGGAAGTCTTCTGATTTCTTGATTTGGCTTGTGCAGGTTTTCATATCATATGGCAGGAAGTCTAATGGAGAACTCCTACTGTCTTATGGGTTTGTTCCTAAAGAGGGCACGAACCCAAGTGATTCAGTAGAGTTATTACTGTCACTGAAGAAATCCGACAAAAGTTACAGCCAAAAGCTAGAAGCTCTAAGGAAGCATGGCTTATCTGCGTAAGTAATCTAATTTTGCTGCATCAATTTAATTTGCTCCAACATCAACATCTGGTAGCAACCCATGAACCATCGACGACTAATATTTTGTTAGTATCATCCTGTTTGAAGAAATTTATGCACTGACATCCACATCCGATTGAGGCATTAAGTTTGATTCACCATTAGTCTTGATGTAATAGCTCATCTATATCCATTGGCATCATGTAATACAAATATTTGTCCTTGATATTTATTACTTACATCTTGGTTTGAGAAGCAAGTTATCTCTGTCTTGGCAGCTCCCAGTGTTTTCCCGTTCAAATAACTGGCTGGCCGGTAGAGTTAATGGCATATGCCTATTTAGCTGTTAGCCCTCCCAGCATGAGCAGTCAATTTGAGGAGGTAGTTAAGTTTTACTTTGAGAAATACAATGTCATATTGTTATTTTATCATTATAAAGCTAGTATTTCTTTGCAGTTGGCAGCTGCAGCTTCAAATAAAACAACAACTAGGAAGGACATGAGATTCCCCGAAATAGAGGAACAAGCATTGCAATACATACTAGACAGCTGTGAATCGAGTATATCTAAGTACTCGAAATTCTTGCAGGTGAACATTCTGCCTTTGTGACAAAATGTCTGCAGTTTTATAACTTACATCAACTTTTAAAATGCGCCAATCTATAGTTTCCTTGTCGTGGGAGAGTCAAATCCCACCTTGAGAAGTGATAACGTGACTATTGACCCTGTTGCTTCTTTCTCAATCTAATATTTCAGGAGAGTGGATCAATGGATTTGGACGTGACTTCTCCAAAACAACTCAACCGAAGATTGTTTCTGAAACAGTTAGCGGTAGACTTATGCACTAGTGAGAGAAGGATACTTTTCCGAGCCCAATATGTAAGGAGTCTAATATGCACCATTTTTTGATTAGTTGCATCTATGCTGTTTGATATATTCTTATGGCAGCATTGTCTGATTTGCCAAGAGTCATCTTGGTCACTGTTCTATGCAGATAACATATGTGTAACATGGCATATGAATATCTGCGGCCAAAATATCAATTTTTGTGCTTACCCAGTGTGGCTATTCGTTTCAGATTCTGAGAAGAAGATTGAGAGATCTAAGGAGTGGCGAGCTGCGAGCTTTGACATTATTTAATGGGCTCAGAAAGCTCTTCAAATGAGTATGGGAGAACATGGTGATACTTAAAAGGCCAACTCTCAGATCTGTTGGGATCTCAATGTGACCTCGGATTAAAATCCGACTTTGGCGTCAATTGAGTATGAGGACTTTGGCATTAACTGAGGTCAAGCAGGCATACAATCATCTTCCCGTCACACTATGAACTTTGATTGTACTTTTAGATTGCAAAGTATGGAGAGGATAGCAGATCAGTGTCTCAGAATGTCATGCTGCAAATGATGATGCACGCTCTGTTTCTAAATCTTTTTGGCTTTTGAAATTTTAGATCAGACAGAAAAACGTGCGATCGACATTTCATGTTTAGTTTTGTTTCCGAAGTGATTATCACCCGACACCTATTTGGAGCACTTTGATTTTGAATTTCTCCCAACTCTTATTTGGTTCAATGAGGATCATAGGAGGATTAATTTTCATTTTGTGTTATTCAATCTAGCAAATCTCCACTTTTGAGGTCGAAAACTGCTTGAGCAGAGTGTTCTGCCAGAACTATGTGGAGTCTGGGGAGTGTGCAGGTGATGAAATTTATAGATAACTTTAATTTGTCGGCAAAGCTCTCCAAGTTAACATTCACAAATTAGTGAAACAGCTGGATATTTTTAATACCATCAAATAAGCACAGGTTGACATTTGTAAATTATGGGTTAATACCATGAAAAATTGAAAATTAGTAGATTTATGATAAATTTATCTAAAACTAATTTTTTGACCATGAAAAATTTCAAACCGGTAGATTTGTAATAAATTTACCCTCAATTAGTTTGTATCAAATTTTTATTTTCAAATTGTTGAATTAGATGATACACGATAGCTAATAGGTGTACTAATTTGGGGTTTTATTTTCCGTTTGTCATAAATGTATAAGTTTTGTGATTTTTCATTATATTAATCCAACTTAACGAGAGCTAATGAAAGGTAAATTTATTACAATTACACCAATTTGAATTTTTTGTGGTCTCATAAATTATTGGAATTGCCGATGATTTTGAAACAATCAAATCAACGTTAGTGATTAACTCAAATATTAACTCAAATATCCATTTATAGTTTCATTCAAGAGTTATAGCTTTGCAAATACTGTCAGTAAATTATTAAGGTAGTCAACAATTATGAAAATAATTGGTAAATTCATATAAGAGTTGGAAAATTAATATTCCTCTAACTATAATAAATGAATGTTGATAAATTATGGGGACGGATGATATTGTCAAAACAATCTAGTATACGTCAGTAAATGAACTCAAACAACAATTGGTAAATATTAAGAAGATTAGCAACATGAACCAGTTGGCAAACCGTGCAAATAAATTTAACGTCTTGGCGACGATAACAATTAGAATGGCTGGTAATTTCAAACAATCAAATAAACATTGGCAAACTGATTTAAATAAGAGTTAGTAAATTCAATATGCTGGTAAGCGCGCATACGAATGTTGGTAATACATTCAAATAAGAGCTAGTAAAGCTGAAACTAATTGGTATATTAACACACGGAAAGTTAGGGCCTGTTTGGTAACATTTCCGAGAACAACTAATTCTGTTCTTTTGTTCTCGGAAATAAAAAAAGAACAAAAATTTGTTTGGTAAAATTTTTATTCCCGATAATAGATTTAGAATAGAATCAAGAAGTAAATAAATGTTGCTTCTTGTTCCCGAAAACAATTCTTAGAATCAATTCTATTTTTTTTTCTCTTTTCTTCTCTTTCCTTTTCTTCTTCTTCCTCTTCCTTTTTGGCTAGTCGCTGGCCTCGGCCATGGCGGGCGACCTTGCTGGAGCATCGCCGACCTGAGCCTCACACAGCCATAGCAAGGCTTAGCCTCACCAAGCTAGGGTGAGGTCAAGCCTTGCCCAGATCTACCGAGGCCGAGGCTCGCTTGGGCCAAGCGAGCCCCTTGCCCAGCCGGTTGTTGGCCATCGCTATGGCCGGCGACCGGCTATCAAGAAGGAGGGAGAAGAAGAGAAAAAGAAAAATTAAAGGAAATAAAAAAAAATTAAGAATCATACCAAACATATTTTTATCCTGAGAATAGAAATTTTGGATAATTACCAAGCGCGTTTTTTTTTTTAAAAATTGTTCCAAAAAATAGAATTAGAAAAAATCATTTCTGATAAAAAATTGTTTTGTGGAACATAATCGTTACCAAATGCACCATTAGTAATCACCCAAATCAAGGCTTGTAATTTTCTAAAGTAGTTAGTAAAATTTATTGCATCGACAACTTTAAAAATAAATATTGTTAAATTATTGAATTATTTGGTGAAATGATTGGGAATTTAAAAGAGATAATTACATGAGTGGTTCTTAAATCTTGACTTAATGCACAATTTTGTTTTTAAACTTTTAATTTTTTAATATAATCCTTGAACTTTTGTTACATGTTTAATTTTAATCCATTGACTATATAAAATACATTATTGTCCTTGAATTTGAATTAATGAAATGATCATATTGAACATTTTTATATAGTTCATACACTCTTGCCTTGGAACTTCATCAATAATAGCCCTTCTTGAATTAAAACTTATGAACCATATTAATTAATCAATTCATAGAAGACGTTATACATTGGACCAAAGTTGAGAGATTATTTGTGTCATTTTTCTAATTTAAAATATTAATGTCCCACATGTAATGACATGCCGGCATTTCTCATGTAATTTATTTTATTTTATTTTGGTTAATATCTTGAAAAAACCTTAAATTGTTACATTCATGACAAATTTATCTCAGATCAATTTTTTAACTATCAAGAACTCCAAACTAGTACACTCATGATAAATTTACCATAAACTAATTTTTTTATCATAAGATCATGAATGGACATAGGCTTAGAACTAGGGAAGACGTAGTCAGTTTCTTGTAGGTATGCCTTCATCACTTGTGGGCGAACCTCTTGTTCAAGCCCTTCAAGGACGGCCTTTTAGCAGAAAACTACTCTAACATTTAGTTCATACACTCAGAGATTTTAGGATGGTAACATTTCTAACTATTCGAATTGCATTTCTCAAAAGATCTTACCAAGTTGGAGAAGAAAAAGTGTTTAGAAAGACATTGAGAGTTTAACAAAACACTCACTTTATTTCAAGGCACTCTACCCAACACATTACATCCTCCTTACCTTTTATAGACATTATGAGGTCACAAACATACAATGACCAAGTTCACGGGTCCTAAAACACATAGAGGCTCCGGAAAATCTGGTAGGGAATTATTCTAGGTGATATGAACAGTGACAATGAACAATGATTTCCCTAACCTATTGTTATAGTAATTGTTACAGTGACTTGCTACAATGATTTGCTACAGTCAGCAATCTTATCCGTCTCGAGTATTGTAGTCATAATTTGAGTCATTAGAACTGTGCATTCCTGCTAGTAGATGTTCTTCGTATTTTTGCTCAAGTCCTACAAGTAAATCTAGTGAGAGAGTTTGGGTATTCCTCATGTTTGCCTCGTTTGACAAGGATGCTTCCTCATGATTCCTAAAGACCTTATAGTGTTGGCATGCATGTTTGGCTAATGCCAATTTGATGATTGTATATAGTAGGATGTGTCCATGCCTAGAGATAAGGACAAAGGTCCTTGATCATAGGGGTCTTGCGAAAGAGGACCCCCATTGTGCACAGGGGTCTTGAGAGGACTGTGCAGGGTCATAAGTGTTTGTCATTTCTTACTCTTGTGATGATGCAACTTGTCTAAATTCCTCAAGTGCTTCCTTGGCTTTTGGTGTAGAGCTATAATGATCCCATGCAGTTGGTACATTATATTTCCATACATTTTCTAAAATGGTTTTATTTTCTTGACACAAAACTCTTTAGAGTTCTTGGTATTGGTGTTCATTGCAACCAATAGGTCTTGGAAAAGATTTGTAAATCAGAGCTTCTATAAGGTGCGGTTGAGGTTTAAATTTGTGGAGCATTTTATGATGCTGCCATTGTTTTTTACAAAAGCCCATGGACGTCGAAAGAATATAATAGTGTAGATTTCAGGGTTTGGTTGGATGGTTCTCAATTCTTGCTGTAGGAGTTGCTTCTAGTGAGTGGGAGGATAAAACCAATTGAGGAAGGCTAAGAGATTTTCGTTATTTTCCTTTTCAATGTTTCGACTAAGTTCAAATATCTTGGTGAGGTTGGCAATGAATCTTATGGTTGGAATTTTTTGGTAGCTATTAAGTACTTATTGATTAAGTACCATAATAACCATCGCAATTGATCATGGAAGTCTTCTTCCTTCAAGATTAAAGGGTATATGAATGGATAGCTAGAATTTAATCCAAAATGATAAAGAATTGAACCTCCATGGAGTCTGAATAGATCTGTGTGGCATTGTTACATGAGGTCTTCCAGATTTTCAGTGAGGTTGTCATTCTGGACTTGTTCAACAATCTCCTAAGGTTATTGCCAGTTTGGCCAATCTCATATTGTTTCAACTTTTCATTGTGATGAAGAGTATGGAAAGCATGCCTCATGATGTACATGTTGATTTCTGCTGGTGCCTTTGATCTTGATAAGAAGTCAGCAAACACATTATTCGTTCCAGCATTTTGTTTGGTTTCAAAGGAATATTTTGAAAACCATTCAGCCCATCAAAGCAATTGAGAATGTGGAATATGCTTTTGTTTGAATTTGATCATTTGGGGAAAAAATGCCATGTCCAATTCCATTGGGAAGTGATGATCGATGAGATGGAATTTGAACTTTTTAATTCTATTTTTCACCGCTAAGATTTTTTTGAAAGTGAAATGATAATGCATTTTAGCCTTGGAAAATTTTCCACTCTTGTAAGCACACAATTGTCTCTTACCATCAATTCCTTCGAATATGATGGTTGCCCAGTATTCATCACTAGCATCAATTTGGATAATTCTTTTTCCTATTGATGGAATTTGCAATAGAGGAAGAGTCTATATGATCTCCTTAAGTTCATCGACTACTTTAGTCTGAAATTTTCCCCAAGGTGGGGGATTCTTCTTCAACATTGATTGTAGTGAAATCAGCAGTTTTGCAATGTTAGAAACAAAATCTATGAGATAATTAATTATCCCAAGAAATTGCTGAACTTGTTTTATTGTGAAATTCTCCTCAGGAAACTTTAACAATTTATGAGCAATATGTGGCCCTGAATAGTATGTTCCTTTGTTAAGGTGCATACCAAGAAATTTAATTTCTTTCTAAGCGATATTCATTTTTCTTTGAGAAAGCATAATCCATGTTACTTTACAATGTCTACAAACTGCCTAAGAAGTTGGTAGTGAGATTCCTCGCCAAGGCTGTAGAGTATGATGTCATCAATGTATGTGGCTACACTTGACAAAATTGGTTGAAAATTCGACACATGGCCTTTTGGAACAAGGATGAAGCTACCTTTAATCCAAAAATAAGAATTTTCCATTGAAAATGTTGGTTCAGAATACAAAACCTTGTTTTGGGTCTGTCTTCAGGATGAATTCCCAATTACCAAAATTCGGCTTGAGATCAAATTTGGAGTAAATTTGAGCTTTTGACAATCCAGTAAAAAAAGGAATTTCTGGAAGGTAAAGAGAATTTGTCATCTTGGAGAAAAAAGGTTAAGAGGCTGATAGTTAATTACCAATCACATCTTTTCTTGTTTTGCTCGGCACACTTATTGACATAAAAGGCTTCACAAGCCCATTGAGAGTTTGAAATCTCAATAAGGCCTTGTTGCAACAGTTCCGAGCATTCCTTCTGAGCTAAGACCAGGTGCTTTGGCTTCATTCCCATATGACTCGCCTTGGTTGGATTGATGTCCTCATTTTTTTTTAAGGGAAGACGTATAAAGAATTTTAAAATTTTTTCATAAATGATGAGAACATTTCTGAGAGAATTTCGAATGAGATTTGGAATATGATTCTAACAACTTATGCATAATCGGATCTAATAGATTCATTTGGATGAAAAAAAATTCTTTGAATATTGACGAACTCAAAGAATTAGTCCTTATACTTAAAACATTTTCCAGGAATGATACGAAGCTGAGAAATCTGAGTCATGATATCCCAACCAATGATCAAATCTTTGTTTAGAAGACTGGATCCAAATTTTTTTGTGGTTATAGAACTCCTGAGAAAAAAATATTCTTTAGGAAGAACTTTGGTATCTAAGATTGAAGAGCTTGCACTAGTATCTATGAGAGTAATAACAGTGATAGGTTTGACAAACTTTGAGATGAAGATTTTCATGGGAAAATTGAGACAATGGATTTGGCTTGAAAATATGTCAAGGTCTTATTTCGATGAAATGAGGGATATGTGAAAGAGATCTTCAGAATTTGAATTTGATAAGTTTCACTAGGAGTTTGATAACAAGGAATGACACAAAGAGTTTATTCAGAATCATCATTTTTGAGTCTTTAGGAAGAACTTTTTCTTGCCTAGGGGCAATTTTTGGCGAAATCTAAGATTGAAGAGCTCTTTTGTGTAGGAATTGCCATTTTTTTGTGGCCTGAACGATCTTCTCTTTTGTGTAGGAATCGCCATTTCTTCTTTCTTCAGAAGTGCTTAGAGTCATGTCATCTAGAATTTCTTAAAGTGTTTTTTTTTTTTTTTTTTTTTTTTTTTTTTTGTAGAAGACTTTTCACAAGAACCATCACAATCTTTCTTGGAGCATTTGATCTTTAGCTCATGGCGAGAGCAGGCTCTATCAAGTTGTTTGTTGTCCGTGAGATAATTTTTAACCATTTGACACTTTAAACACAAATCATCAAGGCACAAATAGATCTCTTGTTGTATTTCTCCCAAAGGAATATCCATAATTCTTCTTTGTCTGGTAAGAAAAAGATTTCTCAACTTGCTGGGATAACTCTTTAGGGATAGAAGTAAAAAATATTTGCTTTAGGTTTGGATCAGCTCCAATACCATAGAAAAGCTTAAGCATTTCTCGATAATGTTTATCGAGATGCTTTTTCTGGAGAAAGTAGCATTTTCTTTCAAAGAATTCTCTCATTTTGAGCTCATGAAGGTTAAAGGGTTTTCCAATGAAAAAATGGTATAGGAAGGCAATGGCATGGCTAAAGTAAATTGAACCTTGTCTTGTTCTGTTATCGATTGCCACCAATGTTTGAGGCTTCCTATAAACCTTGTAACAAAACCAAAAAGGACATCATATTTATCCTGATTGGTAAGAGCTTGGGCATTTAATCAAGTGTAGAATTTTTTAAATCTTTCTGGCCATTTGAAATAAGGAATATCGTCAACAGTGAAAAACTGTTTGGAAGAAGTAGTCATATGCTAAGAGGAATTGTTTGGTTGAATAATCTCTGGTTCATAAGGGTTGGATTCCATATCCTGATCCGGAGGGTCAACCATAAATATTAATGAAGTTATTGATGCAATAGGAAAGGAATCGATGGCAGAGATTGAGAAGGATGAAGATGATAAGAAGGATACCAAGTTTGACTCAGTATCCAAGCTATCTAGAAAAACTGGTTCTGATGGAAATAGATCTGGTCTTTCAAAGTGACAGGATCAAACTATTCCTCTTGATTGCCCAGATCTCTCAGGAATGATTCCAATGGATTCAATAGCATTATTTGGTTTGGCTTTTCCTTTATAACAAGCGATGATTCTTCAGGCATCTTCTCTTTTCCCTTTTCTTTCCTTATTTGATCTAGTTCCTTAAGGCGATTTTGCATCTCTACCACATCTATCTTATTTTGTCTGATGGGGGCTTCTGTGAGAGCATCAAAGATAGATGTATTCTGAGATGGTGGAGGAGGTGAATGTTCTACCCGCAACGTAGTTGGAAATGGGTTGAAATGATTGAACCTTCATTCTTCAAGGAGTTGGATTTGCCTTTTGAGCTTTTTAATTTCCGCCTTAGGGCTTTCAAGATGATGATATCCCAGATGTTGTCCGGATTCCAAGGCATGAAACCTCTTTTGGAAGTTCAAAAGCATCTTCTTTGTGGTTTCATTATATCTTCGAAGATCTCGTTGCACATCCACAAATTTGGAATAAAAATTTTGAACGTATTGTTATGTGCCAAAAGAGTATCTAATTGCCAATTTAGGACTACTTCAACAACAGGAGTCCTTCTTTGTCTTCCATGTTTGTTCACATCAATGGGAGCAGGTATTTTGGGAATATGGCGATATCTACCTTGTGGATCGATGAATTCTTCCGGAGCAAGGAACGAAATTTTCGAACTTTCTCGAACAAGAGGAGGAAAATTTGTCTCTTGGAACATGTCGATGGAAGAACTAGATGATGTTTTCTTGGGAGCCTCAAGTGGGTAGGAATGCTTTTTTGCCCATTTTAGGATTGGCTTATAAAATAGGGAAATGACTATTTTTTTTTTAGGAGGAGGTGATGGTGGTAAAGTTGGTGAAACGGAGGGTAGAGTAACGAACTTTGGTGGTGGAGTTGGAGCATAAGAAACCATAAATTGGAATTTATCACACTCACCAAGAGTATCAACAGAAGAGTCTCCGTTCAAGTACCTTTGGTAGATAGTATCCTTTGACTTTTTGTGCTTCCGTTGGGGTCTTGCATTTGGGTCTATTTCATTAGGGAGAATTTGTACAATAGGAACATTGACAAAAAGGATCCTAGAAGCAATGATCATATCGGTCCTTGTAGTAATGGACATGGTTTTCATTACTTTGGAAATATTGAACAAGCTTTTTGGGATCCGGCTTGGAAATTGACTCAAGAACACATGATTTAATCATGAAGAGAGTTTGGAAGATAGAATGACTTTCTTTATTTTCCTTACCAAATTTGATGAAAACAATGCCATCCTTTTTTCTAACGAATTCGGAGTCTGAAGACTAGAAAGGCTTTTTATTCTGATGTAGTTTTTCATAGTTGGTAATCCATGCCTCTAGAAGGAGCTTGGCAAGCTTTTCTTTTGGGATTTGCCTGGGAACATGAATGCAGGATGCTTGATCATTCTGCATAGAGATGAATAAAGCATCTTCATTTCTATTGTGGAAATTCAAGTCAAAAGCATGATTTTGTACTCGATTAACCATCTAGTACTGCAGTGTTGTAATAGAGACAGCAGCTTAAGGAGCTCCAGTGAGCTGGACCTGGACTTTTAGAAAGGAAAGTATCTGAGGATCTGAAAGAGCGATATTAAAGTTTGGATATAAGGTTACAAAGACTGTTCTAGTATTTAAAGTGGTTTGGACAATACCAATACAAGCATGCTGGTATTTTAGGAACCGAATATCTAATAACGCTATTATTGCCACGACTGGCAAGCCCTTGCAGCCATGAAAAGTATGAGCAAGATGAATAACTCCATAATGGACATGAGAATATCCCTGTTGAATCCATTGCGTGGAGACTCTCTGGAGGGATTTGAAGAGTAACAAAATACTCTTTTTTAGTGGCAGGAATGTGATGTTGATCGAACTTGGAGAACTCGGACGTACTCCTTTAATTTCTTTGGAGTTTGGTGGATGAGTTGACGGATGGAGCGGATGGGGAAAATGATGAGGTGGGTTTAGCAAAAGTGAAATAGGGTTCATAAGGGGAAGTTGAGTTTAAGAGATTTTGATTTCATTGCTAAGAGGGACTCATAAAGATAGTCAATCTTAAAAGCATTTGACACACAAAAATTTGAAAGGGTTGAGGAAGATGGAGATGCGGTGAGATAAATTGGTGCTTCTAGTATTTCGGGCTTTGTCATGGTGTGAAGAATCTTCTCAACACTGGATTCATCTACTGAGCGCATAGAATGAATCTGGTTAGAAAGGAAACCAGGCTCTGATACCATGACCAAAAACCCCAAATTAGTACAACCATCACAAATTTATCATTTATTAACTTCCATCAAATTTTATTGTTGAATTTGCTAATGTAGATGATGTTATGATGATATGTGGCAAATCCACGTGAAAACTTATAAGATAATGGTCCACTTGTGAAAAATTTAACAGTATTGCCGCGATAAATTTGATGGTACATCTATGACAAATTTGGGACTTTTCGTTATATTTATCCTATGAATTTCCACGTGGACTTGCCACGTCATTATACTACGTCACCATGTGTCATTTAGGTTCATAAATTTAACATTTATATTTGATAAAAGTGAATGGAATATAAATTTATCACAAATATATAATATGGGATAAATTTATCATAAGCGTATTAGTTTGGAGTTTTTGATGATAAAAATATTAATTTTGTGGTAAATTTATTATGTGCATATCAATTTAGGATTTTATAGTTGTCAAAAAATTAATTTAGGCTAAATTTATCTCATATATATATATATTAATTTAGAGTTTTTCAGACTATTAACTTTGTTTTATTTTTTATTTTTTGGGAAAAAGGAAAGATTTCTCTAGAGACTTTGCGAAAGAACGTTCCATGGAACGGGAGCCGACAAACACAACGGAGGAGGGAAAACGAAGAAACCTAAAATAAACTGCCGCCAAAGCAACGCTCGGAAAACTGGGGAAGTCCCAAGCGAAGCGTCTCCTACTCCTCCTGCCAAGTACGAGGTTTCTTCTCCGAACCCAACTCGGTCGGAACTCGTAATCCAGGAAGAGCGCGAAGCGAAGCCGGGGGGGCATCGAATCGACATGGCTCTGTGGATGGAGAAGGGGTCGCAGCCTCAGACCGAGAGCGAGGTCGCCGACCTCGACGCCATCGCCGCTCTCAAAGAATCCGCCGCTCTCGAGCTGAAGGTAAATTCCTCGATGCGTGCGGCGGTTGCACTTCTCAAGTTCGCGTTTTGTTTCGCACCCATCACTCGACTCCGACGCCTTTCGCGGTCGGCGGATGCTTTTGTTGAAGTGGGATTGATTGGGGCGCGAACGGTGTAGTTGCAGTCGTCAATTCGAAGGAAAGTTTAAAACTTGGCTGACTTTTGTCCTTCCTTTTTTCCTAATATTAACCTGCTTGTGGGGGTAGGAGACTGTACACTGTGGCAACTTAAATTGCCCTTCTCGAGTTCGTGTCTTGTTTCGCACCCATTGCTCGACTCAGACGCCTTTCGCGGTCAGCGGATGTTTTTGTTGAAGTGGGATTGATTGGAGTGCGAATGGTGTAATCCAAGTTGTCAATTTGAACGAAAGTTCGAACCTTGGTTGGCTTTTCTCTTTTCTAATGTTGGCCTGCTTGTGGGGTAGGAGACTGTACGCTGTGGCAACTTAAATTGCTTTGTCAGTTAGTGACCATGTGAATTTCTTTTACGTTGAGTTAAATTTTCTGTGATGTTGCCACCTTCTTGATCGGAATACTAGTTGGGTTTGTGGATATGACATGCTATAATCAACCGATGGTATTGGTCGAGCTAGGGTATTAGGAACAGGAACTGTTACTGCATTCCTTATTGGGTCATCACTACAGGAACGTTGTGCTATGTCAGTGTGCCTATTCGGTTTTAAGGACTGGGTTCATGATATTGATGTAGAGCGACTTCTCTATCCATGTATGTTTTGCCATCAAGATACAGGAGTTTAAGACATTAGTGTGCTTTTTAGGGGGTGAGTTTATTAAGGAGATGGTTGACAGGAACTAATTTGCTAATGGGCTAGTGGCACCTTGGGACTGCCAAAACATTGTCATTAGATTGATACCTTCATCCATAGTTCAGACACTGTTGCTATTACCACATTTGAAAGGCAGTTTCTTTGTGTCTGTTCCACTTGTCCATTTGCTTTGCAGGAGAAAGGTAATGAGTATGTCAAGTTGGGGAAGAAACACTATTCAGATGCTATTGATTGTTACACGAGGGCCATTGATCAGAAAGCTCTGAGCGACTCTGAGAATTCAGTTCTTTTTGCAAATCGTGCACATGTCAATCTGCTTCTTGGAAATTATAGGCGTGCTTTAACAGATGCCGAGGAGGCAATTAATCTGTGCCCAACAAATGTTAAGGTAAGTCATTTGCAGTTATAGTCCAGTAATGTTTACTTTGTGGATCTTAAGACATGATGTGCACGCTGTAGGCTTTTTATCGGGCTGCCAAAGCATCTCTGTCACTGAATCTGTTGAATGAAGCCAAACTGTATTGTGAAAATGGACTCGAGAAGGATCCGAGTAATGAAGAACTAAAAAAACTTGCAAGGAAAGTTGAGTCCAACATAATGGAGCGCCAAAGCCATGAAGCCGAAGTTTCCAATGCGGTGACAGTAGCTAAGGTAGGCAATTCAAATGTCTTCATCTGTACTTGTTCCAGGAAAATCTTCATTTTTCTATTGAGTGTTTTACTTTATGTCTTTAACCTCTATGTCTTGGTCTTGGAGAAATTCTTAGGGACTTGTTTCTGCAATTGAGGCACGCAAATTGAAGATGGGGAAGGCAATGTATCGAGAGCTTACTGGCCTGAAAAAGCCTGTGCTAGATAAAGATAACATTCTTCACTGGCCAGTTCTCCTTTTGTATGCAGAGGTCATGTCCAGTGACTTCATCGAGGACTTCTGTGAGACTGACATGTTCTCAGCTCATCTTGACTTAATATCCTTAAATTTTACATGCTTTTTTACTTGACAGTTTGTTAACTTGATTTGTCATCATGTGGCAAAGTCTATATTCATGATCAGTTGCGTGTTTGAGAGAACTGCATTTTATTTCCATCACATGATTTCTCATTTGGATTCTGATGCTAACACGGGCAACCACCTCTGAACTTCCTGCATCTGTTCTTTTGGTCTTCTGGACCATTTTTGGCAATGCATCCACAAAGAGATTTTTCACATAGGATAATGAGTTAGGATTCCTCCATTTACTCTTGATCATGGTACAGTACTATCTAAAACACATAAGCACTTGATAAGAATCTGTTATGTGATGGAGAAAAGACTTTGCAGAATGCTCAGTCATAGTACAGTTATTGTGATTTTACTTTGGGATAGCACTTTAAATGGAGTAGACAATGGTGTATTATTGCACTAGATTCTTAGAAATAGCAATTTAAAATGGTCAGTAGTTGATACGGGCATCAAATGCCTAAGGGTATTATTGATCTCATAAATTCGGATATAAGCTCCCAGTGTCTTGAGATCAGGCACCTTTCCTAGCTGAACTTGTCATGAAGCCTTGTCAGATCAGGAACCTCTTTAGTGCCCTTCATATTATTTTCTTCTGAGTCAGTGTCCCTTGTGACTAATTGGTCTTTGGTGATAGCTGATCATGGAAGAGGGTAAAGAAAGATGGAAAAGAGAAGGTTGCTCTCAGCCCTTTTACATTATAAGAAGTACTTGACTTCTTACCAAGAATTCCATCGAATTTAAAGAGAAAACAGGAAAATTTTTCATGGATTGGACAGCAGTCTGAATCAAGTCACATCTGTGACAAATTTCTTAGCTGTGACTGATCTATAACCGGTTCTTAATGTACAATTAACATAATAAGGTTGCAACATGGGAGATTTTAGTGTTAAGCTGTCCTCCTACAATCAGAGGTTCTATTTTCCCTTGTCACCCCTATTCACCAATTAGAATTTTGGGATGTGAACACTTCCTTCATTGAATGTTTCCTTAACATTTGAACATCTTCTCAGAGGATTCTCCTCCATTGCCATGGGATACAGAAAATAAGTACACCCGTGATGCTATTGAGTTGTACTATGAGGTGAGCTGCTAGAGATTTTATGGTTAAGGTTGATACTTGTTTATCTTGTGTCTCTCGTGAGTAATCTTGCCATCTAGGTCAAAATGCTTTTTTCATTGTTTACGTAGATTGATTCTCTACATCTCTGATACTTTATGTCGGTCGTGTTATTGGTGGATTACTTCTGAGCACATTGCAAGTTTCCATTTTTAGAGGTTTGATCCTAGGTAGATGCCGGGAGACAGCAAAATTTCCACTACACTGTATCTTCACACTTGGGCAGAAGTATTGGCAATAGTATATACTGCAGACATATTGGAGGAGATTCTTCCATTCGTATCTTTTCCTTGAGAAATGACGTGCTGCCTTTAACTTTATTTTGGAAGTTTAATACAAGAGACTGACTTTGGTCTGCAGGCTAGTTCTGGAACTTGTTTGTCAACTGCAAAACTCCTCCAATATTTTCTAGAAGGTACTGCGGGTGCTAATGTGGAACTTCCACATGAAGATGAAAACGCTGCAGGCAGTTCTTCTAGCAACACTATCTCTGCTGGTAGAGCTTCTCTTCGCTGAAACTTTCCTGTAGTGGTGCTCTTATTTTTCCTATAAGATTAGTTTGCTTTGTAACACTTGACTTGAACTTGTCTCTTACTATTGGACTTTAAGATTCTTTTAATTTCCCTATGGAAATATTTGGTACAAAATAACAAAACAACCTCCAATGAGGTTTTCTGATGCTTGGCTAGCATGAAAGGTTTTCATCAAAGAATAATTCGAGGGTTTTCATCTAAACATCTAGAAGGCCAGGGTCAACTGATTGTGTGGGTCTTTCCATTGGTTATGCTGTTTATGAACATTGATCATCAATAGTTTAGGACGATTTGTGAAGATGAAGCCATATTTATCATATTGGACTTTGTTTGCTGATGGTTGAAAGTGGTTGCATCTCATTATTTTCATGCTTGTTGATTCATTGAAGGGGGAAGCTTGTATAGTCAGATTAACTGAACTTGTTTGGGTCATTTACTCTCACTATTGAAGTTATATTTTCTCCTGAACCTTTATGGAGCTAATGGTAATAGTCTGTTAGCAGAAGTGTATCATCTGATAATCTGATCTTGGTGGCTATGCTCATGTTTGAAGTGATCTTTTCTCATGATTTGTTGAGTGTTATTTAGGAATGTAGTCTCAAGTTCATCTTTCTTTCTGGAAAGGCAGCTTTAGATAGTCCATCCTTTTCTCTCATGTTCCTTGTGTGGAGAAAATTTCAGTTGAAAGAAGTAGAGCAAGTTTATACATTTTATGCAATGCTCAATTCCCATCTAATCTCTGGGCATATTTTCAGTTGATGACTTTTCCAGTAAGTGGATCAGAGTTAACGAGAAGAGAACACTCCATGATGTTTTGAGAGAGTCTAGATTCATTATTCCAGGAATTCCAGGTGCGTTTGTATGACCTGTTGTTTCAGAGAGTGAAATGGACTTTAGTTTTCTGACAGAAACAGGATAAAATATGAAAAGAATCTAGATTACATAAAATGACTTGCAATGTTTGTAATATTTCTACCATCATCTGTACTTCACCTTACCTAATGTGAAATCTTTCATTTGATTACATCTTGTTATTGCTTCCTGATTAAATGTGGTGGCAACTATGCAGTGTTCTTCATTGTTTCCAGAAGGTCCAGCTTCTATCAAGTGTTCAAATCTGGAAAGTGGAGTCCACAATGATGTTAGGTGACCATGCTTGTTGTCTCTTCAATGGAAACGTTCTTTCCTCTTTTTTTTTTTTTTCAATTTACGGAAATGAGTGTGAGCACCGCCATTTTCTCATTTAATTTATTCATAGAGGAGAGGAACATTTTTAATATACTAGCCGGAGCAACATAGATCACATCAATGTTTCTAGTGTTCCCTATAATTTGCATCATGTGAACTATGGATGACCTTTTACCTAACTACCAACTTCCCAAAGAGTGAATAATTTATTTGGAAAGGTGTGAAGGATAAAAAATTTAGGCGACAATGGCAAATCGTCGGCTCTTGTACATCTATGTATCGAATTGAGCCAGGCACAAACAATATCACAAGATCGAGTCTATCTATATTGCCACTTTCTGTTCTCTAGCCATTGCTTCTTTTACTACTTTGTCCGTGTTTGGAATGGCTGTACATACTCAAAATCGGCGCCTGCAAAGTCAAGAGATTGCATCCCAAAATACGGAGGGCCTTATATTTTGGACATAAAATGGGGGTCGCTTATGCAATCCTTGGTCCTTGCTGTATCATTGGAAGCGCTTGTGTTATTGGTGATTCAGCAATCGATGACTTAGGATGATATACGTTAGAAGCATCTTCACAACATAAATTCTCCATTAGAAGGTAGGAACTAGTGTGATCTCTATTTCTCAACAGTAAGGCAGCCTAGGCAAATTTTGGAAGGCATTCTGGAGAGAGTACAGAATGCGAAATATACCATGCTCTTGTACTCGTGGACAAGATGCTCAACATGGAGGAAAGGCTATTAGACAAATGGCAGATATATATCGGCAAAATTGCACGCAATGTCCAGGACAGGTTCCCAGTCTATCAAATGTGAACAAAGTGTTTATTACGATGAAGTTGGACCTAAGATGTCATCTCCTACCATCAGATATTTGAATACAACGCTCTCCTCCAGTTCTCCTACCATCAAATCCATTAAAATAAGTTCGCCTTAGCGCATCCATGGCACGTTAGCTCTATTTTAACTTGCTCTGAGCTCACAAGGAGATGTCCTTCCCAAAAAGTCCTGCAATTCCTTTCCCGGGATCACTTTGCTTCACAATCGACTCCCCAACTAGTACCTGCAAAAGTAATTCTGAAGTCCATCAAATCACCTGCAACTCATCTGAATACATCTATAGGTTAACATGCTCCCCAATGATGGAGTTAATCTCATCATCCTCCCTTCAATAAAATGCAAGCAGGTTTAACTCTTAATACCATCAGATTGATCTTGATCCATCAAAAGTACAACCCAAATAAGATGGTAGACCAAATGGAAAAAAAGAAAAGAAATTATCACTTGGGATTGGGGCTACAAATGATACCGACTTGCCCATGAAAAGTTCTTCCTGCTTAAACAGCAAAACACATATTTTGAGCGGGAATAAAGAAAATGCAAAGCAGATACAGTGCTTACCGCCTTCACACCGGCTTCTTGTACATAGGCAATGTCATCAGGAGTAAACAGTCCAGATTCCCCAACAACCTTAAGGTTCATAATTATTGAAAAAGAAAATAGTTAGAGAGGTTTAAGATCAGGCAAGCAGCCATTATGACATATAATACTTCCACCAATACAGAAGGAGACTACTCTTTCTGCTTTGTAGCATGAAAGAAAGATTAGTAGGGGCTGCCTTACAATTATATCCTTCTGACGGATTAATTGGCCACGTTCTCCAAGAAGAAGCTTCTTTGTGTTGCTAATATCCACCTCAAATGTTTCTGCAAACAAAGAGGTTAAATCAGTCATAATGACTAAAACGTGCAGGTGGTCTCATCGAATTCTACACCCTTCCAATATGATCTCATCAAATTTAACACTATCCATCCCTGGAGTAATGTCTAAATCCTGATTCACTTCTCATGGTGAATATAAATCGCATTCAAGAGGCGATATAATATTGCAGCTGAAGGACATTGCTCTCTGTCCATTCAACAGTGTGATCACGTCCTTTCTTCTTTCTCCTTGCTAGAATCAATTACTTTGTACTTTTCTTTTTTTGTGGCACTGGCTGTCCTCAAAATTCCAAGCTTATTCATTGGTTTTACCATCAATGATTTAATTGAAAATAATAAATGGAAACTAACTAGTGCAAAATTGTTCTACCTTGATACTCGCATCATGTAAAATTGACTAACTAGTTAAAAAGCTAAGTCATCAAATATAAGAAAAGCCTACCCAGATTGCGGTTGTTGATGCCAATAAGCTCAACTCCCTCTATTCCAAGGACGCGATCCATTTCCCGCTCATCATGCACCTGGAAATAAATGCAATTCTCATCAGAAAATTAGTTTGACCACACCAGAGTCGAACTGAACCACCTGAATTAAAAGTCCAAGGGCGATGATCATACTAATGCCTGTGTTACAAGGTATGGGACATAGATCACAAAGGACTAATAAAAAAGAATATCACAGAAGTTCCAATCACAATTAAAAGAGATGACTATAACAAGGCATAGGCCTTCTGGCTACATTATACATCACAGATTTTCCTAAAAGCTTCGCAAACTTTTGAAGGATTTGGTACAACAAGAAGTAGAAATCTAATTTATGAATGACATCATGAATTTTCCTAAGCTAACTTGCAACCAGAAGAGCAGGACTAGTTTCAAATGACATAAGCCAACTCTGAACCAGAAGAGCAAAACCAGCTCGAAATGAGATAAAGCCAACTCTCAACCAGGACAGCAAAGCAAGCTTGAAACGAGAAAAATTACAAGTAGTGAAAGGTATACAAGAAAGAGAGATATTCAAACCTCAACAAGAGCAGCCAAGCCAAGCATCTTACAAATCTTAATCATGTATCTGATGTCAAGGTCAGGCAGCACAGCTGCAATCAAAAGAATGGCGTCTGCACCTTTTACTCGAGCATAGTAAATATAAACTCTTTGCACAGGAGAGGGCACTGCATAGATTTCATTTCGTTAAGAGGATAAGCAAAAATGAACTTCATACTGATGTACCCATTCAAGAAGATAGCTTATCTCCAGGGACAAACCTTTACTCCTGCTCTCCTTATTGCTTCTAAATTATCAAAGCTCCCCTGCATTGGCCAAATTAAAATGAATGGGCATATATCAGCCACTGCCGTCATATTGCTAATACTTATGAACATTAAAATGCTACATCCAAAGACGTTCACCAACATGTTTACCTTAAAATATTTCTCATCAGTCAAAACACTTAGACATGCTGCCCCTCCTTTTTCATAAGCCTGAGCGATTTCAACCTGAAAGAAACATTAGCCAAAAATAAATTGTTTCAAGAGATACTAACAGTCCCTACTATTCATCAAACTTCAGAGCTAGATCGCCGCCACAGCTTACAAGACACCATCAACGTCAACAACAATCAAGTCCTTTCCCATTAAGTGGGATTGGTCGCAATGATTCTTCTCCAATCAAGGTATGTCTGTGCCAAATTCTCTGTTGCACAGCTGAAGTCAAGTATTCTGGGGAAAATTCTCATGAAAACAATGGTTGAACCTATATCGTCTTAGCTATGAATAGTGGATACAAACCAAGGCTGCCCAAAGCCTAAATAGGTGATAGATATCTGTAACTGGAACTGTGACATTCTCTTATAAAGAGATGAGGACATATCCATTGTCACCTAGCATGCATTGTTACATTGGTATGATTTCAAGTAGGGTTACTTACAATACCGTAAATAGGATAGGGATGTCGTTCATACAACAGAATATACAACTTACAGGATCAAAATCTTCCCTCAGTATTCCTCTACTTGGAGAAGCCTTTTTAACTTCAGCAATCAAACCTGGAAGTCCTGTTCGCTCATGAGCAGCTTTAAGAGCTCCAACAAAATCTCTAGTCTCGGGAGCATTTTGAAGGGCTTTCCTAAGCACCACCAGATCTTGCTTTTCCTTCAACTGAAATTAAAAGCATAAGAAACAACCAATCACAATGAGTCACAAATATTGCCTGCTTGATATACAAAAGAAAATTTATAGTGACTTACCCGGAAGACTTCCTTTTCCTTATGCCATATGATCTCCTCCAGAATATTTCGAGGAGTGTTGCCTTCATTTTGCAATCGAAACTCAAAGGGCCCAACATAGTGCAAGGGAGGTCCAGTTGGTGGCCTTCTTCTAATCCTGATCCCTTGGCTAGCAGCTACTTCATCTCGGTACATCCCTAATTCCCAGTCCTTGGCATTAAGAGAATTTTCTTGTGATTCATTAGCAGATACAACTGTAGCAGATATATCACTGGTCTCTGACTGCATAGAAAAACAGTATATGCCTTGGCTGATGAATGTTACCATAGAAGTTAATAAGATCAATGATTTGGGAAAGATGATATGCAAATGACATAAAACTGAAGCATGAGTTCAGTGAAGATCTTCAATCTTTGTCACTTCTATATTGAACACAAGCCAGCAAATGAGATATGTGGTAAATATAGTACTTTTAATAAACAGCTGATGATCACAAAGCTGAGGAAAAGATTGTTGCCTTTAAACGAAGTATGTTGGGCTTACTATTTAAGTCGAATGGTTGTAATTTTTCTCATAGCAATTCATTACTGAATCAAGTGCTTGATATGTATCATAGTGCAGACATGAATGAGATTTTGTAATGTCAATTCTCCAAGACAAGATAATGGAGCACAAACTCTCTACCAACAGCAATTTTTTTTCCCAAACCATGCTCACATTGGCTCTCCCTAAATTCGACAAATTGAGAGGAAAAGTTCTTGTTTCTAAAAGTCATTAAGCAGGTAAAGCCAAGTTGAAGATAATGTTTATGTAATTCTAGTAATGGAAACAACAGAGTTGGAAGAGAATGGCAACCTGTTGAGCTCGAATACAGCTGACAGAGAGCTTTCTTTCCTTGGCATGAAGGTCCATTGCAGCAATTGGAAGTAAAATATAGATCGATGACTTTGCGGGCCTGTGCATGAGGGAAGGTACACCATGAAATGGAACCCTAGCCGTTGCTCGAAAAGAAACTAACCCCTCCATCTCCTTCTTGATTTGGCTTTCTACCTTTACTTTCCAATGACTTTATTGTTTGATTTTGGGCCTCAGCAAAACTAACTTCTGCCATACAGAAATGAAGAGAAAATAGAAAATTTCATTCTATCTATACAACCATATAGTAGGAAGGACTTAAATTATAGTACAATATTGTACTTCTGGCACAACATTATTTTCTTTCCATGCATAGGTTTAATGTATGACATGTAAATTCAGTTCATACCTGAGTACACATGTAACTAAAAAAGATTTCACAGGTTTAGTATGAGATCACACAGTATTAGACTGAGCTGCAACCCCTTGGATGCTATTCAATATGAATTAAGTAGTATAGATCGGCACCATAAAAGTTATGACAATAGGGTAATTTATGAGTTGTATGATAAAAAAACTTCTAGTGAATGCAAGGCTCGTACCCACTTAGAAGGTTCTCTGTGGTGGCAAATGGGTAGGTCCTATAAGCATGTGACTGAAATAACCCATTTTACTCACATCTACATATTATCAAGCAAAAACAACCTGCAGACCCCTATCAAAACCAACCCCATCCAACCCAAAGCCACCCCATTCGCTCACATTTTGAGCATTTGAGCATATCAACACGCCAACCTCTTATGCTATTGCACTGTCTTACAGATTATGAGTGTAGAAATTATATCCAGGAAACCACCTTTCCATTGGAACTTGAACCAATCATTCGGTGTGCACACTCAAATTTCTTGCATTCGCAGCACGTTCTTTTACTTTGGAAAAACATTCACAGCACACATCAACAAACACATCTCCACATTCCCAGGTACGTTACTTAAAAGTCACCCTTTAATCCAATGAGCAACTAACGCACCATCAACTGACATTAAATTCACTCAAGCTCACTCAATCAATCATCAACCAGCATCGGTCACGGAATACTAATTCGACTGCTAAATGCACTTTAGATTCAAAAGACCCATTTCCACCACCACTATTGTGCTACTGGTAGCTAAACTGCAATCACCAGCCATTTTTACCATTAAATTTTTGACCTTTAACCATGCCCAGGAGATTCCGATCAATTACACGCGCAGAGGATAAGCTCGCGTACCTCAATCAGAACCTCTGCCTCTTCTTTCAAGAAACCCAAAAGAGATAACAAAAAGAAAACCCAATTGGAATAAAAACTTTTTAAAACCAAAGAACCACAGACTCACCCTTAAGACAACTGCAGATTCTGCAAATTCAAGCAAGAATTGCCAAGCCTCAACGTTTGACGCAGATCTTCACGAGACGAGCAGGCGCTCTTCAATGCGGGAGATGTGTGTTCTCCGGCGACGGCGGGGGAGTTTCGGATGGGATGCTGCGACAAGTGGAGGGAGGGAAGAGAGCTGCAGAGATTATTACAAGAAGTTGTCTCTTTGTAGCTCTCATTCCATGTCATAAACAGGCATTCATCTTCACATGGGAAAAATTACAGGGCAGGAAAATGATGAGGAATTAGCAAAATGGGAAAAGAGAATCCTCCGGTAGGTAAAACTTATAATTACCAAAAAAAAAAAAAACTCTTCAAATTTACCGCATATGTGCTAATTTAATTTTAAACCTTTCAGTTATACCAATTTAGTTATGACCTTATTAAAATTTAGCCAATTTTAGCTAAAAAAAAAAAAAAAGTTAACGTGAATGCTGACAATCTTACATAGCATGACCAATTTTGATATAGATAATTTTTTTAAATGTTTTTTTTGATTATTTTATTAAATTTGCTTTTTAATTGATATAATTAGAAATTAGCAAATGAGAAACAAGAATCCAACAATAAATGAAATTGATAATTCCCAAAAAACTTCTTCAAACTTACTACAATTGTTAATTTAATTCTTACTCTTTCAACTATATCAATTTAATATTAATCTTTTCAAATTTTGCCCTTTTTGCTATAGTACGCTACAATACCAAACGGTATTACTATAGTGCGCTATAGTAACATGAACAATGCCAAACAGTACCAAACAATTATACCAGGCAAAAAGGAAGGGAGGAGAGAGCTTTAGGGATTCATAGTAAAATATATAATATTATTTTCTAGGGAGGTGTGAATAAAAAATAATCAAGAGTTCAAGGGTATGATGTATCTTTTGTTGGAGTTCTCAATGGATCGCGTGATGGTGAAGTTGGATTTTGCAAAGATATTTGTGACTCAAAATTGTCCTCTATGTCAGTTCTATAGTATTTATTTGACCAATTTTGATCAAAAACATTAACGTGGATAGTGATTGTTTTATGTGGTACAACTAACATGGATATGAATAATTTTTAAAATGTTTTTTCAAACTATATTTTTAAAGTTGTTTGTAACTATTATAATGAGAAACTAGCAAAATGGGAAACATGAATCCTACAATACGAAATGGATAATTACCCAAATAATCTCTTCAAACTCATTACATTTGTGTTAATTTAGTTTTAAAATTTTCAATTATGTCAATTTAATCATCATCTTTACCACCGCACTGAGTGCACGATTGGGAGAAGTTCGAATCCCTAGCACGTTGCAGGTGGACTTACCTATTTCATGGGGGTGGTGGGTTCTTCCGTGAGCCCTTGATTTGGCCCGCGCCCGCCGCTTTACTCGGATTTGCCCTGCCCCTAAGTCATTCCCTAAAAAAAAAAAAAAAAAATTAATCATCACCTTTTCAAATTTTGTCAATTAGGTTTATTAAAAAAATTTAATGTAAACATTGATCATTTTATATAATATAATTAACCCTAATGTGGATAATTTTTAAATATTTCTTCCAATTTTTATTATATATATTTTTAATAGTAGCTATCGATGGTTGATAGAGCTTGCTAGACGCTAACAACGGTTTGCCTCGCCCAACACCCAAATCTAGGCGAGCTAGGTAAGGCCTTGACCCTTGCCAGAGTCTAATACCCTGGTTGGCCACTAGTGAAAGAAAATAGAAAAAAAGAAGAAAAGGTGAAGAATAAAATTTAGAAATATTAAAAAATTTCCACATTAATAACGATTATGTTACATAAAATAACTGGCATATTCATTAGTATTTTCTACCAAAATTGGCTAAATTAACTTATTTGGTAAAATGTGAAAATGTTGAAGGTTAAATTGACATAGTTTAAATTTTTTGGATCGAATTGGTATAAGTGCAATATGTTTATAACATTTTTTGGTAATTATCCCATAAATGAAGAGTAAGAAAATGAGAATTTGTGGATATATTTTTTGGTTCTAGTAGCTTTTTTAATTGTTAACTTTTATTTGGGTGACGTTATGGATGTTACATTCTTATTTTGTTATTTGGAATAGAAAATTAACAACAGAGATTGGAATTTTGAAATATCAGAATCAAATTTTTGTTATTTGTTATTTTGTTACATCTTTTTTCAGAATCAAAGGTATGCTTTTCTTGTTTGTTCCTTATTTTCGTGGAACATGCATCGATCGTTCTTTCTCTTTTCATTTTAAAATACTAAAGAAAATGTATCACCAAATATAATATAATAAGATGTTTTCTCACTTCAATTTCGAGTTTGTAGTGAAGCAATAACCTTGCACAAATTTCTTAGCCATTACTTTGAATCGAATGCAACGTGTCATGTCCTACATCGTATGCATATTTTTCGAATTGTATCTTAACGAGAAGACTCGACCTTTCATAAGACTTGGCATTTCTATTATTTTTGGATTCTCTTGAATTACGTTCGACACAATAGGTTGAATGTAATGGACTAAGAGGATATGAAAATAGAATCATGATAGAGTGAACCAAAAATTTCATTGATGGTATTTTATAAAATGAGAATTTATTTCATTTGATGGGAATGAAAATTTGGGAAGGAACTAATTTTTTATATACAATCACATAAGTAATAACATAAAAAATCTATAACAATTGCGGAAGACATTAATTACGTCATTAAGTATTAAATTTAGTAGGGATTAAAAGTCTAATTTGTTGTGGAGTCCTGGACATGCGGGCACACGTGTCAATAATCAGTGCCATGCCAAACTTGGCAATTTCTAGCAATTTTGGAATGGAAAACTGCTGAAAGGACTTAAATTGCATCAGAAGAATGATAAGTCGAGCAAAAATGTAATTAAACCAAGCATGCGGGACTGAAAAGTAAACTCTCGTAAAGTTATGGGACCAAAAATGCAAATTCCGACAATCTTAAATCCTATCGTCTTCTTCACCTTGTCGCAATCTCTCTCTCTCTCTCTCTTCTTTCTCTCTCTACTGTAAATTCTATCCTTTGCATTCTATCCACTGTCGGGAAACCTGGGTCAAGCTCTCTCTTCAAAGTCGATACTTTCGGCGAATGGCGAGCTCGAGTCGCCTGAACGCTTCGAACCGTCGTGGCGGGCTCGCCGTTTCAGCCTCCTTCGCTTTGCTGTGAGCCTTGAAGTGTGAACTTTCCGGCGGCGGCGGCGGCGGCGGCGGCCATGGACGTCTCTGAAGCTCTGCCTCGCCCCAACCTTCGCCACCTCTTCTCTCCCAACCCGTCTCCCCTGCTCTGCTCGTAAGTGTCGAAGCTTCGTTCTTGAGTTTTTCTGGTGCTAGCGCCACTGGGTGGAGTGTGGATAGCGCGAGAGGTCGTCCATCGTTAGCTGTTTAGTCCAAGTTCAATTGGATCTTCTACCATGACGTGTTTGAGCCTTTTGCTGATGCTCTTTTTCTCTAAAATGCTATGCCTTTTGGCCACTCTAGATATTTAGGAAGCCACACGGTTGAGCACAGAGCGACCCTATTCTTTCTCCTTTTGCTTTGAAGGTTACGGAATTCGTCATATGAGGAATTTTTCCGTTCGAGCTTCTGATATGAGGGAGCCTTTAGTGTTGTCCGTGGTTGCCGCCATATACTTCCATGGCTTTGACTGACATTACAATGGTGTATAATGCTAATTACAAGTTGAGGGTGGCAGTTCATTTCAAAGAAGTACATTATGAGGAGCCCGCGATGGTTCCCTTTAGAAGATGACTTTGGGATGCTTTCATGGGGAACATCCTCGAGATCATACTTTCTTTGGATTTTAACCGTGGAATAAGCGTGGGATTTGTATGAGATGGTAGTTGGAAGGATAGTGGAAAGTGTTTTGTTTGCTAAAAGGATATCCTTTTCCCACAAAATGTGAATTTTCTGCCGTGCGCTTAATTTTTTTGGCAAGTGCTGTGTGTGCGTATGTGTGGATGTTTTGTGAGTGCATGTGCAGGCACTTGTTAACAGTTTTGAAGCCATTGATGTCGGATTAATGCTGAACTAGGTCTATGTGCTGGCATCCACAATACGAGAATGTTCTGGGACATACTATTCGCACAGGAAATAACAGTTTCTGTATGAGATCAGCTATAATGCATACAAGGAGAGGTAAAGTGCCATTCACATTCTTTGCTTTTCTTTTTTGCCTTTCGGTGCTGGATATTTGTAAATCTAATCTAACAAATAGTATGTTCGAGCGTTAGCAATCTATTAGATACAAGTGCTATTGTTCTTCTCTTTTTCATTAAGATGATTGCTTATGGCTAAGTATTTGGTGTTCTCTGGTGTCCATAGAGAAGAACCTTATGAATGGTACATTTGGAAGGAAGACCTCTTGTTCTTTTCGAAGTGGTGTCAGTTTTGCTCACTAGAGACATGGAAGAAATGCGGGTGTGAGCGTCCTTGATTCTGTGTAATGATAAATTGTGATCTCATAAGTGTTTATCAATCTAAGCAATTTAAAGTAGCTTTGTCCCGTTGTACCACCTTCTAAACTTCAAAATTTTCTCGACCTTGCATTTGTGGTCTATGTAGGATCTCGTGATGATTACTGTCTGCTCTAAATGTTAGTATCTAGGTAATTAGAGTTACTATAACTAAGTTACTTTACATAATGAAAAAATTACTACCACACGAAGATAATGTTATTGGATACTTGGGCATGTTTGCTTGTGTCAAACTTAGTGGAATAATTTATCCTTTGAGAGCCTTGTTTACTAGAAAAAACTTATTAATGAAAATTGCAGGTGAAAAAGTTGCTGTTAGCTATATAGTTTCCAAGATGACATAAACATCTTTTAAATCTAGAGATACAACTTTCCTGATCATTTTATTTAGCTGTTTGGGACGAATACTTTAAAGGCTGAGGCAGGTCTATCTCATTCCAAAATCCAGGGAAGTCCTCTATTACTTCTGAGAGCTACTGCAGGGTGGTTTGGACTGTCGAAGCGGAAGTAGCGGATGATCAACTTCTGTATCTAGCTGGTGATCTTATGGAACTAGGCTGCTGGGAACCCCAAATGGCAATACCAATGTCTCCAACTCAACACGCCAACTTATGGAAGGTTGAAGTCAAGGTAACTGTCTCTAGATAGGAAACAATGAAATTTGTTGGCAAGTGTCAAAATTGAAAGTGTTGCCTGCTTAACAATATAGAATCATAATTTTCTTTCTAAGTGCCTTGAGTGATCTGCCTTCACCTTTCAAGTTTACATCTGGTGAGTTAATTGGTCTCTTGAGAGTGAGTGATGATTGATAAAGGTTAAGGATGTAGTTGTTTCAGGGGCTTTTCTTCTTGTGCTTAATTTAACTATGTTCATTTTATTCATACTTTGGTGGCTGAAAATTGGATTGATACAGCAAACTTTCTATCTGTCAAAATCAATAGCTCGGACTTTTCTAAGTAATAACAGTTAAATCTTTTTTCGTCAGATTGCCTGCGGGGTTAGTTTTAAGTATAACTATTTCAAGAAAGGAGCATCGTGGCCTCCTTATGATACCATTTGGCGGCCTGGGCCTGAATTTTCTCTTGTCATCCCTCAACATTATGAACAAGATAAGAATATTGTGGTGAGGGATTCATGGAAGGAGCTCCAAACCGGAAGTAGGATATCCTCAGCTCAATTATGGGGCTCATGGATAGAGGAAATTTACTTGCCAATTGAGCCTTTGACGTCAGCAGTACCAAGAGGTATTATCGTTTTCTTGAATGCATTGTTACTGTAGTACTTCCTTACGATGCTTCTGAACACTCAAATGCTTACAGTGGCTTATCAGATGAAGATGAAATTGTCAGATGCCTAGGAACTGATCTACTAGAGGCAGGAAGATCCTTAGATGCAGAGGTCAATAATGAGAGTTACACCAATAATGAACACATGATAAGTGATAAGCAGAAGGATTATGTTTCTGCTACATTTATCTCTGAAAGACAGCAAGCTATGGAGGAGCCCTGGCTCATCTCGACTCTTCCTAGTCATATATCAAAGGATGTGGATTTTGACATACCTACAGAGAGTGGCAGTGGGGAAGATGAGTTTTCTCAAACAGAGTCTGAAAATCAGCATTATCAAGATGCTGGTGAGTTGTTGGCCGAAGAAGGAAAGCATCTAGTTTCAGTTGAGGATTCTATTTCTACTGTTATATTAATCAATTCCTCAATATGCACAATGCAAAGAATTGCAGTATTGGAAGATGGGAAGCTAGTTGAGTTACTTCTGGAGCCTGTTAAAACTGATGTACAATGTGATAGCGTGTATCTAGGTATTGTCATGAAACTTGTTCCACATATGGGTGGTGCTTTTGTCAACATCAGCAACTCGAGACACTCCCTTATGGATATCAGGCATAACAGAGAACCTTTTGTATTTCCTCCATTTCATCAACAAATGAGGAAAACAAAACCAAATGGCTCAGAGAATGAAGCTTTTGAAGGTCATCCACTTAATCATGGAGATGTCCATGCGTTAGATAATGTTGAAAGTATTGATGATGTCACAGAGATTTTGTCTCAGGCTTCAGGAAAAGCTGTGCATGATGACTATGAGGAAAATGAATATGAGGATGATTTTGATGCTACGGAAACCTTGAAAGGATTTTTGAATGGTAGTCTGTTGCATACAAATGAAGTTGGTGTTGCTGCTGGTATAGAGGACAATGTTGGTGGAATCAACAACAATCAACAAGGTGAGTCACTTAAGAGTTTTCTTCCTATGGAAATGGCAATTGCCACTAACTCCGAGAGATCTAAACTTAAAGATGCAAAGGATGCTACTCTTACATCTGCCCGGGATAATAAGTGGAGTAAGGTCCGGAAGGGCACCAAAATTATTGTTCAAGTAGTCAAAGAAGGACTAGGCACAAAGGGTCCCATGTTGACTGCATATCCTAAACTGAAGAGTAGATTCTGGGTGGGTTCTCCATCATATTTCTTTTAGTCTTAATAGACTCCATTGAGCTATTGTTTTGCGATACCTAATTTGCTTCAACCTCTATCGGTTTGCAGATATTGATGACTCAGTGCGATAGGATTGGAGTGTCAAAAAAGATTAGTGGGATGGAACGTACTCGATTAAAAGTCATAGCAAAGACTTTGCAGCCCCAAGGTTTTGGTTTGACCGTGAGGACTGTTGCTGCTGGTCATACTTTAGAGGAATTGCAGAAGGATTTGGAAGGTTTGCTTTCAACCTGGAAAAACATAATGGAACATGCAAAATCTGCTGCTCTTGCTTCAGATGAAGGTGTTGAAGGAGCTGTTCCTTGCATTTTGCATAGGGCTATGGGTCAAACACTCTCAGTTGTCCAGGACTATTTTAACAAGAAGGTCACTGCCCTCGGCACTTGTATTTTTTAAATTACGATTTGTGGACGTCATTTTTAATCTAATTGCATAAATCATACTAATTATGGCAATATTACTGATCCACTTCTAGGTGACAAAAATGGTGGTCGACTCTCCAAGAACTTTTCATGAGGTATTGCTGAGTAGTTGCGAAGCATGTCTTTGGTGAAAAACACGTGCTTTTTCTTTATTGGGCTGCTAATTGGATGGAATAGCAGGGTATTTTTCCGTGTTTTCTGTGAGGTTCTGGATATGGGGAAAATATATGTGATTGCTCCTTCATATATTGATCGAGCACATCTCCTGATATCATTTAGAAGCAACCTGATCCATATTGATATTGTTATGAACATATTAGTGGTTAAGATATCTCTATGCTATGAGATTTTTTATGATGAATTACTGAGTGAAACACCGTCTGTACTGCTGTTTTATGTGGAGCTGAGATGATGGTCGAAAAGCAATATGTGGCAACTTATTTTACCAGTTGCTTCCTGTGATGAGGATAGCCTTTGCTATGCAGTAAGTAGTATGGACTTTCTCTAACCTAAAAAGTGTGAGCTGTCTTGTGTACTTTCAGGTTACCAACTATCTTCAAGAAATAGCTCCAGATCTTTGTGACCGAGTTGAGTTATATGATAAAAGAATTCCTCTTTTTGATGAATTCAACATTGAAGGGGAGATTGATAATATCCTGAATAAAAGGTGAGGTCTATCCCAACGTTACCTGATTAAGGATTTTGATATACCTTTTTTCTTTTTAAAATTATTACCTTAAGTGGTTGATATACACTAATATAACCAAAGATCTGTTGTAAGGCAGTATAAATTTATTGCACGAGCTGAAATTCTGCAGATAGAGTTTTCTCCAACTATTTGGTAGGAGAGAGACAATTGCATTTTTGGATGATTTGGAGGATTGCAATTTGGTAAAGAGTAGGAAAAGAGGAAGATGCTGTCAGCTATATCTGTTACGTTTCTATGGGATAATCGGAGGGAGGGAAATCAGGGGCTTTTGAGAATCAAGAATCTGAGTTTTCAAGTGCAATTGAAATTAGATGCAATACTATCGTTGTGTATTACTGTTTACAACATATATATGTTAAAAAATATAAAATACAACTACTCCATTGGACTCAGGAGCTGCTCGAGTCAAGTATTGTCGATATGTGAGCTCAACTTGGTTTGATACTTGAGGCACTTTGATCATGATGACAAATTGAGTCAAACTCAGTTTTTCAGTGTCAATGAGTTGAGCTCCGGCTCATTTGCACTGTTGATGCATCGGCCTTTGTCAATCACATCTTGCATGGCCACTACATTGTTTATCTTCTTAAAGAGGTTATTGGTCAGCTGACGTGTAAGGACACTTGTAGTGCCATCACTTTTGTACAACTCTCACTTTGACGTCATAAATTTTTTGAGTGATTATTTAAGCATTATAACTTTTAAAAGCAGATCAATTAAGTTACATTAGCAATTTTCTTCCCAAAATTTTATGGGGTATTCATTTTTTAGTGGGCGACATTAAATGATTTAATATTAGATTAATGCCATGTAGGATGGCCAAAGAAACTGCCTATATAATTTAAGTGATCGATTTATTATAGTCATGATGCTTAAATGTTCACTCGAAAGATAATGGCACCAAAGTAAGCTTCAGATGAAAGTTATGGCTTTTAGTGTCCTTTTCCCATCAGTTGACTGTTGAGGGGAAAAACTAGGAATTGGTAGCAGACTTGATTTCAAACTCAAATAAGATGTTGGTGTGTCCATTAAAAATAAAAGCTTAAAGTATTAGGAAAGCCAACAATAAACGTATATCAATAATATACAGGCAGAGTCGAAGGATAGGAAAGAAAGTCCAAAGATGTATGCTCAGAGTGTCATTATTTCCCCATCAAATGCATTTATACCATGAGCAATCTATTTCATGGAGAGAAAAATCACTTATGATAATCTTCCTCTTTTATGTATTCATTATTGTGTATATCATTTGCAGCCTTAAAGATATTAAACTCAATACTCATGTTTGGTTAAACTTGCTGCACTTTCTTACAATCTCAGGGTTCCACTTGCTAACGGAGGTTCTCTGGTTATTGAACAAACCGAGGCTTTAGTCTCTATTGATGTGAATGGCGGTCATGGGATGTTTGGACAGGGAAACTCGCAAGAAAAGGCAATTCTTGATGTAAACCTTGCAGCAGCTAGACAGGTGCTTTGGATACTCAACTCTTGTTGCAAGTGTTTATGTACATAATGTTTGATAAAATGAAATGTTTTCTGTTTTCTTTTGCCTATTCTTCATTACGGTTCTTGCATAGTATCCATTTTATCCAAAAGCAAAACAAACTTCTTATAAAGTATCCTTTAAGAAAAGGAAGAGGAAAGATAAGGTGCTTCGAAATGACTTTTTCCAATGCAGTTAAAACGTTTGAAGAACGTGCAATTTCACGAGTAGTATGACTATAGAGAATAGAGTACAAAACACAATGTAAAGTTGGTTGGCTTCTATTCAGTGTAATGTCGACCATCAGGAGCTCCCAGATTTAAGATTCACTGTCTTGATCTTTTCTAGAGATAGCACAAACCTATTATGCTTGACTTGAATGCAAAGCAATGTCTCATCATACGTCAATAGGAAGCCGCAGGAATCATAATAATATCTCTCTAAAATAGAGCAAATGGAAGTACTAGAGAGTGAGACTGATATAGGAGTGGATGTAATGCAAGAGTTAATACACATATGATGTTTTTTCCATCTACAAGTTTGCTTCTCTTTTAGATACTAGTGTTCTGAGTAGTTAATCTTCATTTATGCAATTTTTATTCAGAGGTCAAGGTATGTTAGATATCAGGGATAGTGGTTTTGGTCAAGACAAGTTTATTCGAGATTGCTCTAGATTGGAGTTTACCGAAGTGTATGTTACATACCAGGACATGCATTGTGGATCCTGCTCATGAGTATGACACTGTCAAGTAGATACAAGCCATAAGTGATTTGGCATTCCTGTTAATGTTCACATATAGTTTTCTTCACATGAATCATTTCATTTGACTTGTCATTAGTGTCTGGGCTGTTCAGTACTATAATGATAATTATTGTTGTCTTCCTACCGTTGTCATCATCAACACAGTAAGATAGATTTCTTACTATGGTCATGCATATCTAAGCTTTGGTCCCAGCTCTGATATCTAAGAGGCATATGCATGGTGAGTCTAGTAATATTTTTCTTTGTCCTAGTTCCTGAATCAACTACCAAAGTCATGGGTAATTATCTATGCATCATAAAGGGACGGTGTTCTATTTTGGTGAAAGCTAATGCCATAGCTTTTCTTGGTACATTTCAGATTGCTAGGGAGTTAAGACTTAGGGATATTGGCGGCATTATTGTGGTAGACTTCATTGATATGGCAGACGAATGTAAGCAATCTCTCTCTCTCTCTCTCTCCTCCCTCACGCTTACTCAAGCGTGCCCCACTGATGTTTTGATAGTCCATTTTTTCCCTAAATTTAGCTCCATATGCTGAAAATAGCAGAACTTGAATTGCATTTTCTCCTGAATTACTTAGCTTTAGGAATACTGTGTCTAGCTATGGTTTATTGCATAATATTTTATAATATGTGCTTACCATGAAACTATCCAAGTCACGCTAGTGATTTAATCAGTGAAAGATGCTTTCTGGCAAGGTGATATATTGAGAGGACAGTATAAATTTTCTACAGAGGAAAAAAAAAATATTTATGTTGCCGGGGTGAAAGTACTCATTTATGTATGGGACTGAATATCAGATTAAGAACAAGCTAATTTTCTATTTCTGATTCTGCGCGCCTGTGTATTATCAGTAGTGAAGATTGGGTCATGTTTAAGGTGCATTGAGTCTGCTGTTTCCATTGAAAGAGTACTGGTATTTTATTGGTCATGGCTCTTCTAATTGTTTCTTATTGAGAACAATTGCTTCCTTCAGCAAATAAAAGGCTAGTTATGAAGAAGTGAAGAAAGCTGTGGAGAGAGACCGTTCTATGGTGAAAGTATCTGAATTGTCCAAGCATGGACTCATGGAGATAACCAGAAAGAGGGTAAGTTGGTTCCTTATGCTTGCAATTTTGCTAACATGCTTTTGGAAAGAAGTGCTTTAAGTATCTTCAGTATGGTCCTCTTGATCACAGGGTAATATTTATCATTTGGCTACAACATCCATTAGTTGATCATCCAAACAAATGCCACACTTTTATGGTTGCATAAACTATTGGGTTTCAGCGTCCAAAGATTTGTCTTGCTGATGTGTGTATAATGTGGGCAGGTTCGACCTAGTGTCACTTTTATGATAAGTGAGCCATGTACTTGTTGTCATGCTACTGGGAGAGTTGAAGCTCTTGAGACTTCATTCTCAAAGATTGAGCAGGAAATTTGCCGTTTGGTGGTAAGTAACATGTCACGCCTCATGTTCTTTTCTTTTTAATTTTGAAGCATGATAAACTAAAAATCTGTTGTGAGGCTTTGCTGCCTGGAAAATGAAAAGGAACTTACCAGATATTAAGTGCTTCCAGGGCTTTGATATGTTTCAGGAATGGAACCGTTTGAGTATATACAACCTGTATCCTGGTTTGCGGCTTCATCAGATTTTTGACTGATGATCCTTGCATTTTGAATTTTTTGGTACAGGCCGTCATAAAGCCAAAAGCTGATCCTGAGGACCCTAAGTCCTGGCCAAGACTTGTATTAAGGGTTGACAATCACATGTGCGATTACTTGACCTCCGGAAAGAAGACACGGCTTGCAATTTTGAGCAGTTCTCTTAAAGTTTGGATTCTTCTGAAGGTATGCCCCGTCTTTTAACTGTTCTTTCAACCATAATGCAATTCTGAGTAAAAGGTAGAAAAGATTGTCGTGGCAGAACTTCTTTAAATTTCTTTTAGCTGGAACAATGAATCACATCTACTCGGGCTTACACTAAAATCAAGTACTTGTCATAGGGTTCACTGGGTAGTCGTTTTAGCAATGGAAGTTGCCAATGAAATGGAGAAAAGGAGAAGCTTGAAAATTAATGCATGCCTTTCATTGCCGTAGATCAAATGCTTTTACAACCATTTCTTTTTCCTTGTATATATGTGGCCTTTAATTGTCTTGTGATGCCATAATACAAGAAATGATATACTAACCCTTCAGCATGATGTTGGCTATTTTGACTTGGCCATTTCTCTGTGTTGGATATTCATAATTTCAGTGTTGTGATGTATTCAAGATCCTTTGACATTTATCTTCCAAAGAATTCTCTGAGGCCTTTTGACTTTAATGATCACTACCAAAAAGTCGCATTCTAATGTAGTGTGCAGAGTCTGTCATTAAGAGTGTCAAATCATGACAACCTTGTCAAGGATTCACAGGGGATTGACCCCCCTGTCCACGTTGGTTGGGGAGAAATTCCATGGCTCACCGGGGTAACATTACCTGGGACTGCAAAAGAAACATTGTCCTACTGTTGACACCTTGCTGCATACTAGAAACAGATTCCATCTTTGTCGGGTATTAAAGATATTTGATATGATTATTGAAGGTTATGAAAGATACATGGAAAGGGTTTTGCTGGTCTTGAACTCTTTTTATTTATTTATTTATTCATTTTTTTACGCTAATCCAATGGTGCAGGTTGCTAGAGGTTTCACCCGAGGTGAATTTGAAGTGAAGCCATTCGGCAATGACAACAAGGTGAATAAGAATGAGCATCAGGCTACCATTCCGATGCTACGGTCGAAGGAAAGAAGAGCCAAAGATTCAGGGAAACAGGTGACTATAATTCCAGTGAAGAAATGGAGAACTCGTCGATAGCACTTGCCTGGAGAAATTCCCTATCCTATATGCAGACGGAAGTCTAGCCTTCCTGGGTGCAAAGTAGAGGAGGAAAAAGATCTTTAATTAATTCATTCTTTTCGGACGACATCATGTACCGCAAGCCGATGCTAAGAGCAGCCAATGAGATCAACATAATGAATGTTTGAAGTAATGGCCATACCATGATGCCGTATGTGAAGTGAAGTGCGTTGGTCCATCGAATCGATACGGGGAAAGGGTCGGAATCATAAGTTAAAAAAATGTATATATTTTGATGGAATTTTTTTAGCAGTTTTGCTCGTCAGAGTGTTGTAATTTACATTTGTTTTCATTAAAAAAACAGGAGAATTACGTTTTCAGCTGAAACATAGGAGAGATGAGTTCCTTGATACGAAGATTTAGTGCAAATTAAAATTCCAATTTTGCAAGTACACCAAAACAAAAGAGAGGAGATTGCACGATTATTGTATAGAGCGAAGTAACAGCTAAAACCGAGTAAAAGAATTGGAGACATCTTCCTTTTTATCAATTACAAAAACCTAAGCTGACAGACATTGACCAATAAGCTAGCTCAGTGTTCTAGAGAAATTCCTACGCCTTTCCCTCGGGCCTATGCAGCTATGCTGATCGGGGTTTAATGCCTATACCTAGATCCTGTTTTAACATACATTGGCGCACTACGGAGAGCCAATTGGCTTCCAAAAAATACTAGTATGATTATACAGCAGCTGTTGCCGAAGAGCAAAAATCTAGTGATCACTCGGACGAATAAAATGGGTTTTATCCAAGTTGCAAATGCGGCCTTCCTCATGCAGCATACGAAAGAAGTCTCCTTTAGCAGCAAGTAGAAAAAATCCATCCAGTGCAGCATACAAAAGAAGTCCCCTTTAGCAGCAAGCAGAAAGAATCCATCCAGAGCATACCGGACGGTATGAGCCATCGAGTATATCAACTAACAAAAACCTGAGGATGCAAAAGATCACTAAGACAACAGCACCCGAGCTCACAGACAAATGGAAGATCCTTTAAGAAACCGACACTAGGACGATATAACTGAAGCTAAATCCTTTCAACCTTCAATGCTACTCACTTACTAATGTTAGGTTTTCAAGATAAAGAAACAGAGATAAACCAAGAAAGCAAAACATTTTCTGAGATAGTAAAAAAGAATGGGATGGGCAATATAAGAAGCTAACTTGAAATCCATAAAGCTGGATGATTATCCACTACCAAATGGATTATTATTTTAAGCTGACTGCCACACTGGTCTAGTAGCGTGCAATGACCATAGGAACATCAATCCTCTCAATCTAAGTCATAAGGGATGATATGAAGATGGTACCTCTTATCTACACATAATGCCATAGAAGATCTGAGGAGGAATTCTTTAGTCTACAGCTCTGCCCAAGATGAACGTCCCCAAAAACATACCTGCACCACCATGAGCCTGATATGATGAATATTTGCAAGGACAGAAGAAAACCATGCTCAATAAAGTGTAGCGGTTTAACAAAAAAGACACCTGTATTCACAATACTCAGGCCATGCACACCGAGCTTTCCCATAGTCCCAGTAACAGTCATTGTCCCTTAGGGGTCCCCGCTTAGCTGCAGAATTTTCTTTTGTAAGTGCACATTCCTATATGTACCCTAGAGTGTGGAATAATAGATAAGACAAATGCATTTAAATCGGGTCAAAGGAGAGAAAATACCCTTTGTAACAAATTTTGTTTGTGCTTCAGGATGGATATCGTGCCACATCTGAAGCCAAACTTCCCTCATTAATGCAGGGGACCTCACGATATTCCTGTGATTTGCTACACTAATATAGTGTCAATATACTATAACTGAATTGCCCAGATGAGATGACATATACAGTTGATACAAAATGACTTGCACTGATTCGACATACACATGTAATGGTTCAAACAAAATCTTATGATTTATTTATGCATGAAATAGAATTTTTCACTGACAAATGAATAAGAACATACTACAGCACGCTGTACATACTCTAAAATATTTCAAATAGAAAGTAAATCAAAGGCTAACCCCCCATGATTTAATGATTACATGAAAGCCATGCACTCCGATGACATCTTATTTAGCTAGGTAACAGAAAACAGAGTAAATGAATCAGTGAGACCCAAATCCATGTCTAAAGCTTTGAGAAGGATGATTTGCCAGTTTGGGCCACCCACTAGGCAAGGTTTAGGAACCTCTTTCATGAAGTTTATGACTTGTCAATCAACTGTCATCCAAACTTAATTAGAGCTAATCTATCTTCAAAGGGAGAGAAACATCAAATTTATCATAAAAAGTAGAATCTAGTTGGTACGGGCATGTCCTCTACTTCAGCTGTAACTAAACTAAGATTCCATGTAATTTAAATCCCAATCTCTAAAGGAAAGGAATATCCTTTTTTCTTCAGTTGGCCTTGTTAAAAACTATAATGATAAATTTACTAGAAATAATCATTAATATCATTTGAGTTTTTATTCAATTATAATTTTCATGAAAAAGTACAGATTATACATTCTTAGGGTGGTAGCTGGTGACTGCCCAAAAACAAAGTGCTAGATGGTGCAATGTGCTATGCATTGAAAAGCCTATTCTGAAGCCGGATATCCTTAGTCAACTCATCAATCAGTCAAACTCCAAAGGACATATCATTATGTGAAGCACCTTTATCAAGCTCCCAGACTGCTGTTGTCCTTCCTGGAATACTTTCACCATCTTCATAATAGGTTATGTATTTAACCCTAGGAGATCTTGTCATGTTTGGAACAATATCTTCATCATGGTGATGCTCCACATTCATTTCCACTTGTATATCTGAACCATCATGCTCAGACTGCAATTTCAGAATTAGAGCTAAAAATTCATCAAATTAGCTCTTTGGTGACTACTTTATCATGCTCTAGCACGTGAGGTATGAAAAGCTCCAATGTATATTCGTCTAGCCAGGCTACATGATGACTATTCCTGTGAAATTCAACTTCGTGAGTGTAGACACGTCCATGAAATAAACTGAACTCCAGAGACATGGACCACAAACTTAATATTTCACTTCAGTGTCCATCAGGTTCATGCTAACAGAATTTGGAGCAATCAAATGCAATGGTAAAATATTGAGTATTACAACTAATATCACTACCATCTGTCAAATTCTTTGATATTCCTTGTTCAAATAAATAGTTAGGTTATCTTCATTCTAATCCTCAACATGCACCAAAAGTATGATCATATAGTAAAATTAGCAATCTCATGAAACTTGAAAATTATAGACGTGAATATAGGCCTAATTCCCTAAAAAACCCCAAACTTTAGGTTAGTCCCAATTCTGTCCCGAAAGTTTCTTGTCTTAAAAAAAAACCCCAACTTTATGTAAAGTCTCAAATCTGCCCTGATTGGCCCTCCATCCAAACATCTTCACTAGTCATCCTTAATTTTCTCAATTTTCACATCAAGAACAGTTTTGCTTTTGAGACAATTTTCTATGTCACCTTGTTGACTTGTCTTTCTTACTAATGTGGAAATGCCACATCAAGCAACTAATGGCTATTTTAGGACAGAGGGTTGACGGGGCAGATTTGAAACTAACTGAAAGTTGGTGATTTTTTTAGACCAAAAAAAAAAAAAAAAAAAAGGTTTCCCCAACGTCAAGCAACTAATGGCGATTTTTTTGATAGAGGGTTAACGGGGGAAGATTAAAGACTAAACTAAAAATTGGTGATTTTTTTATATAAAAAACAAGTTTGGAGCAGATATGGGACAAGAGTTAAAGTTGGTGATTTTTTTCTGACAAAAAACAGTTTGGTTTTTTTTTGGACAAAAAAAAAAAAAAAAAATCGGCGCAATTGGGACTAAACCTAGAGTTGGGGTTTTCTTACACACACACACACACAGAAAAGAGAGTTTGGGATGGAATTAGGACTGTACCCAAAGTTGAGGGAATTAGGCCTGTGAACAATGTATGAAAGAAACTAAAAACAGAAGTAAAGATTTCCATGTACACTAGTCACCGTAGATGGTACCTGAGGTGCTCTTGTAATGTTTATTCTGTGACCAAGCCAATTCTTGCACCAAGAAAGAGAATTGTATGACACCTACAAACGAAACATTAGATCATTTGAATTAAAAATGCTTTTTAACTCGATGAAAACTAAAAAAAGGCTTACTGTCTCATCACCGCTTGTAGCTCCTGGATTCCCCTCCACCAGATTCCCTGACCTATACAAATGGTAAAAAGTGCATCAAAAGCACAAACAAAAGCATCACTAATAAATTCAGGCATGATAGAGTCGGGTACATCATTCAAATGATACAAATTATTATCCTAGATTTGGACATGACTGGTGTGTCTGCATACAATAGCAACATGTCTCCAACACAAGAATGCAAAAGGTATGGTTGAAAATAGTGTGATAATATCTATTGTTGTACTCTAAATATTTGATTGGGAAAATCCTTAATTGCCCACAAATAACACTAGTTCAATTTAGGCCCTTCAAGGCTTAGCATAAATCCCTGTTCTCATTTTGTGGTAATAGTTCTGCAACCGTTAGAGGACATGCTAAACTTGGATATGATGTTTAGATCCAACTCAAGTGCTAATATTCTTTTTCAACAGCACGTACTTATACGTTGAGAAGTAATCTTCTTGTTAGACAAGATGACTTTCTTCCAGAGTAATAGATCTATGAGAAGTGAACTCTCTATCAAGCATCAGAATTTATACTGTTATCAGGGGCCAGGATAAAACTAAAAAGGAAAACCAACAGGAGATTCCTGTCAGAATTGGAACACAGCCAGCAGATGCTTTTGAGTAGAATCATCACTAGTCAGAATACTAACACTCACCTCGACAGCAGTGATCCTTCAAATTCATAAATGACATCAGTGATGATCCAGTTATCGGGGTAAGGTTTTCCACTTGGTGCGAAATAGTAACCAACCTGATTACCATTATCAACATATGTGTTGACACTCAATCCAAGTTACTATATTAGGAACTATATTAGGAAGTCACTTAACCAAATAAAAATTGTCGGCATTATGACAACTCATAAGCACTGTTTACTCCGATGCATCATAAATCCTTATGTCGAGAATGCTTCATACCTCAGTCTTGGAATCTATCCCATAGATACAAAACACGTTCTTTATAGGTGGCCTCTCCCAAGGTGTAAATGGATTTAAAATAGGATCACCAGTATATGACCTGAAACAGCGAGCATCTGAAATTTTATCGAAGGGACAGGAAAAAATATAGAAGTGGTTCAGTCACTAACAAAGCAATAAAGCGACCAGTTAAGAGATTCATTTTCAACCTAAAGTTTTTATGTTGGTTATAATGAATCGTATCCCACAATAGATCAATAAAGTGACAGCTAAGAAGTCCATATGCACTTTCAGGGGAATGAAAACAAACTGATAGGTAGAACATGAAGGCTGAAGGAATTAATTAACAAATTTATGGCATGGAAGTTGCATGCTCTTATGTTGAAGTTGAGTCTCTGTCAAGGATCACAACAAGACCAGGGGTTGTATAGGGCAAGCGTAGTATGTCTGGATGGCAATGTATGACCTACACAGAAGCTGTAATGATTGAAGGTATAGCGGCATTTACACCTCGAAAGGCAAAAAGTCTACTCAAAGTGAAAAGCGCATTCCTCCGAGTGCACTAAGGAACATTTCAGGTTCTAGATTATGACACAGAAGGACCAAGATACTGACTGCATATATGAATAGGAAGCATTTGAGGGGCGACCCTGAGAAAGTAATGTCATAGGGTGAGCAATAAGACAAAGGAACAAAAAGGTTGTTGCTTCTAAAATTAATCATAAAGGGGAACTGTGTACATTGGAATAGACTGAGGGAACTTACTCACTTTTATTATGCTAAAGCCATAAAAGAATGTTTGTTTATACTTACTTAAGCAAAAGTAAAAACTACTTTTTCTGTTTTCCGACTAAATTAAAAATATTATTCAAATCTCAGAAAATCATGAAAAACTTATATGTGAATTACGTGTTGATGGTTAAGTGTTATGAAAATTTCAGAAGTTTCAGCTTTAAAAAGGGAAAGTGCATAAGTCACTAGATTTAGATTAATCAAAAAGCAAAAAGTAAATGGTAATTAGATAGGAGTGTGGCAGATGAATAAACATATCAAACTTGTCTTTCAATGAATCTAACGTAAACAAAATACCATTCGTCTTTGTTGAGTCTAAAAATTCGTCTTCATTGGAGAATAATAGAATACTTACTTTTGCAATTGGTACAAAAGTCTCTTGCTATCTGGATCATAATCCTCAATTGCTTTGAAGAAGGTCCCATCCGATATTTCCCTGGCTGAAAAGGATAACTGAGTAGGAAGGCCACATTCCATATTTGGCAAATTGACATCGGCAATGTCTGAAACTGATGGGTAGGCATCAACTCCTGCCAAAGAAGAAAAAAGCATAAGAGCCTGTGCAGTTTCACCATATTATTAAAATGAGACTTTCAGCTCGTACCACGATTGGAGGGTATTTCAATGTTTATTATATTTGTTGGCCATCCAGAATAGTTTGATCGATATTCTTGTTCATCACATTGATATACATGATGACCTCTGCTGCTTCCAGAAAAATGCTTCCAGTGTGCCTCATCCGTCCGACAATACTTCGAAAATGGCATCATCCACAGAGAAGAAGCAAATGAATTGAACAACAATCTGGCCGTCCCCTGATGTCTCACATGAGAATAACATTATAAGAATTTAAGATCTATGACAAAAGCCACCATGGTACAAATCCTTACATGTCCAATTGTTCTTGTTTTAACTTTAGTTAAGCATATGAGCAACCTTGTATAATATGATGATATATCTAGAGACATATCGAATTTTGAAGGCTTAAGAAGCACAGAAATTAATAAGGACTACCAAAGCAATACAAGCATTATCATGACTTAAAAATTTCAATTTAAACTTCATGAATTATTTCAAGATATTTGGATTGAATTCAAGACATATGCATTAGCATATAACCACAAAGTACAAAGAAACTGAGAAGGGCAAGGGCTGTATGTACCTAGGATGTCATAATACAAAGTACAAAGAAAATGAACGAGGAGTAATAGGTTCCTTTTTGAGAAGTACAAATCCATATTAATAAAGCACTCTATACTTGACGGGAACAAAGATCTAATTTACAAACATGTAGAAAAGAAGATCTGGGAACACAAATATTATGGTTACATTTCTGTTAAACTTGCATCATAGAAAGGATCAATGCTTAATAACCAGCCATTCCATCATTATAGGCTGAACCAAATTAAAAGTTGTCAAACACACAATAATTAGGAAAGACAAAAACATGTAAAGGAAAAGCTTACAAGAAACTTTTATATGCATAAAAAAACACGTTGTTTGTATAACAGTCCTGCCGACTAAAAGAAAAATGAAGGCCGACCTCAGAAATAGGAAGACCGAATGTATATCCAGAAAGTGTTGCCTCAATTGTCTGAATTGAACCAAGAAGCGGAGCCCCTGCAATGGAGCACAAAATAAAGCCAAAGATGTATTCTTCTCTGCTTTCAGACTGCTATTTAGACAGATAATTAGCTTTCTGTGAGTTGACCATACCGACAGCAAAATAGGCATGTATGTGTTCATCAAGCCAATGAAGATACTGTTTTGGAGCAATTTCTAGCTTTAACCATTCAAGGAAGTAGCGGAAAACATTATTTCCCAAGGAATGTGCAAACACTAATGAGGGCCCTCCACGATGTTTTAGTGCAGTCTCAAATGTCAGCCTGTCACAGCAAGAAAACATTATTTAGGGCATGTTTATGGTGGTAGGTGTCCGTCTAGTGTAGCCACAGCTGTGCTGGATGTGCCATTGTCCATGTGTTTGACAACCCATTGTAAAATGGCAACAATTCAAAGTTGGGTGAAGCAGCAAGTCAAAAACAGCTCTGAGCTGTTGCAGTTGTGGAGGTGCTGCCGCCAGGCATTTGAAGAAAACAATGCAAAAGCAGCAAGGCCCTGTGCAAAAGCCATAGTTGCTGTGCAACACTATACTAGAAAACCATCTAAGAGTTTTTCTTCGGTGCTGTATTTGCATTTAAAACAGAATTTATATATAATAGCATTGGAGTAACTTAGAATTTAATTAAAAAAAGGAAAATGAAGAGTTTGCCAAAGCCAGTAGAAATAGACTTTCGTGATATCATCATAACTATACATACTTCAGCTTGTGAAAGTAGAGATCTCTCTCCTCAAGCATTGATGGTGACAATCTCCAATCATATGGAGCAGCAATGATAGCATTCGCCTCAACCCCAAATTCAATGCACCACTTTACCCAGTCCTTCCATACCGACGAAAGAGGACCTATAGTAAAAAAACTTTCACAAGACTGTTCTTTACTACCAAAAGCACATAACTAACATGACGAGAAAGTTAATAGGCACAAGGATACTGCATGTTGCCAAAGCACAAAACAAAAGCTCCAGCAAAATACCTGTAAAAACACCAGGATCAAGTTCTGTAATTGTAGAAAGACCACTATCCGGCCGTGATTTACATTCAGGATGATCTGTTTGATTGTAAGGGTCTAGAAGCATGCACTTAAGCCAACAGTTTACAGCAGAAAGAAGCTGCAAAAAACATTTCAAATTAACTTTCGGCTTATGGGCCTTTTAAGCACTAGCATATGGAGAATATCCAAGCTATAAGTGTTAAGAGGTCAAGAACTTTGGTACAAGATTTAGTTTTGTGTCCAACAATTAATTCATGACAGAACAGCAACAAGTGAGAACATGAGAATAACAGAACATATAAATTTAAGAGGACAGGAGGCAGAAAAATAGAATTGCCTGATTCCGCGTACACACAACCAAGTGTGACAAAGAGATCTGAATCATTCAACTCTAAGATTGGACTATAACTATAAATCTGCACATCAATCTTAGAACTAACTGATTTACATTGATCCTAGAGGAGAAAAGAGACAGATTTCACAACTGAATAAAGACGCAACAGGAAACTCATTGCAATGATATTTTCAAGCTAATAGTTATGCAGGAACCACAAAGCATTGCACCAAGCCTCATGTTAGCTGCTTGGGCTATCCTTGGATGCTCATCCCAGCAATTTGAGACTGACCGTATGGAAGAGGGGGAGAAGAGGAACAGACAGGCAAGCGAATTTTGCTAGCTTGGCAGTTAGCTCGACAGAGTTTGCTAGTCTATGAAGCGAAGAAGACAAGGCATCACTCATCAATCAGAGGAGCGATGACATCTGTTATTCTCATCACAGTCACACCCGAATTGTGGCTACTTTTCTCTCTTCTGCTTCTAATCCCTATATTAACCCACGGAACACGATTCACGGGTTTTTCAAAAGAATGCCGCCGCGTACTGAACAAAAGCCTCATTCAAAACACGGAGTGCATGCTCAATTGCTGCATAATAGAAGCCGACCTCGCTCATTCCGCCTCTGGCGATTCTAACAAGGAGCAAGAGATCAATAAGTCTAAGCCAAAAAGGACACTTCTCACGGTCAAACTTGTCTCAACAACACCGAGACACACGAGGAACAATCAACGAACGGACGCGCTCAGAAGAGAAATGCTCGAAGGCAGCGTATGCACACGACAATGAACTACACGGCAGAATCCGCGACCGGAGGTGACCTTGGTGGTGTCGAGCCAGACCAAGTCGAGCGGGTTGAAATCGAGCGGCGAGTAAGGGCAGTCGAGGATGGACCAAGCCCGGAGCTGAGCGGAGGCGAACCCCGGGATGATGATCCCGGACAGCCTCTGCCTCTGCTTCGACCGTATCTCCTCCTCCGTCGACGCGTCCGCCGCGACGGCGACGGCGACGGCGGTGGCGGTCGCCACCAGCAGGACCGACGCGGCGAGAAGGCAGCGGGCCCGAGCCCCCAGCGCCGCCGCCACTCTCATCTGGCCGCGCGCGAAGCCGAACAGCGCGAGCCGCCGTGCCGGAGATTCGCGCCGCCGCGCCGGAGATCGAGGGCGGAGGAATCGCGGGAGTTGGGAGAGGTTGGTTGGTTTGGTTGGTTCTACTGAGAATCTCTGGCAGGTTCCAGCTGACTATTTGACACGCGCCCGATTTTCTTTTTCAGTTCGCCGGCGCCTCCGGATTGGCGAGTTCCGGTTTAAAAAGGCTTCGGCTGTCTATATATATATATTTTTTTTTTCTTCCTTCCTGAATTTTGGTTCAATATTGTTTCTAAAATTTGGCGTGATATACATTGTAATGTTGTTCTTAAACTTTTAATTTATTCAAAGTGTTGAACGATTGGTAGATATACAATTCGGTTCGTAAACTATATGGAAATGATCCAAATAAAGGATTACATTGGATACTTACAAATAGCTTAGGGATTGTATTGAATAAATTAAAAATCTAGTAACGACATTGTTTATTGGGTCAAAGTTTAAGATCGTGTTGCACAAAATAAAATTTAGGGAGATATTACACATAAGATCAAAGTTTAAAAACTATATGCACTAAATGAAGAAAAAGGCAGCTTGAAGCATTTTTTTTTTTTTTTGGTTTGATCATGTTTCTCCAGTTTGATCCCATAACGGAATATTTTTCATCGAGTATTAGTTTCGGCTTTTATTTAGTAGAGACGAAGGTTCTGTGCTAATTCTAGAAAGAGATATCAATGTAATGCGAATATTGAATTTCCAATTTCAAAGAGTACTGTACAATCATGACAATTAATCTACTAACTCTAGCACCCAATTCAAATTATATCGGAATCCAATCGACGGCACAGCCCTGAGATAATTTGACACAATGTCGAAATTTAATCAACAATAATGTGATTGGATAGAAGACACAATGCTGGAAATTAATTGATAACACTAAACTAGAGATATATCGTCAAAATTCAATCAAAGATGCCACACTAGTATATAGGCACTCGCCATAATCTAATCGACGATGGGAATCTAAAAGCTACTACTAGAGAAAACTAAAATAAGATAATGCATAGATAAAGAAATAATATTTGATGTGTTGTTTGGGAGCTTTTTGTTGGACTACTCAGGTATTTATTGAGAAATTTTGTAACAGAGCAGTTGTCCATCTTCTAGTAAACGCTTCCAACTTTAGGCACATCCCTTTTTCTCCGTAACTAACTCTCCCATTTCCTTTGTAACTACCTTGATCGTGCTTGGTTTATCGACACCAATTTTATGACTAGGTATTTGGGTGTTAACCACTTTTCCAACCGCGCATTTCCTTGATGCTTAGAATATTTGGATGGCAATCTAATATCTGCTGTCATATTTCAACAATTGATCACGTGGAAGCTTCCTACCTTGCTGTTGATCATTGAGCCCTAATCTTTGGACTTGTCAATAGCTAATCATATGTTAATATCCCAATGATGCGTACATGTGATTTCGCCTGACTTTTATCAGCCCTCGTGATTGACCCAGGATAGCACGGCCAATTTGAGTGTCGATAGGTCGGAACTTGGAGCATATGATAAGCAGCAACTTCCCAATAGAAAAGTAAGAAGATACAAATGATTATTAGTAATTATGTGACACTAATTTGCATATAAGAAGTAACCATGAGTAGTTTTTCAGGACCCAAAATAGATTTGACCTCGACTTGTCTACACTCGATCCTGCATTTAATTGTGATTGGATAATCTCAATCGTTGCACAATCTTCATGCGCGATAGGCATTGCGCTCATCTATCATCACAAGAGATGGAGCCAACCACCCGGAGGAGGAGAGCACACCTAACGCTAATATCTCTTGAACTCGAACTGCCATGGCACTTCTTTCCCTTGTCAGCGCCCTTCTCGGCATTCCTCCCACGATCAACGCAGTCATCACTCATGGCGAGCGCCTTATTAGATCATGGATCAACCATTGTGCTTGGAACGAACTTGCTCTGATACCACTTGTCACGGGCCGATTAATCTAGCGTTCCCTAGCTCGTGCGGCCTTAGGATTTCTCCCAAGCAGCCTTTCACACACTCAACTCACAAGGATCGTAGAGAGAGAAAGAGAAGCTCTAGATTTGTATTACTTGTGAATGAGATTAGTACAATGAGGGGGATGAGACCCTTATATATACAAATACAAGACAAACTGTATCCATAAATCTCTTATCGATCTAACGGTGGAGATCATATCTCTCCAACTACCAACTACCAACTACCCGCATTTATTACATATAAATACAATTACCGTATCGCCCGCCCCCAGAGTATCCTAGAAGACTTGAGAAAATCTAAGACTCAGGGATACAAGGCGAGGGCCGCTTGATCCACGGATGTGTCACGGCCGTCCCTTGGAACCCTCTTGGATCGGCTTTCTTTTGAGCCATGACAAATAGGTCGGAACTTGGAGCATATGATAAGCAGCAACTTCCCAATAGAAAAGTAAGAAGATACTAATTATGTGACGCTAATTTGCATATAAGAAGTAACCATGAGTAGTTTTTCAGGACCCAAAATAGATTAGGACCCAAAATAGATTTGACCTCGACTTGTCTACACTCGATCCTGCATTTAAGTGCCATCGGATAATCTCAATCGTTGCACAATCTTCATGTGCGATAGGCATTGCGCTCATCCGTCATCACGAGAGATGGAGCCAACCACCCGGAGGAGGAGAGTATCGGCGCACCCCTCGAAGGGGCACGAATCTCCCTGCTTCGAGGACCTCGGATGGCCACGACGAAAATATGAGCATTATGGTGAAGGACGAGAGGGGTTAAAAGTGCATTGACATGAGCCTCGTTTGGTTCTATTTAAATGTGCCTAAATCTGCTGTAATTCCTTTGATGGTTCTCTTCGCGGCTCCGGATTGGAAGAGAGGTCTGCTAAAGATGGGATAGCATAAGGTCTTCTGGACTTTTTCTATTGGATAGGACAAGGTTGGTGTTAAAAAAGTGATCCATTTTTAAAGAAAATTCTAGACTACACAAAGCAGAAAAAGTCGGCAGAAACAAACCTTCAAAAAGCAAGACTAGAAGCCCCTCAAACGCTGAAGAATTTTCTGGATGTGGGCAGCAGAATACGTGGACAGCAAATGGACAAAAGAAAAGCAAAGAAAAGTCAAGAATAACAGCTGAAGAAGAACAAACTAGAGAAGTCTCGTACGTGCATGGGAAATCTTGTATGAAAGTCAAAAATGGCTGCTTGACCATGAAGAAAGAAGCAGCCGAGAGGACAGAAAAATACAGAACAATGGAGAATCAACTAGAAGCCTCAATGTCGGTGAAGGAATGGCGGTGGCACGCCTATAAATAGGGGTTTGGGGTGTGCATTTTGAGTTGTAGAAAAACCACACACACTCCTTCCAAATCCTTTGTAATAAAAACTTTCATAATAAAAGCTTCCTTTTTTATCCATTCTTCCTTTGCCATTGTAGTCCTTAAACACTTGCGCACACACACACACGCTTTCGCAAAACACAAACAGTGGTATCAGAGCCACGCTTTTGGTTGGTGTCGGGCGTTTGTCCTACCTACCCATTCCTAAAATTACCCTTTCCAAATACCCACTAACTAAACCATGGCCAACCCTACTTCATCATCATTTCCCATTCCCATTTTTGATGGAAACAACTATGACTTTTGGAGCATAAAAATGACTACATTCTTGATGGCCCAAGACTTATGGGACATCGTGGAAAAAGGTTATGAGGCTCCGCCAGAAGGTGCAAGTGTTTCGAAAGATCAACTACAAAAGGATGCAAGGGCGCTATATTTTATCCAACAAGCGCTCTCGGAAACCGTATTTCCAAGAATTATTGGAGCAAGGACTGCAAAAGAGGCTTGGGATATATTACGAGAGGAATTTCAAGGATCGGAAAAGGTACGCACTATTCGCCTTCAAACTCTAAGAAGGGAATTTGAAAATTCTAAAATGAAAAATTATGAGACCGTACAAGAATATTGTGGAAAATTAAAGGAACTCGTTAATCAAATGAGAGCCTATGGAGATGGGATAACTGATCAAAGGGTTGTTGAGAAAATATTGGTGTCACTTACCAAAAATACAACTCCATAGTTACAACTATAGAAGGAACTAAAGACTTGACGACCCTATCAATAAGTGAATTAATTGGCTCTCTAGAAGCATATGAGAAAAGACTAATGGCGCAAGATGAAGATTCAGTTGAAAGTGCATTTCAGTCTAAAGTAAATATACGGTCTCATCAAACTAAAAATGATGGAAGGAGCTCATGGAAAAACAAAAGAGGAGGAGAAATTATAAAAAAGGAAAATTATCCCCCTTGTGGTATTTGCAAGAAAACAAATCATTTGGAGAAGGATTGTTGGTTTAAAAATAAAAAACAATGCCGCTTTTGTAAAAGATATGGCCACGTAGAAAAAGATTGTCGCTCGAAAACAAATAATCGAGCAAACTATGTAGAAAAAAAAGAAAGTGAAGAAAATACATTCTACGCAGGCCAAGCGGCAAATGACAATAAAAGTGAAACATGGTACATCGATAGTGGGTGTAGCAATCACATGACAGGGGACGAAACTATATTCACTGATATTGATAAGTCAGTAAAATCGCAAGTAAAGTTGGGCAATGGTGCATTAGTAGATGTGAAAGGAAAAGGCACCATCGCCGTGGAAACAAATAAAGGCCCAAAATATATACGTAATGTATATCTAGTCCCTCGTCTTGCACAAAATCTTTTAAGTGTGGGCCAAATGATACAAAGTGGGTATTCTCTATATTTTAATAGAGATACCTGTATTATCTATGATAAATATAAAAATATTATTGCCTCTGTTAAGATGAAAAATAACAATTTTCCTATTCAATGGAAATATGTCAAAGATATAGCCATGAAAGCTCAACTTGATGATTCATGGCTATGGCATCGAAGATTTGGCCACTTCAATTTTGCTGGGCTGAAAATTCTCCATCAGAAAAATATGATGAGAGATTTTCCAGCCATTACAGAAATTTCAGATGTTTGTGAAGGCTGTCTTCTTGGAAAACAACATAGACAGTCCTTCCCATCTGGAGGTGCATGGAAAGCTAAGAAGCCATTAGAACTTGTCCACACGGACGTGTGCGGTCCGATGAGGACACCTACACCTAGTCAAAATAAATATTTCATCCTATTCATTGACGATTACACAAGAATGACGTGGGTATACTTTCTTCGAGAAAGATCTGAGGTTTTCTCTATCTTTAAAAAATTCAAGAACCACGTCGAGAATCAAAGTGGCCAAAGAATCAAAGTCCTAAGAAGTGACAGAGGCACAGAATACAATTCAAAGGAGTTTAATAAATTCTGTGAAGATGAAGGAGTCCATCATCAACTAACTGTTGGCTACGCCCCAGAACAAAATGGAGTAGTTGAAAGAAAAAATAGAACCGTCATGGAGATGGCAAGGTCCATGCTAAAAGAGAAAGGCCTTCCCAACACTTTCTGGGCAGAAGCAGTTTATACTGCAGTATACCTGTTAAACAGGTGTCCAACTAAAGCTGTTCAAAACAAAACTCCAGTCGAAGCATGGAGTGGACGGAAGCCCTCAGCAAAGCATCTCAAAGTGTTTGGATGCATTTGCTACGTCCACATCCCTGCTCAAAAAAGGAGTAAGCTAGATGAAAAGACAGAAAAATGAATATTCCTTGGCTACAGTGACCAATCAAAAGGCTATCGGGTTTATAACCTAAGAACCAAGAAACTTATAATTAGTCGAGACGTCGAGATCGACGAAAATGCTGCCTGGAATTGGGAGGACGAAAAGATCGAGAAGAAGTACATCACCTTGCCAGACATATCACCTACTCAAGAGGAGTCAACGTCACAAGAAGAAGGAGAAGTACCGGATTCTAGCACTCACGACGTAACTCCACCAAGCTCTCCAAGAGCAACGCAAGAAGAATCTACTCCCAGTCGCCAATACTAAGGGTAAAAGCCCTTAGAAGAATTTACGACACATGCAACTTTGCTATTTTGGAACCAGAAAACTACGAACAAGCATCCAAAGAAGAAGTTTGGATAAAAGCCATGGAGGAAGAGATCAAGATGATCGAGAAAAATGAAACTTGGGAGCTTGTCGATCGACCCGAAGACAAAGAGATCATTGGAGTCAAGTGGGTCTACAAGACGAAGCTCAACGAGGATGGATCAATCCAAAAGCATAAAGCAAGGCTTGTGGCGAAAGGATACTTGCAACAACCAGGTATCGACTACACTGAAACATTTGCTCCCGTCGCTCGCCTTGATACTATTCGAGCACTTATAGCTTTAGCGGCACAAAAAGAATGGAAAATCCATCAACTAGATGTGAAGTCGGCATTTTTAAATGGATATCTTCAAGAAGAAATTTATGTAGCTCAACCAAAAGGCTTTATCCTCCAAGGCCAAGAAGAAAAAGTCTTAAAGCTTAAGAAGGCCCTATATGGATTAAAACAAGCACCACGTGCATGGTATAGTAGAATCGATGAGTACTTTATCAAGCAAGGATTCAGGAGGAGTATGAGTGAGCCGACACTCTACATCAAGACCCAAGGTAAGTCCGACACTCTCATTGTCTCTCTATATGTAGATGACCTCATATATACAGGAAATAATGAGACAATGATCCGAGAATTTAAAGAAGAAATGATGAAAACATTTGAAATGACGGACTTGGGCTTGATGAACTATTTCCTTGGTATTGAAGTTAATCAAGATGAAGGAATTTTCATCTCGCAAAAGAAATATACCGAAAACCTCCTAAAGAAATTCAAGATGAACTATTGCAAAGTAGTTTCAACCCCGCTCATGACAAATGAAAAACTATTAAAGGAAGATGGAAGAGAAAAAGCCGATGCCTCCCTCTATAGAAGTTTAATTGGGAGTCTATTATATCTTACTGCTACACGGCCAGATATTATGTACGCGACAAGTTTACTATCACGATTTATGCAGAGTCCAAGCCAAATTCATTTTGGAGCAGCCAAGAGAATTCTCAGATATTTACGAGGAACTATAGATTACGGCATTTGGTATCGCCCAAGTGCTAATGCCAAGCTCATTGGCTACACTGATAGCGACTGGGCTGGTTCAGCTGATGATAGGAAAAGTACAACTGGTTATGCATTCACATTAGGTTCGGGAATATTTTCATGGATATCTAAAAAACAAGACTCAGTGGCACAGTCTACTGCAGAAGCTGAATATGTTGCAGCTGCTACAACTACTAGTCATGCAATATGGCTTCAAGAATTTTAGAAGACATTGGAGAACCACAAATGGAATCAACGCCAATATTTTGTGATAACAAGTCCGCGATTGCAATATCAAAAAATCCAGTCTTTCATGGAAGAACGAAGCATATTGATATAAAATATCACTTCATTTGTGAAGTGCAAAGCAAAGGAGAAATCGAGCTAAAGTATTGTAAGACTGAAGATCAAATTGCGGACATATTCACTAAAGCATTACCAACAGCAAAATTTGAGACTTTGAGAAGCATGCTTGGAATATCACAAAAATGGATCAAAGAGGAGTGTTAAAAAAGTGATCCATTTTTAAAGAAAATTCTAGACTACACAAAGCAGAAAAAGTCGGCAGAAACAAACCTTCAAAAAGCAAGACTAGAAGCCCCTCAAACGCTGAAGAATTTTCTGGATGTGGGCAGCAGAATACGTGGACAGCAAATGGACAAAAGAAAAGCAAAGAAAAGTCAAGAATAATAGCTGAAGAAGAACAAACTAGAGAAGTCTCGTACGTGCATGGGAAATCTTGTATGAAAGTCAAAAATGGCTGCTTGACCATGAAGAAAGAAGCAGCCGAGAGGACAGAAAAATACAGAACAATGGAGAATCAACTAGAAGCCTCAATGTCGGTGAAGGAATGGCGGTGGCACGCCTATAAATAGGGGTTTGGGGTGTGCATTTTGAGTTGTAGAAAAACCACACACACTCCTTCCAAATCCTTTGTAATAAAAACTTTCATAATAAAAGCTTCCTTTTTTATCCATTCTTCCTTTGCCATTGTAGTCCTTAAACACTTGCACACACACACACACGCTTCCGCAAAACACCAACAGTTGGATAGGATGTAGGTTGGATTAGACAAAGATGAGAGCTCTAATATCTTATGTAATTTTGGGTCAATATATGAATATCCAACTTGGACTGAATGTCGACTTCCTCCTCCTCTACGCCGTTGCCGGATTGAATGTCGACCATTTAGATCTCGAGTCCTTGTGGACATCCAAGCTACCATGAGCATCACTATTGTGTGAAATCTCCAACAACCACCTGTCCCTCCTTCGTCTTCATTGCTAGCCTGCAATCTTCAGCAACCACCAACCCGGTTGCCACCTCTACCCTCGCTGCTGATGCTGAGGTCGAGGCCCATTAGAAGGTGTGGCGAATGAAGGTAAGGCTGCTTGCGCAACGAAGGTGCGTGAGAAACAGGGAATGACGACTATCGCTCTAGATCTGGCCATGGTGGGGGATGGCGACAAAGGAGGAGGACGATGGCTGGTGCTCTAGATCTGGCCATTGTGACCGAGGTCAAGATTAGCTACCACTTGGCCGAGGTCCAGTCAACCTCCCTTGAGTTGAGCTCAGCCATTGAGGAGCTCCAGATCTGGCCATGGAGCCCTCTGTGGCTGAGATCCAGTCAAGCTTGTCACCATGACGAGCCTTGTTGGTGTAGACAAGACGAAGCTCGGCGGGAGGCTATGAGGTGGCGGAAAAATCTGTGAGTGTTGACCATGGGTAGGTAGAGGGAATAGAGAAGAGAGATGAGTGAGAGATATATTTTATTTACATTTATCCCACCTCTGTGCGGATGAAAATATTTTATCTTGATTATATTTCTCTTATATGTGACTTTGTCATGTTTTAAGCAGCAATAGAATATTGGATATGATAGAAATTCATCCATTCTGATTTTATCCTTGCTACCAAATGGAGGGGACTACTCATGGGTTTCTGTGGCAACAAGTTATTCCTAATGTTGACGTTGTGATGGAGTCTCTCATCTTTGTAGTAAGATTGAGTTTGCTAGTAATATCGAGTCCCAGACAACCCAAATGTCAAAACTTGGAATGAGGGACACTTAAATGTCAAAAGTTCGGAAATGTATACTTAAGTGCCAAAATTAGAGTAAAATGAATCAATTAAGTGCCACGGTGGGAAATTCAAACTAAAATGCCGACGTGGCTCTTTTTTTTAGCGAGACAAGTGCAAAATGACGTGTTTTGCACGTTGATGTGGTTAGATAAGTTGAAAATGACGTTGTTTTGCCTTGAATTTGAATTTTAATATAGATATTAATTAAACTAAATTTAAAACTAAATTAAAAAAAATTGCAAAAGGCATTCAGCTAGGGTCATGCAAGCTTTCGTTGTTGCCTTCCCACCATCACTAGGAAGGGTCGATGATGGTGGGGGGAGGGTCGACCGGGGTTGTCGGGCATTGGCTAGGGGCCGATAAGGGCCTACAAGCCCTCGCCCAAATCTGGGGCGAGGGTCATGGCCCTCCCTCAGATTCGACTCAATGGCCCTTGTTGCTAGTCGGCTAGGGTTGGTGGCCACTAGCCAAGGTCTGTCAACCTTGGTTGACCTTTCCCCTAATGTCTCTCTTAAAATTATTTATTTAGTTTTAAATTTAATTTAATTAATATATATTAAAATTTAAATAAGAGGCAAAACAATATCATTTTGGCTTTTCTTTGCTGACTCAGCTCATTAAAAATAAGCGACGTCAGATATTCAGCACCATTCACGGGAGTTAGAACTTAAATGTCCTATTTTTTTTTAAAGAAAGTGACATTTAAAGTGTATATTTTAGAATTTTTAGCATTTAAATGTCCCTCGTGCCAAATATTAGCACTTGGGCCGTACTTTTACCTAGTAATATCTCTTGTGCTCAGTTGCAGAGGCGTGAGCCTTTTCTCTAAGTTTGATCAAGAAATGAACTGAATTACACCCATTAGTCATGTGAAAGACAGGTCCTTTCTTCTCCTCCTCTATACAATAAGTCAGCACGACCTAGTAATAACCAAGAAAGAAAATCAAAGTCGGCATCGTCAGGACCTAAGTTGAATATGGATGCCGACGTTGGTACCAATCAGCAGAAGGACAAGGGCACGAGCCTTATTTAAACTGCAGAACCAGTCAAAAAGACACAAGACCTCGATTGTTCAGCGACAAGACCAATGCTCTGAAAAGAATGGAAGGACATGACAAATGGGTAGCCCCCAGAAAAGCATCCCCTGGTTCATCTTTTATTAAGACCACATGTAAGGATGTCTTAACTCTTTTAGCCATCCATTGACAAGGATCATGTCCACCATGGTGTCTACCTCCAGGTTCCTGTTCAGGGATCACCAAGACATGGACGATTCCATGCTCTCCGACGAGAGCACCAGCATCTCTTCAAGTGAACAGTGTGATGACGATGATGACGATCAGCTTCAGTCCATGACTGCCAAGGCACGCGTGCATTTCTAATATTGGGCCAAAACATTATGGGTTGTATGAAACTGTATGTAGGTTATATGTTTGGATGATTTCCTTGATCTTAATTTTTCTTCGATGCTAGGGTATAAAACATCTCTGCTCGGAGCTTCTCGAGCTAAAGGCGGCATCTGATGAGGAGTTTCACCAGAACATCCTCTCTAATTATTCAACCTTTGTTAGGTAATTCGTTTTTGACAAATTTGCCTGGATGTACTCAACCAAAGAAGCTTTAATAATGTTCAGTTGATTAATCTAGCGTAATAACGTTCTTTCTTTTGTGTGTGTGTGTGTGTATGAGAAACCATACTATGAGATATGCTCTTAAGATAATTCTTGATTATGATCATTCATTATTTCGAGCCTTGTAATCAAAATTGTAGTGATGCTTAATGTAGAATGTTTTGATTTCGCATGTTGAAAACATGGAATCATCACTTTGCGGACGTAATGATATTTCTACAATGTTTGATCTTTTATATCCATCATGAACGTTAAATTTAGGTTACTTTCTGTACCATCAGATACGCCATTTGAGAGTAGAAAGATTGCCTCAAATTCAAAATAACTTAAAGACTTAGCACAAAGAAAGAACCTTAAAAATAACAAGTTACAATAATTGTGGTCTCAACTCTCATTCTCATGTAATCGTTGGAAAATTAACTAGTTTCGTATATTGTGCAGAGTATTTGAGGAAGTCGAAGGGGCAGAGAGGCAACTGGTTCAATTAAAAGGTCACGCTTCAAATCAAAAGAGACTTGTGCAGGAGTTCGTGGATTGGTTGGATCAAGAATTGTCAATAGAAGACTCCGTGCAGCCGATCGCCGTTGACCACGAAGCTGAGGAATGGTTCCTATTGAACAAGCTGCAGGCTCACGCCATCGATGTCCTAGAGACTCTTGACATTCTCTTGATAGAAAATAGATTCGATGAAGCTGTTGCCATTCTTGAATTAGAGGACGAGAATTTCGCGATGTTGGATGGCAAAGTGAACTCTTCTCCGAACAATGTACAGTCATATAAGTCCATGATCTCTGAGAGGAAGGTCAAGCTCGTGCTTCAGCTGACACAATTGGCTCAGAATCAAAGAATAACTGCACCGGAACTTCACAAGGCATTGGTTGGTCTTCGAAGACTTGGCAACAGCAATCTTGCAATCCAGTTGTCGCTTCAATATCACCACAAGCGTATCGCAGCTGGAATGCGCAATCTGCGGCAATCGAAATCATTGTTGAATGAAGTATACATACGAGAACTCTCAAAGCTAGCCTTCTCTTTGATCTCTCAAGCAGCAAGGAGCTTTGCGATGCTGCAAGGAGACGTATCAGGATATGGTCTTGAATTCATCCAATGGGCGCATCAGGAAGTCGAAACTTTCGTCGCTTATTTCGATGAATATATAAAGTCAGCTTCCAAAATAAGCGGCAGCCTGTCCATTGCAACACAATCGATGCAGTTCGCTTTATCCTATTGCTCTTTGCTAGAGATGGATCAACAGTTGGTATTGAGGCCACACTTGATTGAGCAAATACAACCTCACATGGAAGAGGTATTAGCAATTCATCTAGACCATTTCAAGAAGGTGGTAGACATAATTACGGCTACTGATACTTGGATTCTTGGTAAGTTCCTTGTCTCGGGGATTCTGGCTGAAGGATATTCGATGATGGAAGTTGGTCATCTGCCTGAATATTGTTTTCTCACGAGTAGTGGTCGTAAATTAATAACACTATTACAGGTATGATCTATGCTTATTTCTTATTGATCAGTAATATGACTTTATTGTGCTTTTCGCATTCAGAAAATCGACCTTATTTAGTTTCTCGTGATTAAATCTGCATCCTAAATGATGGAAAGGTGTACTGGCAAATTATAAAGTAACCTAGCCATTATGATGCTCTTATGGAACTTACGTTGATCCATATGACATTTAGGGTTAGATTATGTACTTCTGATCATGGTAATTGTCTATATCCTGTACTAGTTACAATGTTTTTATTTTCTCTTCAAGGCTGTTGCAGAAGAAATTTCACCTTTAGTTGCTGCTCAGATGGAAAATTCAATCATTAGAGGACTCACAGATCTATTCACACACTATGCTGTGATGCTAAAAAAACTTGTGATTGGCGATTGCCTGAGTTCCGTCAAGATATTGACCAGACAAGTATCTGCTTTGGTGAGTCTCTCGACTTTGGTAGGCCTTTTCTCCAGAATACTCAGGAGCAGTTTCCGAACCGATGGCAAAATAACCCGTCGAAGTGAAGGTGATGAGTATGACGTGTGTTTGTCATCTACTGAAGAGGCGTATAACCGGCTTCGAGCCTGTTTCTGTCAGCTGTTTATATCTAGAGTTGCATCTCTGCAAAGCAACGAGCAAACTGTTAAAGAAATCAATGCCCGAGAAGAGAATCAATCCATCGATGATCTGATGCCTTCAGTTTTGTTTCAGGTATCTTATGTGTAAATCTTTTTAGCTGACTTTGAGGTTACCGACATTTTATCATTCTTTAAAACCATTCGAATTCAAGCAGTTTCGGAGATAATTATCATTATTGAACCGACTGGAGAGTTCTAATGTTCATCATCTTATCTTGAATCCCCAGATGCTGTTCTTGGAGCTTAGGAAAATAGAAGAACTTGCTGAAGAAGATACATTCGACCATAGTTGGGTAATGGAGCTCTTGAGGGAGTTGACAGAAGCGATATTTTCTTGGATGTCGAATGATAAAACGAACTTGGACGATGATGACGTGACGATCGAATGTACAAAAAGTTCGCCACAGGTATGCCTGTTCCTCATCTTAAGAACCCTTTTAGTAAAAGTGGAACCCTTTCCTTACTCTTCTTAATGTTTGCTATGATCAATGGAGCATGAAAATATCATGTAGTTGCGAAAAGCAAACATTTATAAGCAAAATGTGATAACACTGTCGGGCCAATCTATGTCTCGATCACTCCTTCATGTCGAAGAACGATTCTTCTGTTTCACTAAAAGGGAGTTGGTAAGTGGTAAAAATATATTGGTTAAAACGGTTACAGATTTTTCGGTGACTTGTTGGCAATTTACCGACACTTATGCAAAATTACTAATTTTCTTTTTTATAGTTCACAAATTATAAACAACTTTTACTTTCTACTATCTTTTATTTGTCTCTCATCAATGCCTTACATTTTTCAATCCTTAAGCGAATTTACTGATCTTTATTTGAGTAACTTACCCAACTCTTTCTCGATTTCATTACCAATTAGTTTTGAGTTGTTTACCAATTTTTATTTGTTTTTTTTTTCTAATTTATCAACTTTTGTTGTGGTGTACCCGCTTGCATTTGACTCTCTAACAAACGCTGTAATTTTCTATCTTTATGTTAATTTGCCGGCATTTATTTGGTGACTTACCAACTCATTCTTGATTAAGCAACAAAATAGAAAAGTTGGTAAACTAAGGAAAAAAAAAACCACATAAATGTTGGTAACTAACTCGAATGAAAATCTCTAACTCAAAGTTAGTTGATAACTTAACGAGAGAAAAGTTGACAAATAACTTAAATTAAAGTTAGTAAGTTCATGTAATAGTAGGTAAATTTAGGGCTGAATTAAGAAAGGTAAATAAAAGTTAGTTAAGAATAAGAGAAGTTTATTATTAAAAGAAAATAAAGATGGTAAGTAACTCAACGGCAATTAAAAGCCCAAAACTAATGGGTAACTTAAATAGTAAAAATTAGTAAGTCACTCTAATTAAGGCTGTTCATTTCTAAAAAAATTTGGTCAATTCCATTGCTAAAAGAATTAAATAAGAGTTTTTAAGTGAGAAGAAACGACCTCGGATGTTGACGATGACATTTATAAGCAAAATATGATAAGACGATTCTTTTTTTTTTTTTTGGTCAGTCCTACACATTACTCTTATTCTAAGATAACACGGTTGGTTGGTTCAGTTTTAATCTCTTGATCACCCCTTATAGTAGAATGATTCTACCGTTTTATTAAAAACAAATCTTTCTTTTTTAGGTGCCACTGAATTTTTGAAAGAATTGGTAAGTATAAAAAAATTGGGAAAATTAGCAAAAATTCCAAACCTATTGTATGATGGTTAATTCATTCTAAATTTTTTAATTTTGTCAATTTAATCCTAAATTATGTAATGATTTTCTAATATGAATGGCCACGTTAGCGATTTTTGACCAAAGTTGGCTGAAAGGACTGTATCAAAAAATAGTTGAAAATGTTAGACTTTTTGGATAACTATCATTCAAGAAAAAACTATTTAATAAAAAAGTTACCAATCACCTGATTATCCAACTAACTTGTTAGTGTCTTACCGACATGTTTATAAAATTACCGACTTTTTTTTGTAAGGTTTACAAATTATGAGTTATTTTTCATGTTTTACTAATTTTCATTTCTCTCTTATCAATGCCTTAAATTTTCCCATATGATGTAAGAATATGATAGCTCTTAGAGAGAGCATATAGAGTTTGTTTGGCTCTTTGTACTTAAGGCTTTGCACGAGCGTTCATCAACAGTCGCTTGTCTACCATTATGAGTTATTCTCATCTCTAATATTAACTCGGTTCTGGTATTATCGTAATCTGCTTGAAGCAGCTATTTATCTTGGATGCGCAATTTATAGCCGAAATAGCGAGGCGCGGTGGATACTTTTCTCAGAATCCCCCGGCTCTGATGGATCTCTTGACGTCTGCATATCTCTCAGCTGGATTGGATCCTCAAAGGTGATGCTTGATCACGAGATCGATCGGCACTAATTAAAAGTGTCATCAACAAAGTTGTTGATTTCATGTTAAGCTATACATTACGGCATCCATCAGGAGGGCATGTTTCTTAGTTATCATCAGTTCCTTCATTTTTATTCCGTTGTGTTTCTTTCAAATAGGGATTCGACCAGCGATTCCTGGGCCATTGCAGCAGCTGGTAAAGCAGTCGAAAAGCTAATGGGGATCGAGAAAAATGATGATTCGATGAGACAATGCGAGGATGCTGTTGAAGAAGGTGATGATCAACTTTCTGATAACCAATTAGCAAACGAGAGCAGCCCTGGAGTCGATGACTCTACATGCATCATAGCAGATGATAGTTCAATGTTGGAAGAAAATTCGAGTGTCGGAGATGCTTCGGAAGTTCCATTAGTGCTCCAACTAATGAGTTGGAAGCAGATGCCAACCTACTTATCGAGTGTACTCCTTTAAGCGAGGAGTGTGCACCGGGGAATGAGGAATCTAATGTGGCGGCTCATGAAGTATTGAGCTCTGGGAAAGCTATGAACGCAGAGGATCTCGAGGGTATGGACGATGATAAGCTTAAGCCGCAACAGCTTTTTGAGGTAGAGACCTCGGACATCATGACCAGCTTGATGAGAAGGAAGAGACGAACTAGAGAGATGAGGTTTCCGCAGGATCAGGACCATTGGAGCAATGATATATTAGGAAAATGAATTTGCATGTATGCTGAGTTTCCGCAGGTCTGAAATTTTTCATACCTTGTATTGATTTAAACCGAGAATGAGAGCAGACAATCAATAAATCTCCGATGAACTTTGTGGGGATCTGTACTGAGTTATCCGTTTTTCTTTTGTCCAAAAAATTGCTCATATAATGGATACTGATCACATGATTGGTGCATGGAACGTAAGCCTCTTGGCAAAAGGCGTTCTTGTATTGATACTTGGAGAATCCAAAATGTTTCGCGACAATAATGATTATACGGTCCTATTCATATATGCTTATGTTAGTCCCTTGATTAAGTCTCTTGAATAGTTTTGTGTAATGTACAACAGCTTACTATCATCCATGGCCTTTTTTTCTTTCCATAAGTGCCCATTCTGATGACTTAAACATCTTTTAATCCTCCATAAACCTTAATTTGCAAGATTCAAATATCTCTAGGGGATATCATGTACTTTCGCTGCTTGTCCATGGTTTCATACTGCCAGTAACAGAAGATTAGTGTCCAATCATGTATTGAAAATGACCAGGAATCTCAGTTTTTATGAGTTTCGGAGCAACTAAATCATTAACAAACATGATAATTACAGGGGAATAAGAGGATAATGTCCGTCAACTCTCTGTTATAAAGATGACATTGTATCACTCTTATGAATCCTTATATGTGTGCCGGCATTTTGTCGTGTTTTCATCCGACAGTCATAGCCTCATGATTGGCTGGATTCGCAGGCAAAGCTTCCTTCTCTTTATCAAGGGTTACTTCCTCGTTGTAGACATAAAACTTGGCCACGACAAGGAACGCAAGAAAATTGAGAAACGTGAGGACCGCCAAGAGTGCGTAATAGTAGTCAAGGTGGGAGATATTAAGGTTGTCCAAGATCCAACCCTTGTGGCTGTGTTCCATGGTGACTCGCGAGACCGTCTTGAGAAGAAAACTACTTAGGAAGTTCCCCATCCCTAAACTACTAGTGCAGTAAGATGTTCCTAGACTTTTCATGCCTTGTGGTGCTTGGTCATAGAAGAACTCGAGCTTTGCCACTTCAACGAAGGTGTCGGCGACTCCCATGAAGGCGAATTGTGGCAGGAGGATGAAAATGGTGAGAGGGACTATTTGGAGCTTACCGTCAATGCCGTTCTCTCTGGCGATGCTCAGCCTCCGCCTCTCAGCGAGACAAGCGGTGATCATTATGATTATGTGGAGGACGAGGCCTACCCCCATTCTCTGCAGCAATGTGATGCCTCTAGGGTTCTTGGTGTAGCGCCTGATGGCAGGGACGAAGAACCGGTCATAGATGACGATGCTTACGAGCATGAAGATCGTGACAAACGCGTTAAGGCACGCGGGAGGGATCTCGAAGTGCGGGCCCATGTGTCGGTTCAGGGTCGCGCCCTGCTTGATGAAGAGTGTTAGCCCCTGCGCATACATGGTGCTCGGGATGAGCGTCACTGCTAGGATCGGGAGCATTTTGACCATCTGCTTGGTTTCCTCTACTTGGGTCACCGGACATAGCATCCACGGCGAGCTTGAATCAATCTTCACCGCAGCTTTGTCAAGAAATCTGCGGATACGACGTGAAATTGTCATGGTTAATTTCGAGGAAACTATGTAATGACAAGCCATAGAGTTAGGGACGTGTGAACCTAAAAAAGTAGAGTGATCAATCCGGAACTTCTTCGATTCCGCGTATTGTTCGAGGCTGAATTCATAAAGCTCCTTCGGATCAGTCGGAACAGGCAACTTCCACTTCCGGATCGACGCCAACAGCACTTGAGCAATCCTTGTGAACGGGCTTCCTGAGGGGACCTTGTGCCTATAAAATGGAGTGCCCACCAAGAACACTAGGACTGATAATGCAAGCCCCAGCGTGGGAAGGCCATAGCCTAATGCCCAACCCACGTTATCTTGTACATAGATCAAGACTGTTGTTGCGAATAGTGTCCCGAAGAAGATGCTGAACATCCACCAGTTGAAGAACGAGAGCTTCTGGGCCCTTTCCTTGGGTTCGAAGTCGTCGAACTGGTCTGCGCCCATGGTCGAAATGTTGGGCTTGGTACCGCCGGTCCCGGCCGCAATTATGTAGAGGGCCAAGTAGAAGATGCCTATCTGGAGGGCCGAAGCATCCTTGTCGCATTCCTCTTCTTTGATCGCCGGGCCGCATGACGGAGGCCTCAACGATGGCACTGACACTGCCAGTGTTAGGAGCGACATGCCCTGCACATTTCTTAATCGTGTTACAGATTGAATTTGTATGAGTACCTACACAAATGAATCGGAATGCATCCGCAATACCGTGACATAAAGGACGGATGCGGAAATGAAAGTCCAGAAACGTCCGAGATATGCATCAGCTATGTAAGCGCCGAGGATGGGCGTCATCCAGACCGTCCCGACCCAGTTCGTGACGTTGTTCGAGGATGTCACGGTGCCTTCGTGGAGCTTCTTCGTCAAGTACACCACTAGGTTTGACGCAATCCCATAGAACGCCATTCTCTCAAATGCCTCGTATCCTGCACACACAACGATAGAATGAATTAAGGTGGATCAAATCATAGATTCTTTTCTCTTTCCCCCACCTTGTAACGAAATCCAGTACGTTTGAGGACTCAGTAAACAAGAATTACAGACGGAAAATTTGAGTGTGTCCCGAGGTGATGTATCTGTAGGTTAACTCTCTTTTCTGACCAAAACAAGAAATGGCACTTTTCTATAATAAGCTACTTATCTGGCTGCTTTGGCTAATACACATCGAATTGAAATCTAAAGAACTCGAAAACATTACGACGTCCCACTAACCAAGCCTCGATTCCACACTCAAAGACTATGCCACCGGCTTTGCCCTTACCTACGATGAAGGAACAAGCGTTCCATCGACCGGTCTTGGATCTCAGGATGGGTCTTCCTTTGAGGTCCACAGTGCCATCTTGTGTGTAATCATCTTTATCAGCACTTCCTTTCTCTTCAGCCTTTCCTGTCATCATCTTTCGAAGGGAAATAAAGGAAGAGCACCGAGAGTTTCCTCTGTAAATCGTGTTTGTTCAACTTGCTATGCTCTTTAAAAGGTTCGCTATTCATGGTCGATTGATAATTACTATCAATTTTATAATAATCTTTAAGAGATCCTAGGCCTTTAACTCTTGCTGAGGGGAATGTACACATACTAAGTTTCCTAGGATTCCCCCAGGCTGAGAAATTGTTGTTTATTTTCATTTTTTCCAGGCTTGAGGTGACATTATATAATATCATACCCATCTTTTAAAAATGACCCTTGTCATTGAATTGACGATATTACTGCACGTCATTACAAAAGAAAAATATATTTTTCTCGAGACGTGAACCGGTTCTCTTATTTTTTTGGTTGTACTAATCGTTTAGATTTTTCTCCCTTGGCAAAATTGCATACGAATAATCAACAAGCCTTAGTCATTCTCAATGACATTGACATCATGAATGAAGCTACCGATGAGCAACAAACACTAGGCGCATTTTTCTACTAAGTATTTAACCCTTGTTTTATTAATGAAAAGCGACCCTTTTAAGGGGGGAAAAACTAACGGAAATTCTGCGTGTCTTCTAGCGATCATGTTACATTAATTAAGACATGGATTTCGCCGTCTCTGTCTTTTAATGAGGAGACTCATTGTCTCCGTCGTTGTTCTTGCCAGAAGCATGCGTGACAGGTAGCAATAAATGACCTAATCTTATTGTTTCCCCATGAAAAATTTTCAGGGGTAGTCTTGGAGTCGAATCAACTTTTTGCAGTTTCCATGTGTTTGAACAAGTCCCTGTTGTTTAGAACTTCAGCTTGAGACATGGAGAAGAGACAGTCGAAAAGCGACCTGCCCGATTATTTATTTTTTGTGGTAAAACCTACCTAACTTCAAAGAGATACTTATAGGCCAATTATTGGTGATTCACACATAGCAAGCATCGTATCATCGAACCACAAGGTGGGATTTACCCACAAGATGCCCTTTTCTTTTTGTCTCATTTGCAGTCTCCGAGCCGGGTGGGTACCATCGTTTCTTAAGATGTGACCATGAGCGATACTAAGAACCTTGAAAATAATGAGAATATAATTGCTTGGATCATCTCTAGAATCCTATAAGTGTAGTTTGATGTTCACCGGGGTCGGTATTGGTGAGCGAGTGCTATTAGTACTCTAAGGTGCAAAGTAAGATGGGGGAGTTTTCGTAATTAATTCTTCAGTGAGGGAAATAAAAGGCCACAATAGGTCCACAAAGGAATTCTATTCTAGGGTTTGATCCCAAATCTATGCTGGGTTATGTATTAGGAATGGGCTGGAATGGCCATTCCTTGGGTCGATTTCAATCCTTCCCGATGACAGAATATGCCACCAGCCTGTTTGGTTTTGGTACTAGTATAAGGTTGTAATGTAATAATTATTACGCTGTAGTGCAATAGAGCAGCAATAGTGCTACAATAGTGATTGCATTGTTGGATATAAGTAATGCAATCCTAAATTTTTCTTCCGGGTTCACCAATATCCCGGACTTTTTTTTTCTAGTCACAATACTCTAAAATTGTATCCATGACTGAAAAGTGCCTCCCGTTAGACTTCCGTCCTTAATGGCCTTTAAAAATACGACGCGGCATTACGTCAATTTTTACAATTATGGATGGACTGTGATGAAAAATATATGGGATAATGGTGTCCCACAGCAAAAGGTTTAAGATTTCTGGTGGGAATTCGTCTCACATGAAAATAGATGTACGCTATAAGGCGACATGTGCTTATTTTAATCCTTTGATCAGGTCTCTTGAACAGTCTGCTGTAATGTGAGATAGTTTACTATCATCCGTGGCCTCCTTTCCATCATATAGAGTATCCACTTTGATGACTTCATCCACCTTTTAATCCTCCACAAACCTCAATTTTAATGATTTCACATGTCTCTAGGGAATTCCATGTACTTTTATTATTTGTTCAAGGTTTCATGCTGCCACAAACAGAAGATTAATGTACAATCAAGTGTAAAAACTTACCAGGAGTGTCATTCTTAATGACTTTCGGCACGACCAAATCGTGGACTAACTGATCATCATAGGGGAATAAAGAGAATGATGTCCGTCAGGTATACGTAATAGCGCTTTCACAGTATTGATCTTACGAATCATTATATGTGGATACGATGTTTTATCATGTCTTCATCCGACAGTCATGGCCTCGCGATTAGCTGAATTAGCAGGCAAAGCTTCCATCTCTTTATCAAAGGTTACTTCCTCGTTGTAGACGAAAGACTTGGCCACGACGAGGAATACGAGAAAATTGAGAAATGTAAGGACTGCCAAGAACGCGTAGTAGTAGTCCAGGTGGGACATGTTAAGGTTGTCTAAGATCCAACCTTTTTGTCCGTGTTCCTTGGTGATTCGCGAGACTGTCTTGAGAAGAAAACTATTTAGGAAGTTCCCGATACCTAAACTACTAGTAAAATAAGACGTTCCTAGACTTTTCATGCCTTCAGGCGCTTGGTCATAGAAGAACTCGATCTTTGCCACTTCGACAAAGGTGTCGGCGACTCCCACGAGGGCGAATTGTGGCAGGAGGATGAAGATGGTGAGAGGGACAATTTGGGACTGACCGTCAATGCCGTTCTCTCTGGCGACGCTCAGCCTCCGCCTCTCTCTGCCAGACACGCAGTGATCATTATTATTATGTGGAGGACGAGGCCTACCCCCATTCTCTGCAGCAATGTGATGCCTCTAGGGTTCTTGGTATAGCGCCCGATGGCAGGGACGAAGAACCGGTCATAGATGACGATGCTTATGAGAATGGTCAATTCAGGACCAACCCAATGAGTTTAGTAGTACAAATTATATCTAAGAATTTTTTTGTTTCATTTTTTATATTCCCTAAAAAGGCTAATCTATCATTTCAAATTATATATTCATCAACAATGCGGTGTTATGCAACCAAACTATAAATACTAGTACAGATTCAACATATCTAAGATAAGGCAACAATAGAAATTTCACACCTGCTAAAAGCAAGAAATCATGAAAACAATTAAGACCGTTTATAGAGATATAGGACAAGATGGAAAGTTGATTGGTGAGCGGGGAAGTTGAGCGGGGCGAGTGTCAAGCGGCAAGCGAGGAAGTTGTTTCTTTCGATTTTGGCTAATTGACAAATAAGAGGAAGACAAAAGAGAACTAGTATTGGAGGACAACATCGTGAGGAGTTGTTTAATGCTATTTACGCCATTTTGGATGTCGTGAGGAGCCGTTTAATGTTGTTGACACTGTTTGACTTAGGGTTTTCTCTTTAAAATATATAAACAAATTATAGATAATATTTTAGATATATTATATATAATATATACAATTAGGGTTGGTTTGAGTTGGACCAACCTTAAATTTTTAAGATCAAAAACTAATCCACACAGTACTAATCCACGAATCCCAAGACCAAGAATAGATCAAATCCCCTTAGGAATTGGACCAGGACCGGTAGGGTTGGGTCAGTTCAGGGTTAACCCTACATTGATGCTCACCCCTAAAATGGGCCCATAAAGGAATTGCTAGTCTAGGGTTTGATGACAAATCTATGTTGAGAATGTATTGGAATAGGGCCAAAATGGCCATTTTTTTGTTAGGATGATCGTCCAAAAAGTTATAGACCACAGTGACTAACTTAGTACTAAATTTTTTTACTTTGGTCGGTACTACACTTTTTGACAATTTGCCAACATAATCATTTTGATGAATATCTACTAGAAATAATTGACATGGATGTTAGCCGGCTTATGTGGCATGACTAGTGGATGGTCGATTCTCAGGTGGACAAATTTTGCAATTTTTAAAATTTTTTTGAAAATTTTGAAATTTTTTTTCTTTTTTTTTTCTTGCCCTTCTAGGAAGATGCACAATGGAAAGAAATAGAAGAGGAAAAGAAACAATATAAAAAAAATCAATTTTTTTTTTTTAAAATTGCAAAAATTATCTGCATCAATATCGGTAATCTTACGATCTTACAATCGTTTTACAAAGGACCACTATCATCTACATTAGTTTCTGATCAAAATTGGCCAAAAAAAATATATTGGCAAATTGTCAAAATGTATAATATTTTTAAAGACTATTATGGGTAAAATTGTGATGGGAGATATTTTTGCGTTCTTGGTATAGTTTGGGGAATTAGTGTTTCCAAAATGGTTAATACCCTGAAAAACCCTAAACAGGTACACAAGTGACAAATTTACCCAAAATTAATTTTTTGACCACCAAAAACTCTAAATTGGTACACCTTTGACAAATGTCATGCCCTGATTCTCCGAGCACGCGTCCATCCTTCTTTGGTCAATTAAATAGTGACGTCCTAGACGCATCGCCGATCCATTCATTTTAGTATGCATGCGAAAGCGGATAAATAATCTTCAGACAATAAAACGATGGGATAGGAAAGTAGGAACAAATTTTCAATCCAAAAAATATCTTTTAAAAACAACCGGATTTATTTACAAGGCCAAACTATTTACAAAAAGGTCGGCTCATTCCAAAAGGAACTGTCCTATGACCTACTAGTGAAACTCATTCGCCGATTTTGGCCTCTCCATCTTTCCAAACTCCGGGGCTCCCGATCCTCCACCGACATCATCTAAGGACTTGAAAATAGTTATACAATAAGTAGTGAAACAATGTTTTAGCAAGTTTAACCTCCTAAGACTTGATTAGGAAGTAAATACGCTATCGGTTGGCTAGGGTCATCGATCCGTCTACCTCGGCTGACCTTCCCCCTACTGTCGTTGGCCTTTCCTAGTGGTGGTGGGGAGGCGGCGGCAAGGCCTTGCACAACCCTCGTTGAATGCTTTCCGCAATCTTTTTCTTCTTTCTTAAATTTTTTTATTTAATTTTAAATTTATTTTAATTAATATATATTAAAATTCAAATAAGAGGAAAATGAAGTCGTTTTAGCTTTTTTTGGCGACTCAGCTTATTAAAAATAAACGACGTTAGATTTTCAACACCCTTAGCAGGAGTTAGCACTTAAATGTCCTATTTTTCAAAGAAAGTGACATTTAAGTATACATTACAGAACTTTTAGTATTTAAATGTCCTCGGGCCAAATATTGGCACTTGGGCTCTACTTTTGCCTAGTAATATCTCTTGTGCTCAGTTGAGGCTTAAGCCTTTTCTCTTGGTTTGATCAAGAAATGAATTGAACTATACCCATTTGTCAATGTGAAAGATAGGTCATTCTTCTTGTGATAACCTGAATTTTTAGAATTTTTTTCGATTAAATAAATCGGGCATTTCATCGACACGCCGATAGTGCTATTCTCTGAGCTAATCACTCACGAGATAACTGGTTTAACTGGGGAAGCAATTAAGGAATTTAAATGCAATGGACTTGAGAATTTGACCAGGAATCGACTGCTTGACCGTAGTTGTGATAGCTTGAATTTTCAAATTTGTTTTCGATTAAATAAATCGGGCATTTTGTCGACACGCTAATAGTGTAATTTTATGAGTTGATCACTCATGAGATAACTAGACTATATGGGGAAGCAATTAAGGAATCTAAATGCAATAAACTTGAGAATTCAACCAGGAATCGACTGCTCGATCGTGTTGATCTGCAAGGGTCATTACAACACTGTTAGAATCGATTAGAGATCAAAGATAGGTCGATTCGACTGAGATATGCGATCAAAGTGTGGGTAATTCCACCCGATTGCAAAATTCTCATCGATTGACATTAAATTGATTTTTTGTCGTTTTGGGTACCCTGTATCTGTAATTGAAATCTTAAGATTTTCACAACATTCGAGAGTTGCCAATGTGTTGAAGATGTACGTTGTGAGTTGAGATAAATCGATCATGGGTCAATTGTACCAAAAATTTCTAAAAGTTACTTGGTAACTAGGTCATGCTAAAAGCGCATTGGAATGAAATTAACTATGAATTTGAACACGATTCTAGAAATTAAAAGTTCTGTCATGTCATAATCTATTTTGGGAACGTTGATTCATCCTCCAAAGATTTTTCGGAGATTCTGGGATTTTTGCGGAAAATCATTCGGACGTTGCAAAAAAATTAACGGAAATTCGGATGGGCCAAATTGAGGGAAATTTGTATTGCCAAGCCGAGCCTTTGAGTGTCAAGGGACTTACAAAATTGTTTGGGATTTTCTTCAGTGAAATTGGATCTTGAGTTGGATAATTGGAGAGGAAATTGAAGTTCAATTTGAGTGAAATTCGGTTTGGCAAAGGGCTGGGATTTATGGCTTCAATTTGGATAAATTAAGGAAAATCTAACTCAAGAAAGTATTAGAGGGGGACAAGAAGTTAATGGAAGGGATAGAGATGTTAACTTTAAGCTTTGTTCTAACCCTTTGAGCAAGAAATCCAGCTGCCTTTCCTTTTGTCCGTCGCCTCTCTCTCCACCAGCCATTTCATTCATTTTCCCTTGGACGAGCTACTTCTGTTTTCTTCTCAATTGGTTGCGTCGAAGACCGCCTGCTCTCCACTGATCTTCAGCTCCTTGGATGCCAGCACGCGGTCAACCGAAGAAGCCACTTCTCCCCATAATTGACCGAAGCCCCTCCAACAACGGCCACTTGTCTTCCCCCATCCATCGAGCTCCTCTCCTTCGCTGCTCCCTCGTCCACGCATCTCCATCTCTTCTTCGCTTCCAGCTCATCAACGGAAGCCCCCACTAGCTCGCTGCCGCATCCACCGAAGCCCCCCTTGCAGCGCCACACGTCCACGCCTCCACCTGTGTCAGTCAATCAAAGGAGCTCTCCTCACCGGTTGTTGACCATCGAAGACGCTGCAGCTCCTTCCTTGCATTGACGCCAACAAAGCTGCTCCACAGCCCACGAGTAACCTGTAGCCTAGCCACCGAAGCCTTGATCTGTCACGCCCCGATTCTCGGGCACATGCACATCCTTTACCTTGGTTGATTTTAAATGTGATATCTCAGGACGTATCGTCGACCCTTTCATTTTCATATGCACATGCGGAAGCAATTATAAATCCCAGACAATAAAATAATGGGATAGAAAAGTAGAGCCGTATTTTTTATATTGAAATTCACAACCAAACTTTTATACAACCACACCTCATAGTATTTTACAATACTATTAATAGAGGTCTAGTCTTACACTCAACCACCTTAAAACATGATTCACAAAAGAGGATGGGATTTCAGTCCTCATCCGGGTTGTACTTATGATCATTGTTGACACCTAATTTTTGCTTTCAAATACAACAAAATAAAAAGAAAAAGAAAATAGAAAATAGAAAAAAATGAAAAATTGCTTAGAGGGTGGATTGGGCCGGATCCAGCCTCAAACTGGCCCGCCGCCCCCTGTTTCTTTTTTTTTTTTCTCTTGCGCAGGGCCGGCTTGACTCTTCTTTCCAGTTTAGCCTAGCCCGCGCCCAGGGTCTTCTTCTCTCGGTAACTAGGGTTTTCGAGAGGGAGAGTTCCAACGAGAGACAGGAGGAGGGAGAGAAAAAAAGCCGAGAGCCAGGGAGAGACAAAACGGGGAGAGAGGGAGCTCGGCAGAGAGAGGGGGAGCTCGAGAGAAAAGGAGGCCTCGCCGCCTCAACCCAACATCATTGCCGTCGCCGCGTCTCCTAGCTGCCAACCCTTGCTGCCGCCTCCAACACCTTTGGAAACTAGCCACGAAGTAGGGGCCGCAGCTGCCGGCCTCGACCGACGTCCTCGCCGCATCCGCCGGCAACCCCCGACCTCTGAGGTGGGGGGTTGCCCCTGCTCACCCAGTCGAGGTAGCGCTGTCGTGAACCTAGCTTGAGGAGCCACCTGTGCCGTCACTGGCCATATTTCTCCGGACACCACCATCATTGTCGACGAGCCACCTAATCGACACCATTCGACCCACTGCCTGCAACCCAACGCAGGAAGCTGAGCCACCGAGCCTCACCGTCATTTCGCGCCCCCGAAATCGCGATGCCGCCTCTGCCGATCTTGCCCCGCCTCTGCTCTGCCCTCGACTTGCAATAGCCGAGCCCTCGATAGTCTACTACCTCCATTGCCGGACGCCGCGTCACCGTTTCGCCGTTGCCACCGTTGCGCTCCACCTCACTTGCAACCCGCGAGATGTGACATCCCGATTTTCCAATCCTATTTTCAATAAATTGAGACAGGCATTTCGTTGGCACGCATATAGTTCTTTTCCTTGAGTCGGCTACTCATGTGAAAACTAGTCTATCGAGTGAAGCCGTTAAGAGTTTCTAATGCATAAGACTAGAGAATTTGACCAGGAAGCGACCTTTCGACCGAGCTAATCTACAAGGGTCATTACAGCACAAATAAAAATTGATTAGAGATCGGAGATAGGTTGACTCGACAGAGGCATGTGATCGAGTGAGGGTGATTCTACCCGATCGCACAATTTTTGTTGATCAGCACTGGACCGACTCTTCAATCGATTGGGTACCCTGTGTTCATATTTGAAACCTTGAGATTATGCCGACAACTGAAAGTCGCCAATGTTTCAAAGATGTACATTGTGGCTTGAGATGATCAACCACATGTCAAATGCATAAAAATTTCTAAAGGCTACCCGGTAGGTTAGGCCGCGCTAGTATCGTGCCAAAGTGAAATTAACCGTGGAATTGAGATTGAATTCAGAAATTGGAAGTCTGGGTGTGTCACAAATCATTTCAGGATCATTGAATCATCTTTGGAAGATTTTTCATGTAATCATAATTTTTTAGAAATTAAATCAGAGAATGGCTAATTTGGCTCGAGAAATTAGTAGGCTCGTCTTTTGTCGCGCTTTTGGGACTTAAGTTGGTTCTATAGACAAGTGAAGATGTGAATTGAAGTGTGGTGACATTGGATTTATTTTATGGACTTCAGTTTGATTCAATTGAAAGAGAATTGATGAGATTTGAAGAAATTGGATGTACAAGATTTTATGCCCTGGCGGAAAAATAAATTGCAACCATTGGAAGAGGTTGTGAAGGATTGGGTGAGTGGAGTGTGATGTCATCCATGAGGTCATGAGGTGGGCCATTTTTGGTTGGATTAAAGAAAAAAGAAAAAGAAAAGGGAATGGTCCCATCTCTCTCTCTCTCTCTCTCTCTCTCTCTCTCTCTCTCTCCTTCTTCTCTCTCCTCCCTCTCTCCTTCCTCTCTCTCGACCGCTCCTCCATCTGCATCTTCTTCTTCTTCTTCGGACGCCACTAGCAGCTCGACGCCCGCTTCGTTCGCCCGTTAGACCGCCGGACCTCATGCCTTCACCCGTTCGCTCGTCGTCGTTGCCGCCTCGTGCCGCCCGCGCCCGCTTGTCGGTCAGTTCGTCTCCCTGCTCCGCCTCAGCCCACGTCTCCAGCAGATTTGAGAGCGCCAGCAGTAGCGAAGATCGACCAGCAAGTCGTCGGAGCAGTTGCACGCCTCCGCTCGTCGCCGTTTGTCGCCGTGACGCCATCCTAGCGTGCGGTGCTGTTCGCGCGTCTCAGTCCCCCCTCACGCCGTCATCCTTGCTTTTCTTCGCCTATAGGAGGCTGTTCGGCCAGCCAAGGCCGTGGCTCAGCCGCCTCCGACCACCGTGCGCCCCTGCCTTAGCCCGCCGGAGCTCCGCCTAGTCCTTGCCGCCCTTGCTTGCCCCAACTGGCGCCGGATCCGCCCCATCTCCGCCCGCGACCAGCAGCCAAGAAAATGGGTATGGCAGCGGGTGTTTGGCCCGTTTTGGCCGCCTTCCCGAGCCCGGATGCTCGGCCCGCCTTGAGGAAAGTCGATCCTCGTGTCGTCCCCGTGGTTTTGGTCCGCTCGGTTCGTTAATCGGGTGAGTTTAGTTCACTAAACCTCGATTAGAGGGTTAATTATGCTTTAGGTGTGCTTAGCTTAAGTTAATTAAGCTTAGGTGGTTAGTTTAGTTTGTTTAATTGTGAATTAGATTAAGAAGTTTGATTAACTTAAAATATGTTTAGTTAAGGTTAAATTGATGTTTATATTAATATAAGCTTTGATGTGACATAAAGAAATTTACTTTTGATTTATTTAAATATCTCGAAATTATTAAATAATTTAATAATATATTATTATTCAAAATTATTAAATATTATTATTTAATTATTTTGGAATAAATTTAATTATTTATTAAATTCCGAAAATTTTGTCGGACCCTAAATTCTCAGAATTTCATGCTGGTCGCTGCTGTGAAGTCAGATTTTGAAATTGAAGATTGGATATTATAAATTGAGTGTGGATCGTGAAAGATATGGATATTATTGTTTAATTGATTTTCGGAATAAATTTAATTATTTAATAAATTATGAATATTATTTTGGAATATTATTTTCTCAGAATTTCGTGCTGATCACTGCTGTGTATTTAGAATTTGAATTTGATGAATGGATGTGGCAAATTGAGTGTTGATTGTAATAAATAGAGATCTTAATCATAAAAACCCAAGTGTCGGTTTTAATGCAAAAATCGGATTTTTAATGATTATATTAAATAGTGGAGTTTGAAAAAGTGATATAATGGCTTTTCGATTCGAAATTAGCGTGTCCCCACACATGTGAGTAATTTCTGGAATATTTTTAATATGAAGAAAAATGGCCGGGATCACTATTTTAAGTGGAAGTATTGAGTGAAATATAAAGTGTCATGGGGCCGAGTATGCTTTGGCTGTGTGATAATTAAGAGGAGACCGTCATGGGCTGTTGAGCCGGACTTGCCCCTATATGGGATGCCCACGCAGTGGTTGTGGGTCGCAGTTGATTTTGGGCCCATGCTCCTTCGGGAACGCCGTTGATGTACTGACGAAGCTGTGCTCCAAGGTGGGGAGGCGATGCCTGGCTATATGCCAGTAGATAGCCGAACAACGAGTAGGTTATGCCCTTTTGTGGCAATGAATAACAATTGGAATGCATGTTGAGTATTGTTGATGTGTCAGATTATGGGACGGAATTGTGTGGCATGAAATGGGATGTGTCATAACGATTTAGTCTTATAATCAGGACCCCCGCGGTTATTGGTTATATGAAAGTGAATGTGTTCCGGTTGTTTAAGTCCCTATTACTATCTGTGATTGAGTGATTTGAATTGTGCTAATCTGCAGGAAGGAACTGAGGCGAGGTAAGTCTTCTGTGTGACGTGGCTAGGCCACCATTGGGCGTATTTTCTTTCTAATAGGGGTTTAGGGGGGGTTGAACTTGTGAGACATTGTCTCATCCCGGTTTGGGGATTAAAATTTCAGGTCCCTAGATGACGGTCATGGAGGACCCGAAGGACCCGAAGCCTTAAGTTTGGAAAGGTGGAGACTGAAGTATCGGTGAACGTGTCATGCTAGTTGGTTTTAGGATAGTTCCCATTTTGTCGAGCTGGTTTATTTTGTAGACAATCAAGAGTTGTATTTAAACCTACGTGTTTGTAAATGAGTGTTTGGTATTGTGATTGATTGCCTTCTTTTCTATCCAAAGTTAAATGTTGTCAGGGGATTTGTTTCGCTTCTGCATGCGTAATAAAATGAATGGGTTGGCGACGTATCCTGGGATATCGCATATTTGATCGACCGCAGTGGGATGTGCGCGCGCTCAGGGTTCGGGGCGTGACACGAGATCCCGGCGAAGCTGCTGCTGACACTGCTCCACCCGTGATTTGCTCATCCGATGCCGCTCCTCAGCCATAGCCCGACGTAGCCCCTGCAGTGCCTCTGCCCGCGACGCAATCGTTGTCCCTGTTGTTGCTGCCGTCGTCCGCCGCCCACTGTGCTGCAGTCGTCGAGTCACCGGTGTCTCGAGCGTCCTCCTCCGGCGTCACAAAACAGCGGGGGTGAGAGGAGGCAAACCGGGTCTTGGCCGGGCCGGGCGAAAGTGAAACGGGTAGGGTTTTTGAAAGATTTGGGTTGAGTTTAGGTTTTTGCTTGTGGGCTTGGGCTATTTTTGCATGTGGGCTTTATTTTAAAAAAAAATTAGATCAGACTAGGCCTGCATATCAAGCCCAGCCCCGCTGCTTTTTGCTGGTCTAGATCCCGCGGCCCGGTCCGGTCTGACTGGACCCGACCCAGTCCGGCTCCGATTTTTATTTTAGTTTATTTTATTATTCTAAAAAATTTAAAAATATTAAAAAAACAAAAACAATTTCGAAAATCCAAAAATATTAAATATTAAAAAATTAAAAAAATAAAATTTTAAAAAAATCTAAAAATATTTTTGAAAATTAAAAAATGATGGGGTTTGATTAGGACTTGACATGTATTGTCTTTTTAGTGTAATTAGACTTTTATTTGCTCGTATATTAATTATGTTGCATGTTTTATTTGCATATTTAATTATGTTTAATTGTACATGTTTAATTTTATTGCAATTAGGATCTTGGCAGCTCTGAATGTTAGTTTAATGATTGCGCACCTGCATGATCACCTCACATGTTAGTGGATAGGTATAAAATCAATCCAAACTGCCTAACAAAAATCTTTTTTTTTTTTTTAAATGAACAAGATTAGGTACCGAAGGGGCACTGTAGCACCCCGAACCCTTCGGCGGTCGCCACAAGCACCGATGTTACACCTTATTACCCTTTCATCTTAGCCTTAGAAGAAGCGTCGTTATTCGCAGGCCTTTTTTTTTTTTTTTAAAGCGGTCCCAGTGCGACTCATTAGTGGAAGCAAAATAAAGCATCACCATCTCTCCCCCTACTAACCATGATACCAATACACACCACTAATCACCATGATTTTATAAACAAGCCACGACACCTTATTTACATATACTTTCAAGATGGGACTTCTTTTGGGTCGATACATCAAAAGGAAAAGCTAGGACTCTGCCATGTCCAGCCTAAAATCCCAAAAAGAACCCTCAACCCTTTACATCACATGTGTACAACCCCCATCATAAGTGTTGGCTAACTATTCCAAAAAACAACAGCCTCTACTCGTCACGCTCGGGCCTCACACCCAGTCCGGTGCGTCAGGCGGTGGGGGTGGCAGCATTCCTCTCATCACCCCATCGCGGCAAACGTGAACAGAGACAAACTCCTGGATGACCGGGCCCCCAGCCAGGCCTATGTCGTACATGACAAAATAGCGCACACGTATGTAAGTGAGTCAAGGTACAGAAGGACAGCTGAACTCCTCACACTCTACCTCGACGTCGGACGGTAACCCGTAAAATGCACCCCGCACGACGGCAGGAAGCGTCATACTGCTAATCTGAAATATTGGTCCCCAAAGGGGTGAGTACAACCACTTAGCAGATAAGGAATCCAGTAACAATTCAATGCATCATACAAATCACACATGCATTGCAAGCGTTACTTACCTTGAAGCCATGCGCAATACTATCATGCATCATCATCATGCCTTCTCATCATGCATATCATCATATATCATCATCATCATTATCATCGTCATGCATATCATCATGCATATCATTATGCATATCATCATGCATATCATATCATCATATGTCATCATCATCATCATCTTCATGGCATCATTATATCATACATGTCATTCTCATCATGACATCATCACATCACACATGTCATCATGCCATATCATATGTCATCATCATTATCATCATCATGCATATCATCATGCCATGATTTAATTTCCACTTTTAACTTTCAATTTGATCACCATATCACCCATTTCTCAAATCATCAATTTCACCATGCCCTCGGGCAAAGACCTCCGAGGCTTCCGGCATTCAGCCATCCCTGGCCACTGGGCATCCGGCCCCCCACATTCCAGGCATCTCGCATCTCAACTAGCATCACGAGGCATTCCCTTCGGGCAGAAACCTCCGACAGGGCTTCCGGCATTTACACTCCCTGGCCGGGCATCCCGCACCCCATATCTTGGCTTTGCGAGGCATTCCCTTTGGGCAAAGACCTCCGACAGGGTTTCCGGCACCCCCACGTTCCGGGCATCCTGAATCTCCTAGGGCCATCCGGCAATGCATCTCCATACATTCCGGGCATTATTCTCCACCACAACCACCTCCTCACTTAACATTGTCCACATTTACCATTATTTTGATCTCAATTTAACATGGCATATGGCGTGACATCAAATAAGTCATACTTGGCATAGGATTCACACATGCATCTCAATTCAATGTCATACATACACCAAGACTTTATCACACATGCAACATGATGAATTTATTTATAAATTTAATGGAATTTATGGCCAATAAAATAATCTTTTTATTATTATTATTATTATTATTATTACTATTATTAAATTTAATACCTATAAATTCCCAAAATTATAAAAATTAAAGCAATTATCAAACAAGCCAATAGGATGATAATTACATGCAAAATTCATGGCCAAATAGAATTTTACACAATTTCACAATTTTCACAAAACATCCTATGATTTTCGGATGAAACCAGAATGCACGGTTTCCGAAGAAATTCGATTAAAATATCCATAAGGCCTCCAAAAATTACGAAATTTTACTGGGTTATAGCCAAGAAATTTTCGTACAACTTTCATGAAGAACTCCAAACCATATTATTTTTAGATTATTTTATACAGTCTCACGAAGCTTCTGGATCCATTACCGCATCGTCCAGTGCATGCTTCTCCGAAATATTGAGATTTCACCTACCTATTCTATTTCGTTTCCTCTGAATTTTGGATATGTTATACATAAAGATGTCCTTTACAAGTTTCATGAAGAGATCTAAGTCAAATAACCAGAGTATAGTCATCATTTAGGTCCATGAAGTCTCGGGTGTCTCGGAATACATCACCAGAATCACTGTCTTCAAGATCTAGTCGATTTACTAGGTTATACTTGTTCATTTGACTTCAAATTTGAGTATGGTTGTAGTTTAAGATGTCCCCTACAACTTTCATGAAGAAATCAAAGAGATATTTTCAACACAAACCAACATGCAACCATGAATCCAGCAAGAGATCAGTAAAAACTTTCCAGATCCGAGGTCTCCGTAGGATGAGACTTTAACTCCTCAATCTCCATCAGTTTCCACGAAATTTTAGTATGTTGTAGTACATGATGTTAGCTACAACTCTCATGAAGAAATCAAAGCCAAAATCGGACTCTAAACACACATGCAAGCTCAAACAACATTCTGACTCACACTGTACGAGCAAGAACAGTCATGCCATTCAAGAATAGCCCAACCATACCTTGGTTTTTCTCACTTAAACACTCAAAAATTCAACATGCAAGCAACATACAGACATGCAAGAGAAGCTAAAGACTCCCACTTGCCTCTAGACCGGTCGGTCGACGGCGTAAGGTGGCAAGCATGGCGGCACACGGCGGACGGACGGCGGTTCCTCCTCCTCTCTCTCTCGGCCACCTCTCCCTCTCTCTCACTCTCTCTCTCAGCCGAATGGGGTAACCAGCCATTCTCTCTCCTCTCTTCCCTTTATCCCCCCTAATTCCCATCATTAGCAATCATCACATGCCTTCAAACTAGCCAATGCATGGCATTCTCCTTTGTGCCACTTGTCCTATTGCATGCATCATGGGCCTTGAATTTGGGCTTGGGCTTGGGCTTCTTTGTGGCCGGTCGACCACTCCCTCTTGGGCCGGCCAACTTGGCCCATTAAAAGCTTAGGTCAATGGGCCTAAGGCCCAATCCAAAAATTGACCTTTCCCTCTTTTTTTTTTTTTTGAATTTCTTCTATAAATATTTTCAAATTTTAATTTTCAACATGGCCAAAGTCTTGTGACATTTTGTTTATTGAAATTTAATTTATAAAGTGCATGGCCAAACATAGATTATTAATCTATCAAATTTAAATTCTAACAAGCACATGCACAAATCATCTATTCTTAAAAAGACTAATGGCTAAAGCATAAGCCATGGGAAATTTTATCACCTAATTAGAGACTTTAACACATCTTATGGTTTGACATTGAATTTTGGGATGCCATAGGCACTAATTAGTCAATTAGTGTAATCAAGTCCCCAACCCTAGATTCTCTGGTTGCGTAGGAAGTGTGGCATACTCCCGTGCCTCACTTGATTTCTAACCGACTCCAATAGGTTAGTGGCGACTCCTTTTGTGAGAAATTTTTAAAAAATTATCCCAATGTCATGCGGGGTATAGGCTTGGGAGAGTCCGTGCTTAATCATGGGCCTTAAGCCTGTTCTTTAGACAATACCCCTAAACCATATCTCTCCCCCCGAGGGTAGGTCGTGACAACTTGGCGACTCCACTGGGGACTTGTTTTAGATTTTAGAGGACTTAGGCCAATATTAATCTTGTTCAAAAACATTTTTCTTTGGCAGCGAGGATTCCAAGTACATCCCTAACATTAAATGTGTTAAATGTTTTCACAGAATGGGAGGTATAAGGGGAAGTGTTTGCTCACCTTTGTCTTGCAGGAAGGTGTAGGAATTTATGATTTATTTTTTATGCACGAAGCGTTGTTTGCCTATAAATTGTTGTGCATGTATACTTTGCATTGCACTACACCGTAGCACACACTACCTACCGCTGGACTTGGGCTACATAGGGTCACCTAGGATGGTGTTGAGGTGGATACCACTCTGACTACAACCGTGTAGTACAAGTCGCCCATCTCAACCCCGAAATTTCTTTCTTCACGTCAAAGGTACCCACCCCGGTTTGCAATTGTGCGACACGGGTCGGTTCTTTGACGAAATCGGAGTCATGGGTAACCTAACCTAGCCACGACCTTGTTGGTTCAGTCTGGTGATCCCATGGCTCCATTTTGAGCCGTTTAGAGTAGAAATGGAACCACATTTCATGTGCACGTCTAGGTAAAAAAAAAGAAAAAGAAAAAAAAAAGAGACAAAGTTCGACACCCATTGTAAGTGTCATTTTCCTTTTTATTTGCCCATTTTGTATTGCATTTTCATCTTGAAATTCGTGGAAATCAATCGAATGCCCTCAGTGATGTAGGCTTATGATTGAAAAATTGGCAATCATTTTTGACAAGTGAACATCTGAATGCAAGCTCTAAACATTTTGATTTGGCCCTTTGAACACATGATTTTATTTAAATTCTTAGTTATGGGCTCAAAATCACATATTAAAAAAATGCCAAAAAAGGGCTTGCAAGTTGCGATTATATATTGGGGCACAAAAATTGAGATTGCATTTTTGATCAAACTCTTTCCTTCTTACATTTTGGGACTGAAATGCAAATCACATTTTGTATAGATTTCTCAAAATAGAAGTCATTTCATTTTTTTGCAAGAATAAAATCATAAAATCAATCTCTTCAAAAAAAAAAAAAAATCAATGCCACTTTTGCATACGAAACTTTTGGAATAAAAGTAGACATTCGATTGATGGCCGTTGATTGATTATTTTAATGATACATTCTCTTATGATAAAATATTGGCGAAATACTAAAATCCCGTAATAAGGACTGTGAGGGCATGTACTGTTGCCTCGATTTTATTGTAAGAAGCGACCTCTTTGAGATATCATTACTGACATTGTCATCTCTTCGCAGGTTATGCGTGGTGCTCCTTGACATTAGGACAAGATTTGATTTTACTCTTATCTATACAAGAGTATTTTATATTTTATCATTGTTTTTATTTTTGTTAAGAATCATGTTTTCCAATTTGAGTTTTGATTGCAAATCTACTTGTTGCTTTTGTAAATTGTGCGGCTCAAATTTTTAATGATGGAATTCGATTTCATGAAAATCATCATTTAACAAAAAAAAAAAGAAGAGCAAATTTAGAAGTGTTTTAAGTGAACCTATACATTTACCTTCCAAAATGAATTTCAAGAAAAATTTGCTTAATGCCCTCTCTTCACGTAGTCGTTTTCTTGGGCTCATGGAACTCGAGGAGCAAGGATGTGTCGATACTTCATTGGCGCCAATCTTTCAATAGAGGCGAAACGAATTGGAATTCCATTCTAGGAAGTTTCTTTATTTGGAGATGCCTTAGGTGCCAAAATAGCCTATCGATCTCGTTCACTTTGCATGATGAGACAAATGAAGGGAGTTGCCAAGTATCCAAAAGGGCGAATTCGAAAGAAGAGTAAACTGTATCGATTCCAATTATCCATTTTTGATACTGTTTCTGACATGATTTTCTTTTCATTGTCAAGGAGACATCAAGAGTACCAAGTTTTGTAACGTTCCAACAAACGTGATGGAGCATTATTGAGTCCTGTTCATCTTAAACAGAGAAAGATTCAAATGATAAAACAGAGGGGCAATATTATCTCTTCCTCCATGAGAGATACCTTGGATAGACTCGAACGGAACAAATGTTTGTCATATAAAGAGTGGGAGAACAAACGTTCGATTTAGAGAAAAATCTCTCATTCACCCACCAATGAAGTGTGCTGGAACAACATTGTCAAATTCATCAAGAAGGATGTATCATTCCTCAGTTGAACCTAACTAAGAAAGGAGATAACTCATTTCATCTTCCCTTCTTACAAGGTGATAAAAAAGTTGCATCTTGACCGTAGAAGTGGCGCCTTCTACCAAGGAATCAGGAAAATGTCAAACGCTTAAAGACGAATGCAAAGGAAGGGTATTGTCGAGTTACCAAATATCCACGAAGATGAATCCAAGAGAAGTTAGTGTCCAAAGGATGAAAGCGAATTGAGGGTAATAATTTATCGTTTCCAACACATCAATCCCTAAAGATGTTTGCACTAATATATTCTTTTACATTCTTTACAGGTTTACCGGGTCACCATGCCGCAGGTAAGTATCATTCTTCTCAATTTTTTTTAAGTGAAAAAGAAAAAAAAAAAAAAAGTTAAGAAAAAAGAAAGAGAATTTCCATTACAAAAAAATCCTTTGGCGCTTTCCTAGAAATAAGCACAAAAATGAAAAATTGAAAACAAAAAATTTCTTCAAACTTTTTGAGCATCATTTTTATCTTAAAATTGTTTTATGGTTTTGTGGGTTATTCATTTAAAATCAAATTTCCCTATGGAAATTGATCTATTCAGATGATCTCGACAGAGTGAGATTGAGGCGTTAACCATGCCAAATAAGAAGTGCTTAGGATGAAGAAAGGCAAGCCCATTTCCAAACACGTCCTTCAAACACTTTTGAAAGTTGAGTGTCCTTCAAACACTTTTGAGAGTTGAGTAAAAAGTGACATTCTCTTAGAACAAATGATTCATTCGCATTGAGCGCAAAGATCGAAATGATAAAGACGTTTCTTTCATCAATCCCAAGCATTGCACTAATCTCTTCCTACCCCTTTGGGCAGAATAAAGATGATCATTCAAAGTACCCTTGTCGAGGACGACCCTACATTGGGGCAACATAGGAGGTTACGGTTGTGTTGTCAAGCGAAATGTTGAGAAAGATTCTATTACTTTCACTTGCATTAATCTTCTAGTGATAGTTTTAAAGGAATTCTCATTAGATCTTGACTTATCCCAAAGTGAAGAAGAGTATTTCCTTCTCTACCCAAAAATTGATATCCATTGCTTTAACCAATTTGGGCCTGATTATTCATTTCTGAACCCCGAGTGGTGATCATCTCCCTTCACTGGGGCATGCATAAGAATTGACCAAATACAATTGAGAGTCACGAGAAAATGTGAAAAGCATCTCGAAAATCATAAGAGCTCCAAAAGTTCAAAAAGCGAAAAATTCGACAAATTATGGAGCATGAAAAAGCAGTGTGCCTGGTAAAAGCAAGGCCAATGCCCGTAAAAAAAAAAAAAAAAGCCAAAAGGTTGCATCTTATGTAAAAAAAAAAATTATTAAAGTTCAAGTGCCCGCATAAAAAAATCATCGCGAGTGCAAAGGAAATTAGAGAAAGGAGCAAAGCTCCCATGTAGAAATGATTAATCAAGGGATTTTCGAGATGCATTGTATTTCAAAAGCCAAATGATTTGGAAAGATCGAGTGACCCTGGTCATGATGCCATGATGATCACCAACTCTTAAAGGCCCTATTGAAAGTTTTAAGCCTTTCGAGCCTTTCCTGAGCCAACATTATAACCTTTTTCCGATTGGGATAATTTGAGTGAAAATGAGAATACCACAAAGAAGCTACTGCTTGAAGGAGTGGAACTAATTCTATCTTGTCTTATCTTCCAAGCTCTCAACTTGTAAACCCAATGAAGATAATCACAAATGTTCATTTATTGGTCTCAAAGCAATAATTCTTTTTTGTAAGCCCTAACCGAGCCTATATTGCGGTCCTTTCAAAAGACTTTTTTGATTGATAAGATTGTGCTCATTGTGAATGTTTTCGGAAGCCTTCAACGTAGTTTATGTGAGATACCTTCAGCAACCAATTATCTCCCACATGAATGGATGGGATCAAGTAGCCATTTTATTGAGAGTGCGTGAGAAACCCTTTCTGACTAAGAAGCTTTAGTTTGGCATGCTTAATAAACCTTTTTCTCGAGTTGTAGCCGTTATGATGAGAACTTGTCTCCTAGAGAATTTGATGATTAATGATATATCCACGAGCAAGATGACAGTTTTGCGCCACATGAGGCTGATGGACATCGAATGTTTTTCTAAAGCAGTCGGACTTAGCTTGATTATTTTGTTCAATTATTGCTGCAATATTGCCAATACGTCTCTTGATGACGTCTCTAATGACATTTGCTTAAGGTGAGTTTGACAGGATTCATCAGTGAAGCCATGCAGTTTTCTAAGGGATTAGCGGGTGCTTCCCTAAAAAAACTAAAGGTTCATGGTCAGCCTTAAACCATGTCATCTACAAAGGTTCATTGGTCTTCCTTAAATCATGTATTCCCAACCTAGTCAAAACTCGTTGTTACACGGTGAGACCTCATCAGTCCTTATTTTTATGACCTGGAGAGCTTTGTATCCTGGAGTCTTTCTAACTTTTTATGACCCGGAGAGCCTTGTATCCCGGAGTCTTCCTCACTTTTTATGACCCGGAGAGCTTTGTATTCTGGAGTCTTCCTCCCCTCTTATGACTCGGAGAGTCTTGTATCCTGGAATCTTCCTCACTTTTTATGATCTGGAGAGTTTTGTATCCTGGAGTCTTCTTCCCTTTTTATGATCCGGAGAGCTTTGTATCCAGGAGTCTTCCTCCTTTCTTATGACCTGGAGAGCCTTGTATCTTCGAGTCTTCCTCACTTTTTATGACCCGGAGAGCTTTATATCCTGAAGTCTTCTTCCATTCTTATGACCCGGAGAGCCTTGTATCTTGGAGTTTTCCTCACTTTTTATGACCCGGAGAGCCTTGTATCCTGGAGTCTTCCTCACTTTTTATGACCCGGAGAGCTTTGTATCCTAGAGTCTTCCTACCTTCTTATAACCCGGAGAGCCTTGTATCTTGAAGTCTTCCTCACTTCTTATGACTTGGAGAGTCTTGTATCCTAGAGTTTTCTCCCTTCTTATGACCCGGAGAGCCTTGTATCTTGGAGTCTTCCTCAGTTTTTATGACCTGGAGAGTTTTGTAGCCCAGAGTCCTTCTTCTTATGACACGGAGAGCTTTATAGCATGGAGTGCTTTTGTAGCCCGAAGTTCTTCTTATGACACGGAGAGCTTTGTAACCCGGAGTGCTTTGTAACCCGGAGTGCTTTTATAGCCCGGAGTGCTTTTGTAGCCCGGAGTCCTTCTTCCTCTTATTGACAAGACTGCGTTTCCATAATTATGAGTCATTTTCCGTCGACCTGATGTGTGCTTATGCAATTCGGGTCTTTCTACCATCGAAATAATTTAGGTGTCTTTTGTCTTTGAATGCAACCTCTTCAAGGCTACATTCAAAGATGAGTAGTTGTTGACACATAATTTTTTTATTTCAAGTACAACAAAAGAAAAAGAAAAAGAAAATAGAAAATAGAAAATAAAAATGAAAAATTGCTTAGAGGATGGATTGGGCCGGATCCAGCCTCAAACCGGCCTGACTCTTCTTTCCAGTTTAGCCCAGCTCACGCCCAGGGTCTTCTTCTCTCGGTAGCTAGGTTTTTGAGAGGGGGAGTTCCAACGAGAGACAGGAGGAGGGAGAGAAAAAAAGCCGAGAGCCAGCGAGAGACAAAACGGGGAGAGAGGGAGCTCGGCAGAGAGAGGGGGAAGCTTGAGAGAAAAGTAGGCCTCGCCACCTCAACCCAACATCGTTGCCGTCACCGTGTCTCCTAGCCGCCAACCCTTGTTGCCTCCTCCAACACCTTTGGAAACCAATTGCGATTTAGGGGCCGCAGTTGCTGGCCTTGACCGACGTCCTCGCCGCATCCGCCGGCAACCCCCGACCTTTGAGGTGGGGGTTGCCCCTGCTCACCTAGTCAAGGTAGCGCCGTTGTGGTCCTAGCTTGAGGAGCCGCCTGTGCCGTCACTGGCCATATTTCTCCGAACATCGCCATCATCGCCGACGAGCCACCCAATCGACACCATTCGACCCACCGCTTGCAACCCAACGCCGAAAGCCGAGCCACTAAGCCTCGCCGTCGTTTTGCGCCCCGAAATCGTGACGCCGCCTTTGCCGATCCCGCCCCGCCTCTGCTTTGCCCGCGACTTGCAGTAGTCGAGCCCTCGATGGTTTGCTGCCTCTGTTGCCGGACGCCGTGTCACCGTTTCACCGTTGCCATTGTTGCGCTCCACCTCACTTGCAACCTGCGAGATCCTGGCGAAGCTGCTGCTGCCTCTGCTCCGCCTGTGATTCGCTCGCCCGATGCCGCTCCTTAGCCATAGCCCGACACAGCCCCTGCAGTGCCTTTGCTCGCGACGCAATCGTCATTCCTATTGCTGCTGCTATCTTCCGCCGCCCATCGTGCTGCAGGCGCCGAGTCGCCGATGTCCCGAGTGTCCTCCTCCGGCGCAGCAAAATAGCGGGGGTGAGAGGAGGCGAACCGGGTCTTGGCCAAGTCGGGCGAAAGTGAAACGGGTAGGGTTTTTGAAAGATTTGGGCTGAGTTTAGGCTTTTTGCTTGTGGGCTTGGGCTGTTTTTGCATGTGGGCTCTATTTAAAAAAAAAAAAAAAAGATCAGATTGGGCTTGCATATCAGGCCTAGCCCGGCTGCTTTTTGCTGGTCTAGATCCCGCGGCCCGGTCCGATTTGACTGGACTCAACCCGTCTCGCTCCGATTTTTATATTAGTTTATTTTATTATTCAAAATTTTTTTCAAATATTAAAAAAAAAAAAAATAATTTCGAAAATCCAAAAAATATTAAATATTAAAAAATATATTTTTTAAATTTAAAAAAAAAATTTTAAAAAATTTTAAATCTTTTTTTTTTTTAAAACTAAAAAATGATGGGGTTTGATTAGGACTTGTCATGTATTGTCATTTTAGTGTAATTAGACTTTTATTTGCTCGTATATTAATTATGTTGCATGTTTAATTTGCATATTTAATTATGTTTAATTGCACATGTTTAATTTTACTGCAATTAGGATCTTGGTAGCTCTGAATGTTAATTTAATGATTGCGCACCTATATGATCACCTCACATGTTAGTGGATAGGTATAAAATCAATCCAAACTGCCTAACCAAAACCTTTTTTTTTAAAAAATGAACAAGATTAGGTACCGAAAGGGCACTAATTAGTCAATTAGTGTAATCAAGTTCCCGACCCCAGATTCTTTGGTTGCGTAGGAAGTGTGGCATACTCCCGTGCCTCACTTGGGTTCTAGCCGACCCCAATAGGTTAGTGGCGACTCATCTTGTGCGAAATTCTTAAAAAAATATCCTAATGTCACACGGGGTATGGGCTTGGGAGAGCCCGCGCCTAATCATGGGCCTTAAGCCCGTTCTTTAGACAATACCCCTAAACCTATTCCCTCCCCCCGACGGTAGGTCGCGACAATCTTCATCTTGATCTTCCTCTAATTCTTCAGAATCAATTTCATTCTCTTCCATCTCTTCATCGGGCTTATCATCAGGATCATCCAATAGGTAATCCTCCTCCGATTCTTCCTCCTCAGGCTCTTCTACCTCTGGCCATTCCCACTCCTGATTCTTCTTCTATCCCCCCTTTTGCTTGACTATCTCCCTTTCTTCTGGCATGCTCCAATTGGAGTCTGCTACTGATGGCTCGGGGAGTCATGATCAGTCTTGAACTTAGGGTCTTTTGCATCCACTATCGACCCATCTTTATGATCAGCTGTACCCTCCTTGAATGCTTCCTCCAGGATGAACATAGGCATATCTTCTTAAGGCATGGGACCCTCCCTTTTGCTCGTCATAATACTCACGATACCATGATCGATACTTGTGGGGTCTCAGGGCGTCATTACCCACGTCAACCCAGACAATCGACTAAATCAGGACGTACTCTAGTCCTTCAGAGTGAGGGTGAATCGGGAAATGAGTTTCTATCTCTATGACTTCCACGGGTACACCGAAATACATAGGAGATCGAGGAAATGGAGGTGCTACCATCTAGGGGCCTAAAATGGTTGTACAATAACAACTGAGACAACGTCTCAGTGAGTTTTACCCCCTAAGACTCAATTAGTAAACAAATATGCCATCCGGGCTACCTATGCACATACGAATCATAGGACTTACCTTGACCTCAAATTCCACCTGCATATTAGCACAGTTCAAATGGGCACCCAATTTTAATATCACGGATCAATACATCGATCAAATCGATCTAGCCGATTACATGTCAGCATAACCATCCCTCGGTCATTTCCATTCATATTATACAACTTCCAGTATAATATACCTAGTCACCTTACTACATGTATCCTCTAGGGCGCCGTTTTCGCCAAGGTGATGTACCTATCACCAACTCCGTGCATTCTCTAAGGCGCTGTGTTCGCCAAGATGATGACTCAATCATCGAGCTACGGACATTTTCTAAGGTGATATACCAAATCACCGAGCCACGTGCATTTTCTAAGGTGTCGTTTTCGCCAAGGTGATGTACTAATCGCCGAGCCATGAGTCTTTTCTAAGGTGTCGTTTTCGCCAATGTGATATAAACAATTCACATACATGCTTTCGGGCGTCGTTTTCGCTAGGGTGATATACTTCATCACAAAGCCAATATAAACAATTTACGTGCATGCTCTTGGGTGTCATTTTAGCTGGGGTGATATACTTAATCATAGAGCCGCGTGCTAACTATTTCTTTCCCATATTTACTGTTGACACCTTAATATTGGCGACCTGTTTAGTCATTTATTGGATAAAAAATTAGGGATTAATTTTAACCCCTAAAAAAATATAATTGCATAACATATGATCATTAGGAGCATATTTCATTTAATTGCATATTTGTTGGGCTGGCGGTGAATGGCTTTTGGTGAATGGCTTTAAAGTTTGGATAAGTGAATAATTCCTCCGTGGTGATTGATATTACATTACATGGGTGTCCTAAATTGTTAAAAGTTGATTATGAAATTTCCAGCACATTGGCATTGACATATTTGTGCATTTAAGGGAACGAATGCAAAGGAAGGACAACGTGTAAGCGGCCACCAATTCATACATGGGGAAGCCCATCCACGTGAAGGAAAATTATGCACTTGGCCGTAATTCGGTCAACGTGGGGGGGAAGAAATTGACCGATATTATTTTAAGAGGAAAGAATTTATGCATGATTCTCTGGTCCGATTCACACAATATGGGCAAATCGGCAGAATATTTCAATATGAGCGTAACCCTTCTAGTATTTGCGGCGGCCGATTCTCGTGTTTGCAGGACGTGACTTGGGCTTAAAAGGAAAAAAATATATTTGCGTAGCTAAAGGTACAAGTTCCGAAAGAAGGAAAAATCAAAGGAATATATTTCAATTCATCCACAATACGAAAGCAAATCACCTTCTCTTCCTGGGGATCCCATGTAGTCTTGCATTTAAAAGGAAGAGCTCTCAAAGGCACGTTGAGAGATTTACACGTGAGAGAGAGAGAAAGAGAAGGAACTCTCTCTACCGAACCGATGAGCCCCCACGTTGTGCGAGGCCCTTTGCCGCAGCATCACACCCGAGCCGCCTGAGTTACCGTCGCTACACCGTCTTTACTGCGTTCCCCCCTGCAGCAACGGCGGACTCGCTACTGTGACCTCTTTGCCTTTCCGACGAGCTGCTGATCTGGTGCCAACCTCCTACCATCGTGACCAAGCCTCGACGAGCCCAACTCAATTGAGACGTTGATGGAGCTACTGCCTTCCTCGCGCTCAACTGTTGCTTGATTCGCTGTTGCCCTGATGGGATCATAATTTCTCCTTGCCACAATCACTCGAGCAGCCCTCGCATCCCTGACGATCCATGATCTGCTGCTTTTGCTATACCACGAACCAGCACACCCCAGGGATGCTTGAACCACTACAGACTAGTTCGGAGTCGGCGAGGACTCCCGCAAGTTCCATCTAGCCTGGCGATGTCCAGAAGTGTTTTCTTCTAACTCACCGACAATCACCAAACAGGCTTTTGCGCTTTGTTCGTATTCATTCTTTGCAGGTTTCGTCGGAGTCCAAAGAGGCCAACATCTCCTGACCAGAATGAATACCACGTCATATACTGCGGCCACCACTTGCAAGCCTGGAGTCCATAGTCAAAAGAGTCGCTAGAATTTGATGAAATAAGTCTAAGTGGTGAATTGGTCTTCTGCAGGTATTGTCCAGAAGTGAAAATACAAAAGAAAAAATTGTCAAAGCTTCCTCTTTGCGGCGTCACCTCGACGTCTTCGACTTTAGACGAGCGGTCCACTATGATCCATCTTGGGCGTCCTCGTTGCCGCCGGTCACCCGCCACATTGTGTCGCTCGCCGCACGCCGTTGCTCACACCGTCGAGCATTGCAAACCACCATCGGTCACCGTTCGTGATCCATTGCTTGGCGCTCGAATTTGGAAAGTTATTGTCACAATTAGGTAATACTCCTTAGTCGGTGCCATTGAATATTTTATCGCCTAATTTGTCTATTTGATATCCATTAAGCATATTTGAATGATAGGCATATCTCCCAATTAAGATTTATTGCCCAATTCACAACCGCGCCTGGGTTTTTTATTTCATCTATAAGGCTTTAGATGAAATAATTAATCAAGTAGGAATAAAATTGACATTTTGATCTTTAAGGCTTAAGATCAATTTATCGATTTTAGTAGCGAAATATCATCCCTTAATCTGAATGGTGTGTGATATCTTTGATGATTTTGAATGGTCTATCTTATCTCGATTGCTTTATTCATCTTGAGATATGTTTAAGTTAGAATATTGCATGCTTTAGGGTTATTTGCATATTTAGACTAAGCATTTTATTTATCATGAATTTTTGAAATATAAAAAATAAATTTAGGATGTTAGATTGTCATTTCATTAACATAAATTGCACGTTTAATTATTTAACAATTTTAATTTCGAATTTAGAAAAAGAAAAAAAAGGAAAACTTAGAATTAGGACATTCTTTGCATGTCATCGCATATTAGGATAGATTGCATGCTTATTAAATAAATAAAAATCATGTGCATGCCATATAACATTAGGTTCATGAAATGCATGTCGTTTAATAATTATTGCTAGGTCTATTTAATTAGAAGTTACATGTCATTAGAATTAGGTCATTTAGTTAATATTGCATTGCATATTGCATGATTTTCATTAATTAAGTGAAAAAAAAGAAGAAATTGCGCGTTAATTAGAAACCATATTTAGGGTTGTTGATATGGATTTTAATTTAACATTGCAGATGCTTTCGTTACTTTGAGGTAAGTTTTTGCAATTTATTTATTGTTTATTTGGGTGTTAAATTAGTGGATTGCGCACCCGCATGATCACCTCACATGTTAGGGAAATAGATTTAAAATCAATTTAAGCTGCTTGCCAAACATTTTTAAAAATAAAAGAATGGTACCGAAAGGGCATTAGAGAAATCTAGTGTAACCAAGTCTCTGTACTCATAATCTTTGGTTCGTAGGAGTAAAGTAAAACTCCCGTTACTTTACTTGGGTTTCTAATCGACCCACTAAAAATTGATTAGTGGCGACTCCTAGATAACATCTATTTGCATGTTAAAAAAACTTGAACCTAAGTCGCGAATTGGTATGGGCTTGGGAGAGTCCGAGTTAAATTTAGGCTTAACAATCCATTAGCTAAACCCTAGGTGGTTCACACCCGAAAATTTGGTCGCGACATTTACCATACCCGATATTAACGTACCCGATTGGTCTTAGTCAAGAATATATTCAATTCACTCTCACAATTTTCTCCACTTAATAGCCCATCAAAGCATTATTGGCGCTAAACAATCATACTTGGCCATCTACTAACCAATTACTCAATTTTAATCAATTTAGGAATAATTCCTCAAATTGCACAATTAATTCAATTCAACATAATGTAGAGCTCAAATAAATAAACAGACTACATCACGACAATCAGCATAAAATTTCAGTCGTCGGCCATCCTAGCCTAATTTTCGAAAAATAAATAAATAAATAAATAATTTCAAAAATTAATAAACAAATACTAAAAATCTAATTTAGGTCCATAATGCCTAATTGGAGTTCGAGACAAGTCAGGAAAAATCCCGAGATGCATTCCATAAATAATATAGGCTATCCTCTAACTAATTACATTAGTCAAATGCCTAACATGCATCATAATTAATTAATAATCACTAATCAACTATAATCTAACCATCTAATCCTACTTAATTAGCACTAATCAACCCTTAAGCATCATTAACAAACTAAGTAAGGATTAGTGAGCTAAACTCACCTGTTTAACAATCCGCTCGGATTGAAACGTCGGGAACGTTGCGGGGAACGTTTAACTCCAAAGCGGACCTTGGGTTTGGGGCTCGAAACACCTCCAAAACGGGCCAAAAGGCTACTGTGAGACCCACTTCTGGACTTGCTGATCTTGCTACAAAAACAGAAGTAAACAACCTCGATTAGGATGACAAGGCTCGGGGGAAGGTCAAGTGGCGGTTTGGCGGGGTGCACAGTTGCTCCAGCGGCCTCTTCAGCCATTCACGGTGGTTGGGGGTGCTTGAATGGCTGTTGGGGCTCATGGCGGGGATGGCTGGATAGTGAAGAGGGCAAGGAGTCGTGTGGCTGGCGCAAGTGGAGGCAACGTGACTTCGATGTGGCTGTGGCATCCAAGCGGCTGCTTCGGCTTTCAGGCAGCTATAGCTTCTTTCTCCAGTGCTGCTGGTTGGTGTCACATGAACAAGAGGGAGAGGAGAGAGAGATTAAGTGAGAGGGAAAGAGAGAGATAGAGAGGAAGGATAAGATGGAAGGGAGACAAGGGCCTCGTTGGCCTTTATTTTCCAATTGCTTGTCCGCCCTCAAGCTTGCCCAAGAAGCCTTCATCCCTTGGTTGCAAATTGGCCACATAAACACTCCATACAACCTCTCAAATGGTCCATTTGGCTAGGGGGATGGGGACACACGAATTTCCTAGCAAAAAGGGCTTCAATTGCACATCAATTCTCTCTTAATTCATTCTCAATTGGCCCTCATAAATCCGACCCACTTACCATCGATCACCTTAGCATTTTTTCTCACCACTAAATCCATCATGTTTTCCAATTTTGCCATAAAAAACGACCCTCGGCTTTTTCTGCACAAAAACGACCCGGCGGCGACTTTTTCCCAAAAAGTGTCGGGCTGCAGAAAAATCTTTTGAGATTGAGTCGTGGATTCTAGAATTTATTGTGACATGACAACATATTCAATTTCTGAAATCGAACTCAAATTGGCGGTTAATTTCCATTCGGACGTTTTTAGCGTGACCTAGGCTACCGGGTAGTTTTCGAAACTTTTTAGGCAAATGACCCATGGTCAATTTTCTTCGAGCGACAATGAACCCAATCGACACATTGGCAACTCTTGATTGTCGTGAAAATCTCGAAAATTCAAATATGAACATAGGGTACCAAAACGACAGTAAAATCAAATTAGTGTCGGTCGACGAGAATTTCCCAATTTAGTGGAGTCACCCACGATTGGCCACACATCTCAATCGAACTGACTTATCTCTAATCTTAATTCGATTTTTAATTGTGCTGTAATGGCCTCTAAAGATAAGCACGGTCGAGAAGTCGGTTCCTAGTCGAATTCTCAAGTCTATTGTCTTAAATTTCCCTAATGGCTTACCTAGCTAGTTTAGTTATCTCAAGAGTGATCGGCTTTGAGAACAACCCTATAGACATGTTGATGAAATACTTGATTAATTCAATAGAAATCAGGTTGAAAATTCAGGATGTCATATGATCTCTCGAGCCCAGCATCTCCATCAAGCCCAAGCCCAGTGGTCCATTTCAATCCTCCAACTCAGCCATTCGAAGTCCATCAGCAGGCCTTTTTAGTCAAGCCTAGTCTTGAAAGCCTTATGAATCTAGCCAGTGAAGTAGCCCAACTTGGGTCCGGCCCAAATCAAAAACAAATCTCAGCTTGGGCTGAGGTTTATTAGGCCAAGTTTAGGCCTGGTGCAAGCTTGTTGGTGTCGTCGTGAGCCCAAGTTTGGCCGCCGTCGTGCTGTTGTCACGGTGAACCGGTTTCCGCAATAAACCGGTGAGTTGATGCACTAAACTCTTCTTAGTAGGCTAATGACGTCTAAGGGTGTTTAGTTTAATTTAATTAGGAATTAGGTGGTTAGTTAGATTAAATTAGTGATTTAGTTATTTAATTGTGCATGTTAGGTGGTTAGATTAAATTAATCGAGGCCTAGATAGGATGTTCTATTTATCTAGAAGGGTTCGGGAATTTCCCGAGTCCATATTGGTTTTTAATTTAGTGATTCTGGTCTAGGTTAGTATTTTTAGAATTTAAATTGATTTATTTAATTAATTTCAGTAATTATTTAATTATTAAATATTTTCCAGAAATTAGACTGAGATAGCCGATGACCATAATTTCGTGATGATTGCAATTGTGTGGTTAATTTCTGCAATCGAGTGTTTCATTGTGAAAATTGAGTGCTGATTGAAAATTGAGTCAATTATTCCAAAATTTGTGAATTTTGACATTTATTCGGAAAATCCTAAGTGTCAGGTTCTAAACACCAAAAATGATTTTATATACTATGTAAACCCGTGTGATTTTGAAAAGAAAGGATATCAGTCTTCTGGGATGAATTGACCGTGTATCTACACATGACGATTTTCATGAGTATTTCTAATACGAAAAAAATAGGTCAAGTTCACCATTTTAATGGAGATATTTGAGTGCAATGCATGGTGCCTTAGGCCATGTTTGAGTGATTGTGTGTTAGTTAAGAAAACTCGTCACGAGCTATTAAGCTGGACGTTACCCCTATATGAGATGCCTTACCAATGGATGCCGGTTGCAATAGATTCTGGACCAATGCTTCTTTATGGAATGCCGTCGATGTAGTGATGGTGCCATGCACAATGGCGTGAGACGATGCCTGACAATGCTAGAGGACCGTTGAACAGAAAGTAGGCCGTACTATATGCCGAGAGCAAAACTAGGAACGCATGATGGTTTGAGTTGAATGCGCTGGATTATGGGACAAAATTGTGTGGCATGGTATAAGATGTGTTATAACAATTTGGCCCTATAATTAGGACTCCTGTGCTAATTTGAGAATATAGTATGACGTTCCTATTGTTGGAGCTTAATTGTTGCTCATATCTATATAGTCTGTGATATAAATTATACTGACCTACAGGATGGGACTGAGGTGAGGTAAATCCTCTATACTAAATGCTTGACCGTGTGGTTAGGGCGCCTCTGGGCGTATTACCCTTCTAATAGGGGTTTAGAGCATGGACTTGCTAAAATATTGTCTCACTGGTTATTGAATAACCATTTTCAGGTCCTTAGAAGGTGGTCGTGGATGACCAAGGCCCCGAAGTTTGAGGAGGAGGAGTATGGAGGATTGGCGGATGAGTCCTATTAGTACGTTGTAGGATAGCCTCTTTTGAGAGTTGACCTTTTTGTAGGCTTTCGACTAGACTCGTTTGTACCTGAATCTCGTTGTTTATAAAAGTGTGCTGTTTTGTGTAACAACCTGGGGCCCCACTGTATAATATTATCCGCTTTGGACACTAAGTCCTCATGGCTTTAAAATGCATTATGCAAGGGTAGAGAGCCATCCCTCGGGCCTTCCCTCTCCCAAGCCATAATATTGTCCTTTTTGGGTCACCTGCCTTGGCGCGGACGAATCGTCATCCCAGCCACGGTCTTTTCCCTCAAGGCTTTGTTCTCAGCACAGTGGAAGCATGTGTGAAACGCATCCCGCAGGGCAGGTGACCCAAAGAGGACAATATCATGGCTTGGGAGAGGGAATATTGTCCGCTTTGGACACTGAGTCCTCACGGCTTTAAAACGTGTTATACAGGTTAGAGGGGCTCAAGCCATTATAAACTGACCCAAGATTCCCTCCCTAGGCGATGTGGATAGGGACCCCTTCCTTGCGCACGTCCTGGGACTAAGGCACGGATGCACCGCTATCCCTCCTCCCCGCGCACCGCCGCTCAGGCCGTCACACTCTCCCCTCCTTGGGAGCACAATGCCCTCGCTGTGGCCTCACATGCAATTAGGAGTCGGCTCTGATACCATTTGTAACGACCCGGGCCCCACTGTATAATATTGTCCGCTTTGGACACTGAGTCCTCACGGCTTTAAAACACGTTATACAGGTTAAAGGGGCCCAAGCCATTATAAACTGGCTCAAGACTCTCTCCCTAGGCGATGTGGGACAGGGACCCATTCCTTGCGCACGTCTGGGGACCGAGGCGCAGACGCACCACCATCCCTCCTCCCCGCGCACCGCACTCGGGCCGTCACATTTTGAATTTGTTGTCTTGCTTTTCTATCCTGAGATGGTTGTTGTCAAGGGATCGCTTCTGCATGTGCAATAAAAAGAAAGGGTCGGTGACTTGTTCTGGGAAGTTGCAAAATTTTATCGACCAGAAAGGGATGGGCACGTGCTCGAGGATCGGGGTGTGACATCCTAGTTTAATGTCACGCCCTAGACTGGAGAGTTCTAATGTTCATCGTCTTATCTTGAATCCCCAAATGCTCTTCTTGGAGCTTAGGAAAATAGAAGAACTTGCTAAAGAAGATACATTCGAACATAGTTGGGTAATGCAGCTCTTGAGAGAGTTGACAGAAGCCATATTTTCTTGGATATCAAATGAAAAAACAAACTTGGATGATGACGACGCGACGATTAAATGTACAAAAAGTTCGCCACAGGTATGCCTGTTCCTCATCTTGAGATCCCTTTTACTACAAGTGGGACCCTTTCCTTACTCTTCTTATATGTCTGCTATGATCAATGGAGTATGAAAATATCATGTAGTTGCGAAAAGCAAACATTTATAAGCCAAATGTGATGACACAGTCGGGCTAATCTATGTCTCGATCACTCCATGTAGAAGAACGATTCTTCTGTTTCACTAATAGGAAGTTTTTTTTTTTTTTGACGGAAAACAACATTTGTATTCAACATAAAGGAAACATACAACCTGAAGATAAAGCATCCGCATACACTAAATCCATAAGTACAGACAAAGGAGAAAGGACCCAGTTAAGGGCCGAGTTGGAGGATTGGGCCTTCGCAGCCCAGTCGGCCACTAGGTTTGCCTTACGTCGACAGTGTCGCAGCTGGAGGTGAGGAAAACTGGAAAGCCAAAAGATGCGCTCTTCGATCAAAGGTCAAAGCTCCCATGGCGGCAATCATGTACCGTGCAATACTTCGACAAGATGAAGGTAGTGAGAATCAATTTCCAGCCTAGCGTCCTAGAGCCCTTGGTGGAGCAGATGTTGAAGGGTTAAAAAAGTGCCTGGACCTCTGTTTCAAAGGCGAATTTCGCCGGAAAACTTCGTGAGAAAACATCCGTAAGTCAGCCTTGATAATCCCTACAAATACAGGCCATTGAGCCGTTGGGGTTATCCAGCTTATAACTGCCGTCGATGTTACATTTCAGGGTACCCATATCCGGAGGTCGCCAAAGCTAATCCGGGTTGAGAAAAGCAAGTCCAGATCTCAGTTTAGATGCTGCATAAGAGATCTTGTATGATTTGGCTTGAGCAACAGCTGTCTCTACTACAAGCGAAGGGTCTGGTAGCTGGTTACGGAAGACAAAATTAGTCTTGAGTTGCTTACCAATGATTATTTGGTTTTTCTCATTTATTATCTTTTGTTATGGTGTACCCACTTGCATTTGTATCTCTTACAAACGCTTTAATTATTTTCTACTTTTATGTTAATTTTCCATTATTTATTTGGTGACTTACCAGCTCATTCTCTATCGAAATAGAAAATCTGGTAAACTAAGGAAAAAACCAAATAAATGTTTCTAAATAACTCAAATAAGATTCAAACCTGGTTGATAACTTAATTAGAGAAAATTAGATAAATCACTTAAATTAAAGTTAGTAATTTTATATAGAGGTTGGTAAATTGAAAAAGTGATTAAGCAGTGTAAACAAAAGTTCGTAAAGAATAAGAGAAGTTTGTCATTAAAAGAAAAATTAACTTGGCAAGTAACTTAACGACAATTAAAGACAAAAAATTAATGGGTAAGTATAAAAATGGGAAAATTGTCCATAACTCCCAAACCTATTGTACGAGATTCAATCCTAAATTTTTCAATTTGATTAATTTAATTTAATTTTAAATCTTTTGACAATTTTTTTCTATGGAAGGCCATTTTCTCGATTTTCGGCTAAAATTGGTCGGAAGGACTATATAAAAAAAAATCGTAAAAATGGTTAGGAGTAAATTGGTTAAGTTGAAAGTTTAAATGAATTGTTGTACAATAGGTTTATAAGTTTTTAGATAATTATCACTATAATAGACCTATAGGTAAAAAAATTTACTGATCACCTGATATTTCAATAACTTGTTGGTAACTTATGGACTTTATAAAAATAAATAAAATTACTAACCTTTTTTTTTTTTTTTTCATACGGTTTACAAATTATGAGCGATTTCCATCTTTCACTAATTTTCATTATCTCTTATCAACGCCTTACATCACCAATCTGATGTAACAATATGGTAGCTCATATAGACAATATATAGAGTTTGTTTGGTTTTTCATACTTAAAGCTTCACACGAGTGTTCATCAACAGTCAGTTGTGTCTACGATTATGAGTTATTCTCAGCTCTAATACTAACTCCGTTTTGGTGTTATCGTAATCTGCTTGAAGCAGCTATTTATCTTGGGCGCGCAATTTATAGCCGAAGTAGCGAGGCGCGGTGGATACTTTTCTCAGAATCCCTCTCGGCTCTGATGGATCTCTTGACGTCTGCATATGTCTCAGCTGGCTTGGATCCTCAAAGGTGATGCTCGATCACGAGATCAATTGGCACTAATTAAAAGTGTCATCGCAAAGCTGTTGCTTTCATGTTAAGCTATACATTGCGACATCCATCAGGAGGGCATGTTTCTTAGTTATCATTAATTCCTTCATTTTTATTCCATTGTGTTTCTTTCAAATAGGGATTCGACCGGTGATTCCTGGGCCATTGCAGCCGCTGGTAAAGTAGTTGAAAAGCTAATGGAGATCGAGAAAAATGATGATTCGATGAGACCATGCGAGGATGCTGTTGAAGAGGGTGATGATCAACTTTCCAAAAACCAATTAGCAAACGAGAGTAGGCCCGGACTCGATGACTCTACATCCACCATAGCATATGATAGTTCAATGTTGGAAGAAAATTCAAGCATTGGAGATGCTTCGGAAGTTCTGATTATTGCTCCAACTAATGAGTTGGAAGCAGACGCCGACCCACTAAATGAGTGTGCTCCTTTAAGCGAGGAGAGTGCACCGGGGAATGAGGAATCTCATGTGTCGGCTCATGAAGTATTGAGCCATGGGAATGTTATGAACACGGAGAATCTCCTAAAGCTGTGACAGCTCTTTGAGGTAGAGACCTCAGATCAGCATGACGGGCTTGATGAGAAGGAAGAGACGAACTAGAGAGATGATGTTTCCGCAGGATCAGGACCGTTGGAGCAATGATATATTAGGAGAATGAAATTGCATATATGCTGAGTTTCTTGAGGTAGAAATTGATTTAGATTCACTCCAGTGCATATATACGTTTGAAATTTTTCATACCTTGTATTGATTTAAACAGAGAAGTCACCCTTTCGACCCAAAAAAAAGAAGAAGAAAAAACAGAGAAGTCACATAAGAGCAGATAATCAATAACTCTCCGATGAACTTTGTGGGGATCTGTACTGAGTTATCCGTTTTTCTTTTGTCCAAAAAAATGCTCATATAATGAATACTGGTTAAATGATTGTGCGTAGAACGTAAGCCTCTTGGCAAAAGGTATTCTTGTATTGATACTTGGAGAATTGAAAATGTTTGGCGACAATAACGATTATACGGTTCTATTCATATATGCTTATGTTAGTCCTTCGATTTAGTATCTTGAATAGTCTTGTGTAATGTAAAACGGCTTACTATCATCCACGGCCTCTTTTTCTTCCCATAAGGTACCCATTGTGATGACTTAAACATCTTTTAATCCACCATAAACCTTAGTTTGCAAGATTCAAATGTCTCTTGGGGATTTCATGTACTTTTGCTGCTTGTCCATGGTTTCATACTACCAGTAACAAAAGATTAGTGTACAACATGTGTTAAAAATGACCAGAAATCTCAGTTTTTATGCGTTTTGGAGCAACTAAATCATCGACAAACATGATAATGTCAATATTAGTACGAAAATAAAGAGGATAATGCCCGTCAACGATCTTTTATAAAGATGACATTGTATCACTCTTATGAATCCTCATATGTGTGCGACATCTTATCGTGTTTTCATCCGACAGTCACAGCCTCATGATTAGCTTGATTCGCAGGCACAGCTTCCTTCTCTTTATCAAGGGTTACTTCCTCGTTGTAGACATAAATCTTGGCCACGACAAGGAACACGAGAAAATTGAGAAACGTGAGGACCGCCAAGAATGCGTAGTAGTAGTCAAGGCGGGAGATATTAAGGTTGTCCAAGATCCAACCCTTGTGGCTGTGTTCCATGGTGACTTGCGAGACCGTCTTGAGAATAAAAGAACTTAGGAAGTTCCCGATCCCAAAACTACTAGTGCAGTAAGATGTTCCTAGACTTTTCATGCCTTGTGGTGCTTGGTCGTAGAAGAACTCGAGCTTTGCCACTTCAAAGAAGGTGTCGGCAACTCCCATGAGGGCGGTTTGTGGCAGGAGGATGAAAATGGTGAGAGGGACTATTTGGAGCTTACCGTCAATGCCGTTCTCTCTGGCGACGCTCAGCCTCCGCCTCTCAGCGAGACAAGAGGTGATCATTATGATTAAGTGGAGGACGATGCCTACCCCCATTCTCTGCAGCAATGTGATGCCTCTAGGGTTCTTGGTATATCGCCTGATGGCAGGGACGAAGGACCGGTCATAGATGGTGAGGCTTGCGAGCAAGAAGATCGTGACGAATGCGGTGAGCCACGCAGGAGGGATCTCGAAGTGCGGGCCCATGTGTCGGTTCAGGGTTGTGCCCTGCTTGATGAAGAGCGTTAGCACCTGCGAATACATGGTGCTCGGGATGAATGTCACCGCTAGGATCGGGAGCATTTTGACCATCTGCTTGGTTTCCTCTACTTGGGTCACCGGACATAGCATCCACGGCGAGCTTGAATCAATCTTCACCGCAGCTTTGTCAAGAAATCTACAAATGTGACATGAAACTGTCATGATTAATTTCGAGGAAACCATGTAAAGACAAGCCATAGAGTTAGTGAGTTGTGAACCTCAAAGAAGTAGAGTGATGAATCTGGAATTTCTTGTATTCCGCGTACTGTTCGAGGCTCAATTCATAGAGCTCCTTTGGATCTCTCGGAACAGGCAACTTCCACTTCCTGATCGACGCCACCAGCACTTGAGCAATCCTTGTGAACGGGCTTCCTGAGGGCACCTTGTGCCTATAAAATGGGGTGCCCACCAAGAACACTAGGACTGATAATGCAAGCCCCAGCGTGGGAAGGCCATAGCCTAATGCCCAACCCACGTTATCTTGTATATAGGTCAAGACTGTGGTTGCCAATAGTGTCCCGACGAAGATGCTGAACATCCACCAGTTGAAGAACGAGAGCTTCTGGGCCCTTTCCTTGGGTTCGAAGTCGTCAAACTGGTCTGCGCCCATGGTCGAGATGTTGGGTTTGGTCCCGCCCGTCCCAGCCGCAATTATGTAGAGGGCCAAGTAGAAGATGCCTATCTGGAGGGCCGAGGCCTCCTTGTCGCATTCCTCTTCTTTGATCCCCGGGCCGCATGACGGAGGCCTCAGCGACGGCACCGACACTGCCAGTGTTAGGAGCAACATGCCCTGCACATTTCTTAATCGTGTTACAGATTGAATTTGTATGAGTACCTACACAAATGAATCAGAATGCATCTGCAATACCGTGAGATAAAGGACGGATGCGGAAATGAAAGTCCAGAAACATCCGAGATATGCATCAGCTATGTAAGCGCCGAGGATGGGCGTCATCCAGGTTGTCCCGACCCAGTTCGTGACATTGTTCGAGGATGTCACGGTGCCTTCGTGGAGCTTCTTCGTCAAGTACACCACTAGGTTTGACGCAATCCCATAGAACGCCATTCTCTCAAATGCCTCGTATCCTGCACACACAACGCCAGAATGAATAAAGGTGGATCAAATCATAGATTCTTTTCTCTTTCCCCCACCTTGTAACGAAATCCAGTACGTTTGAGGACTCAGTAAACAAGAATTACAGACGGAAAATTTGAGCGTGTCCTGAGGTGATATATCTGTAGGTTAACTCTCTTTTCTGCCCAAAACAAGAAATGGCACTTTTCTGAGCTACTTATCTGGCTGCTTTGGCTAATACACATCGAAGTGAAATCTAAAGAACTCGAAAACATTAAGACGTCCCACTAACCAAGCCTCGGTTCCACACACAAAGGCTATGCCACCGGCTTTGTCCTTACCTACGATGAAGGAACAAGCCTTCCATCGACCGGTCTTGGATCTCAGGATGGGTCTTCCTTTGAGGTCCACAGTGCCATCTTGTGTGTAATCATCTTTATCAGCACTTCCTTTCTCTTCAGCCTTTCCTGTCATCATGTTTCGAAGGGGAATAAAGGAAGAGCACCGAGAGTTTCCTCTGTAAATCGTGTTTGTTCAACTTGCTATGCTCTTTAAAAGGTTCGCTAATCATGGTCGATTGATAATTACTATTGTTGAAAGATATGCACCAAATATTGAAGATACGCCAGATTATGGTGGATATATACTCGAGATTGTAATTGATTATTTTGTATCAATCTACGTTTGACTGTTCGGATTTCTAATCAGGATAGGATTTGATAGGATAAAATATGAAATTTTGGGATTTTTTTATATCATATCCATTATTTGGTGAATCGCAGTATTAAAGTCGGATATGTTTATATCATATATATATATATATTATATAAACGGCATATCAATACAAATGAACCTAAATGTTTATACACGGAGATGGTGAAAATCTCTTGTAACGCTATTCCTTGATTTATTTTAATTTTAAAATTAATTTTCCTTTTTTTATATTATTTTCTTTATTATTTCTTTTTTTTCCCTTTCATCATTCTTTAATAAAATTTTATCAAATAGTAAACTGTACTAACATACCTAAAATACAAAAATACCTAAAATATATACTAAATATAAATATTTAATTTAGGGAAAATTCCAAATAAGGACCTGAAGTGAATCTATTTTCTCAAATAAAGATCCAAAGTGAACGTTATGTCAAATAAGGACCCAAAGTGGAGCAATTGTTTCAAATAAGGACCCGAAACAAATTTTGTATCAAATAAAGACCTGAAGTGATCAAGTTAATCTTTATTGAGGACCTTAGTGTCACGCCCCAAACACCGAGTGCGTGCCCATCCCTATTTGGTCGATAATAATTTGCGACTTCCCAGGACGAGTCGCCGACCCTTCCATTTTATTGCACACGCGGAAGCGAAAAGAAATCCCCTAACAGTAATTATCTCGGGATTGAAAAGCAGGATACGAATTCACGAAACAACATGCTTTTATATATTCACATAATGTCAAGCACAAGGTCTATGACCAAAAGATTACAAAAGACTAGCCTTCCAAAAGAAGCGGTCCTAACTGACCTACGCTTCTGATCACCTTCTCTTAGCTCCAGATCCTCCACTCAACGACCCTGAAAATGATGTCCCACAACGGGGTGAGATAAAATCTCAGCGAGTCTAAGCTCTAAACCCCAATTAGGAGGAAATATGCCAAGAAGCGTACTAACCACACAATCATACAATTAGCATAGAGGACTTATCTTGCTTCAATTCTACCCTACAGGTTAGCACAGTTCATATATATTATGTATAGAATCAATACATCCAACAATTGAAACGCATCACTCAACTCAATAAGTCACAGGGGTCCAAATTATAGGGCCAAATCGTTATGACACGTCCCATACCATGTCACACAATTTTGTCCCATAATTCGGCGTATCAAACTCAACCATTATGCGTTCCAATTGTTAATTACACCCCTCAAGGGTACGGCCAACTCTATTGGCGGTCTTCTGGTATTGCCAGGCGTCGTCTCACCCCATTGAGCATGGTTACGTCTCTCTCAGAGACAACTTCCCCGAAGGGGCGTAAGTCCAGAATCTACTACGACCCGAATATAACCTACTCACAAGTTCGGTGTCTTCTGGCATAGCCAGGCTTCGTCTCCCACCATGAGCACGGCGATGTCTCTCAATTAGACGGCTTCCCCGAAGGGGCGTAGGTCCAGAATCTACTGCGACCCGCTACCCTAATGCATGGGTAACCCGAAAAGGGATTTAGTAACGTCCAACATAATTGCTCGAGACGGGTTCTCTTAACCAACACACGACCACTCAATCTCGGCCCAGGACACTGTGCATTGCACTCAAATGCCTCCATTAAAATAGAGATCCTGGCCTATTTCCTTCGTATTAAAAATATATTGAAAATAGTCGTGTGTGGACACTACAATCGAACCAGGAAGAATGATACCTATCTTTTTCAAACCCCACTATTTGATATAGAACTTAAAATCCGTTTTCGGTGTTAAAACCCGACACCCGGGATTTTCTGAATAAATATTGGAAATTCACAATTTTTGGAATTAAATAACAAAAATCTAATCAGCTCTCAATTTGCATAATTTAACACTCAATTGCAGAATTTAAGCACACAATTGCAATTAGCACGAAATTCTGGTCACCGGCTATCCCGGCCTAATTTCCAGAAAATAATTAATAATTAAATAATTACTAGAATTAATTAAATAAATCAATTTGAATTCTAAAAATACTAACCTAGGCCAGAATCATTAAATTAATAACCAATACGGACCCGAAAAATTCCCGAACCCTTCTAGATAAATAGTACAATTTATTTAGGCCTTAGCTAAACCATGCTAACCACCTAACATGCTCAATTAAATAATTACATTTCTAATTTAATCTAACTAACCACCTAATTCCTAATAAAATAAATCTAAACACCCCTTAAACGTCATTAGCCTACTAAGCAGAGTTTAGAGTATAAACTCACCGGTTAGTTGCGGAAACCGGTTCACCGCGACGGCGACGCGACGACAACCGAAATTCGAATTTTCGGCGACATCGGCAAACACTCGGGCTGGGCCTAAAACGGGCCCAACAAATCTCAGCCCAAATCTGAGATTTGTTTTCAACTTGGGCTTGGACCTGCTGAAAATGGACTGAACTACATGGGCTTCAAGGTCGCGGGCTTTAAATAGTGTTGCTGGACTTCACTGAATTGGGCCGGGCTTCAAATAGGCTGAAGACTGTTGGATTGGGCCTGACTGAAATTAATGGGCTGAACTGCAGCTTCAAACTGGGCTGAACCACAACTGAACATGGGCTTCAAAGCTGGACCGAAGCTTGCAGACTTGGGCCACTGAAAACCGAACTGGGCCTGCTGCGGCTGAGTTGAATTCGCTTGGGCCCGTGGAGAATTTTCGCTGGACTGCTCGGTAGGTTGCAGCGTGGGCTGAGCTGTAGCAAATTGAAGCAGCAACGGAGGACACGACGCTGGGTTTCAGCTTTGCTGGCAGCTGGATCCGTGAGCTTCGGTCTTCGGCGAGATGGCAGCAGCTGAAAATCAGCTGGTTCTGCTGGACGAACGGCAGCAGCTTTGGTGGACTTTCAAGCGGCAAGGTGGAAGCATAAAGGTACCGGTGGTGATGGCTGCTGTTCGCGTGGCTTAATGGACGAAGACGCTGAAGCCGAACGTTGACTGGAGAAGACCGAAGCTGAATTCTCTGGCGTCTTCGAGCTGGTCGAAATCCACGAGCTGAAGACACGGACGAAGAAGCAGATTCGTCCGAGTTGCGAGTGACGCGCGGCAGCTTTGTTCTTCGTGCTTGGGAGTCAACCAAGAGCTTCAATTGTTGACCAAGGGAGATGCGTGGCAGCAGATGGAGCGGATAATGGGGCGGTCTTGTGGCGAAGGAGAAGAAGATCGTGGGCTTCTTCAGTTGACGAGGAAGCTGGAGATTTCGGTGGACTCTTCAGTGGGTGAGGGACGAATGGGTAAGTGGCAGGGGAGAAGGAAGTAGTAGAAAGAGATTTGGTGGGTGCGGCAGGCCATAAGAAATAAACGAAAGGGAGGTAGCAACCGGAAGAGGAAAATGCAAGACAACACAGGGACTGATGAAGATTAGGTTGGCGAAGGCTTGCACCGCAAGTTGAGAAGGAAATGGGTCAAAAAGTCAAGACCCTATCCTTTGCATTCAATGCTTGGTCTCCCTTATCATCCACATGAATATCTTAATGTCCCCCATTACTTTCTTCCCCTTTTATTTCCATAAATACCTCAAATTGGTGCCCAAAATTTCAGCTCTATCTCAAGTTCCGAATTTTCAATTTTCGGACTTCAATATCTTCGACTAATTCTCCATTTGACCTCCAATTTAGCTAAGGAAAAAGCTCATATGATTTTCTGTAAGTCCCCAATACCCAAAGGCTTGGCCTAAAAGTCCAAACTCGCTTAAATTTGGTCCATACGAATTTCTGTTAATTTTCCGCAATGTCCGAACGATTTTCCGTGAAAATCTCGGAATCTCCGAAAAATCTTCTGAGACTGAGTCGACGTTCCTAGAATAGCTTGTGACACTACAGAATCTTCAATTTTTGAAATCGGATTCGATTGACGGTTAATTTCACTCCGACGTGTTTTTAGTGTGACCTAGGCTACCGGATAGTTTTCAGAACTTTTTAGGACAAATGACCCGTGGTTGATTTTCTTCGAGCCATGATGAACCCACTCGACACATTGGCGACTTTCGATTATCGTGAAAATCTCGAGAATTCAAATACGGACACAGGGTACCAAAACGACAGTAAAATCAAATTAGTGCCGGTCGATGAGAGTTTTCCAATTTGGTGGAGTCACCCACGATCGGTCATTCATCTCAGTCGAACCGACCTATCTCTAACCTTAATTCGATTTTTAACTGTGCCGTAATGATCTCTAAAGATGAGCACGGTCGAGAAGTCGATTCATGGTCGAATTCTCAGTCTATCTGCCTTAAAGTCCTTAATAGCCTACCTAACTAGTCTAGTTATCTCGTGAGTGGCCAACTCAGAGAAAAACACTGTAGTCGCGTCGATGAAATGCCCAATTTATCTAATTGAAATCCAAACCCGAAAATCTGGATGTCACACTTAGCTCGCCGGCAGACATTTTCCGGTGATTAAAATAAGGACAATTTTGTCAGAAATTTGTGATTGGAAAAAAAATGAAAAATTCTAAATTAATTAAGTTTAGTTTATTCATTTAGATGTTTATGTTTTCTTCTTTCTTCTCCTCCGCTGCTCCTCAACCAAATCGCTGCCTAGTCATCATCGTGACTCGATTCTTGTTGCTCCTTGCCTTGCTCAACTAGCAGAGAATTTGGGTCTCCTCAAACAAAGAAAGAAGCATATGGTTTTCTTCTTGTTTTTGAATTCATGCCTCAACCGGCAAAGAATTTGGGTCTTCGACTTTGCGGAGGATGGGTACAAGGAATGGGGAGACTGTAGAAAACCTAGGGTTTTTTGTTTCTATTTTAAGATTTGTTAATTTTCCCTAGATTTTTTTTTTTGAAAAATTGCCCAAACTCGGTCGTCGGAAATGTTGCATGCTTGATTGATTTGCCGAATATTTGGGCGACCAGCAAGCTCGGGTCCTTATTTAGAATTGATTCAACCACTTCGATCCTTATTTGAGACAGTGGGTTCACTTTAGGCCTTTATCTGACACAAAGTTCATTTCGGATCCTTGTTTGAGAAAATTGATCCACTTTGAGTCCTTATTTGAAATTTTCCCTTTAATTTATAAATTAAATATTTATTATAAGATAGAATTAAAGTTGAATATATAAATTAAAATAGGATTAATTAATATATATTTTTAATTTTTAATTTCTTAAATTAGAATTCAAATATTATTATTTATATTGAAATAAAATTTCAATTTCATTAATTTAATAAGTTTGTTATCCGAGAAAAATAGCCTTTCTATTATGGACATTATAAATCATATCCACCTTTATCCCACCTCCCCCATGAGATAATTTTATTCTATCTATATCCTCTTATATCCGACTTTATCATGTCCTAAGTAAGCACCAAACATAGGATATAATAAATCATATCCTATCATGAATTTTATTTCGACTGCCAAACTCAGCTTTTGTACATTGAATCAATCAATGAAGTACACATAATACATTTTCTCCTATTCTCGACATTCATCTCGCTTCCACTTTGGCTTGTGGCAACTATCAATTTTATAATAATCTTTAAGAGATCCTAGGCCTTTAACTCTTGCTGAGGGGAATGTACATATACTACGTTTCCTAGGATTGCCCCGGGCTGAGAAATTGTTGTTTACTTTTTATTTTTTTAAGGTTTAGGTGACATTATATGATACCACACCGATCTTTTAAAAATGACCCTCGCCATTGAATTGACGATATTACTTCACATCATTTCAAAAGAAAAAGATTTTTCTCGAGACGTGAACGGGTTCTCTCATTTTTTGGTTGTACTAATCGTTTAGATTTTTCTCCCTTGGCGAAATTGCGTACGAATAATCAACAAGCCTCAGTCATTCTCAATGACATTGACATCATGAATGAAGCTACCAATGAGCAACAAACACTAGGCGCATTTTTCTGAGTATTTAACCCTTGTTTTATTAATGAAAAGCGATCCTTTTAAGGGGGAAAAACTCTTGTCCAAAAAAAAAAAAAGGGGGCAGGGGGCGCGGGGGCGGGGGTGGGGGGGAACTAATGGAAAGCCTGCATGTCTTCTAGCGATCATGTTACATTAATTAAGAGATGGATTTCGCCGTCTGTCTTTTAATGAAGAGACTCATTGTCTCCGTTGTTGTCCTTGCCAGAAGCATGCGTGACAGGTAGCAATAAATGACCTTATCTTATTGTTTCCCCATGAAAAATTTTCAGGGGTAGTCTTGGAGTCGAATCAACTTTTTGCAGTTTTCATGTGTTTGAACAAGTCCCTGTTGTTTAGAACTTCAGCTTGAGACATGGAGAAGAGAGTCGAAAAGCGACCTACCCATTATTACTATTATTATTATTATTTTTTATTATTATTATTATTATTATTATTATTATTATTTTATTTATTATTATTTTTTTTTTTTTTGGGTGGTAAAACCTACCTAACTTCAAAGAGATACTTATTGGCCAAATATTGGTGATTCACACCATAGACATAGTAAGCATCACATCAACGACCCACAAGTTGGGATTTACCCACAAGATGCCCTTTTCTTTTCATCTCATTTGCAGTCTCCGAGTCAAGCGGGTATTGTCATGCCCCGATCCTCAAGTACGCACCCATCTCTCACATTAGTCCATTAATAGAGACGTCCCAAGATGCATCGCCGACCCTTTCATTTTAATACGCATGCGGAAGCATATAATAATAATCTTCAGATAATAAAGCAATGAGATAGGAAAGTATGACTAAATTCTGAATTTTCAAAAACAACCACATTTATATACATTGCAAACCAATGCACATATATATAAAGCGGACTACTGAGTCGGATTCAACTTAAACAAATTCAAAATCAAGGTTTGCAAGCAAGGGTGGGGGTTTCACAATCTACGGATCCTCGTCCTCCTTCTCCTCATCCTCCACACTCCAACTGGAGCCTTCAGCAGACTGCACTAGACTTATGAGATATTCAAAATCCAGATCTGCTGCATTTACGACCGAGCCCGGAGGGGGATTTGCAGTACCTTTTCCAAAGATGGCCTCCATAACACACAGAGGTATCTCAAACTTTGATAGGGGACCCTTTCTCTAGCCATCTTGAGCCTAGTGGTACCATGATCTATATTGATGGGCACATTGTGGGTGAGACCCGCATCGACCCAAACTATAGATCTTACTAGCTTATAGGTCCAGTCCCTAGGGTACCCATGAAATAGAAAGTAAGAGGTCTGCTCTGTCATCTTCTTAGGCCATCCCAAAAACTCAGGAGCGGCCATCTAGGGACCTGAAATTGTTATACAATAACCAATGAGACAACGTCTCAGCGAGTTCTACCCTTTAAGATCCGATTAGGAAGCCAATACACTCTAGAGGTTGCCTAAGCACAACACGAGTCAGAGTACTTACCTTGGCCTTAGTTCTTTCCTGCAAGTCAGTATATATATCAAATATACACGGTCATATCATATCACATCAATTAAATCGAATTATTGATCAATCAACTTAGTCGATTACATGTCACCATGACCTTTCCTTGGTTGGTACATTCAATATCATCTACTCTCCAAGATAATATATCTAGTCATCGAGCCCACGTGCATTCTCTAGGTTAACGTACTTAGTCATTGAGCCCACGTGCCTTCTCCAAGATGACCTGCCTAATCACCGAGTCCACATGCATTCTCCAGGTTGACATACTTAGTCACCGAGCCCACGTGCTTTCTCCAAGGTGATATATCGAATTGCTGAGCCAACAAATTATAATGCCTTTCTTCGTGATGACATCCTTAATCATCGAGCTGATGTAGTGTATGGTCTTCTTTCTCACATTCTATCATATTCGATAAAATAACCGTGTATGGGTACACGATTGGCCTTAGCCAAAATATAACAATTTCACTTTTCATAAGTCCCATCATTTTCAACAGCCCATAACATACTTTTGGCGCTGTAAACCGACGCTTGGTTAATTTTCAATCAATTATCAAAATTGATTAATTTATGAATAAAATCATAAAATCAGAATTAAATCAATTCAGCACTATTTAGCACTCAAATAAATAAACAAACCGCACCACAAAAATCAGCTTAAAATTTCGGTTGTCGACTATTCCAGTCTAATTTTCGGAAAATAAATAAATAATTAAATAATTACAGAAATTATTAAATAAGTGCAATAAATTCAATTTAGGCCCGTAATGCCTAATTGGACACCAAAACGGACCTGAAAAATTTCTGAGATTCACTCAATAAATAATAGAGTGTGTCTACTTGTTAAATACACTAACCATTTGCCTAACATGCATCGGAAGGTCTCTAATTTAATCATTCTAAACTAATATATCCACATAATTGCACTTAATTAAATCTAAACAACCCATAAGCATCATTAGTCGATTAAGTGAGGATTAGTGATCAAAACTCACTTGATTTGCGATCCGTTCGGATCAAAACGTCAGGCACGCAACGGGGACCGACTTTCTCCAAAGCGAACCAAATTTTCGAGGTCCGAAACCACCTCAAAATGGGCCTTGAAGGTGGCTGGATACCTACAAACTCAGCCTCTGCTTTCAGCTACAAAAACAAGGAAACAAGGGCTGGTTCGACTTTTGCTTCTGCTTGCTGGACTGTAGAGAGGAAACTAGTGGCTTCAATGGCGAAAACAGGCCGATCGGAGCTCTGGTGAGCAAGTGGTTGGCAACTAGTGGCTCCTGGGGTCTAGGAGGGATGTGTTGGTGGTTGGAACGGGCAAATGAAGGGTTAGAATTGGGAGAAACTTGCGAACAACGTGAAATGGTTCACTCGGCAGGGCTTTAGATGATCCAGCAACCGGTAACTTCATGCCGGCGTACTGGACAGCCGGTGGCTCCATTCGGGGCGAGGTCGGGCTTGATGGAACGATCTGGATGTCCTCATCACGGCGATGGGTGGCTCGTTTGTTGATTCATCCGGAAAGTCGACTTTTTATTCAGATTTTTGGCAAAAGGTCGGCTGGAGTAGAAACTGGAAGAAGTGAAAACAGAGGAGGAAAACGGTTTGGCGGTGGTGTGGCTATCTTCCTTGGCTGCTGGTTTGTCGAGCAAGGCAAGGAGGAGGGAGAGAGATGGGATGGATGGCAACTTGTGGAGGAAGAAAGGGAAGGAATAAGGTTTGGGGGCCACCATGGCCATTTCTTCCACAACATGTTTTCCAAGACTCCTCCTTGGCCAAGCATCCTCCTTGGCTGTCCATGAGCCACCAAGGCTCTCTATTCAACTTTGAATTGGTCCATTTTGGCTAGGGGAGGGGGCATATGAATTTGTTACAAATCTCTCTCAATTGGACTTTGATCCTTGCTCGATTCAACCTAATTTGACCTTGATAAATTCCGTTGTTGAGTCAATACTCAAATTAATATTTTTCTCAACCATATATCCATCATGCATCCCAATTTCGTGATTAAAAACGGTCCCGACCTTTTTCTGAACAAAAATGGTCTTATGCCGACTTTTTCCTAAAAATTCTTAGGTTTTAGAAAAATCTTCTGAGACTGAGTCGACGTTCCTAGAATTTATTGTGATATGACAGATTTTTCAATTTCTGAAATCGGACTATAATTCACGGTTAATTTCACTCGGGCGCGTTTTTAGCATGATCTAGGCTACCGGGTAATTTTCAGAGATTTTTAGTGCAAATGACCCGTTGTTGATTTTCTTTAAGCCATTATAAACCCACTTGACACATTAACGACTCTCAGTTGTCATGAAAATCTCGAGGATTCAAATACGGATATAGGGTATCAAAACGGCAAAAGAATCAGTTTAGGGTCGGTCGACGAGAATTTTCCAATTTAGTGGTATCACCCACGATTAGCCACACGTCTCAGTCGAACAGACCTATCTCTGATCTCAAATCGATTTTTAATTATGCCGTAATGACCTCTAAAGATGAGCATGGTTGATAAGTCGATTTTTGGTCGAATTCTCAAGTCTATTGCATTAAAATTCATTAATGGCTTCCCTAAATAGTTTAGTTTTCTCGAGAGTGATCAGCTTTGAGAACAACCCTATAGACACGTCAATGAAATGCTCGATTTATTCAGTAGAAAACAAGACTAAAAATCTGGGATGTCACAGGTACCATCGTTTCTTAAGATGTGACCACAAGCAATACTAAGAACCTTGAAAATAACAAGGATGTAATTGCTTGGATCATCTCTAGAATCCTATAAGTGTAGTTCGATGTTCACCGGGGTCGGTATTGGTGAGCGAGTGCTATTAGTACTCTAAGGCGCAAAGTAAGATGGGGGAGTTATCGTAATTAATTCTTCAGTGAGGGAAATAAAAAGGCCACAATAGGTCCACAAAGGAATTCTATTCTAGGGTTTGATCCCAAATCTATGCCGGGTTATGCATTAGGAAATGGGCTGGAATGGCCATTCCTGGGGTTGATTTCAATCCTTCCCGATGACAGAATATGCCACCAGCCTATTTGGTTTTGGTACTAGTATAAGGTTACAATGTAAAATTATTACGCTGTAGTGCAATAGAGCTGCAATAGTGCTGCAATAGTGATTGCATTGTTGGATATAAGTAATGTAATCCTAAATTTTTCTTCTGGATTCACCAATATCCCGGACTTTTTTTTTTCTAGTCACAATACTCTAAAATTGTATCCATGACTGAAAATTGCCTCCCGTTAGACTTCCGTCCATTAAGGCCTTTAAAAATACCACGTGGCATTACGTCAATTTTTACAATTATGGATGGACTGTGATGAAAAATATATGGGATAATGGTGTCCCACAGAAAAAAAGGTTTAAGATTTCTGGTGGGAATTCGTCTCACATAAAAATAGATGTATGCTATAAGGCGACATGTGCTTATTTTAATCCTTTGAGCAGGTCTCTTGAACAGTCTGCTGTAATATAAGATAGTTTACTATTATCTGTGGCCTCCTTTTCATCATATAGAGTATCCACTTTGATGACTTCATCCACCTTTTAATCCTCCATAAGCCACAATTTTAATAGTTTCACATGTCTCTAGGGAATTCCATGTACTTTTATTATTTGTCCAAGGTTTCATGCTGCCACAAACAGAAGATTAATGTACAATCAAGTGTAAAAACTTATCAGGAATGTCATTCTTAATGACTTTCGGCACGACCAAATCGTGGACTAACTGATCATCATAGGGGAATAAAGAGAATGATGTCCGTCAAGTATATGTAATAGCGCTTTCACAGTATTGATCTTACGAATCATTATATGTGGATACGATGTTTTATCGTGTCTTCATCCGACAGTCATGGCCTCGCGATTAGCTGAATTAGCAGGCAAAGCTTCCATCTCTTTATCAAAGGTTACTTCCTCGTTGTAGACAAAAGACTTAGCCATGACGAGGAACACGAGAAAATTGAGAAACGTAAGGACTGCCAAGAACGCATAGTAGTAGTCGAGGTGGGAGATGTTAAGGTTGTCCAAGATCCAACCTTTGTGTCCGTGTTCCTTGGTGATTCGCGAGACTGTCTTGAGAAGAAAACTACTTAGGAAGTTCCCGATACCTAAACTACTAGTAAAATAAGACGTTCCTAGACTTTTCATGCCTTCAGGCGCTTGGTCATAGAAGAACTCGATCTTTGCCACTTCGACAAAGGTGTCGGCGACTCCCATGAGGGCGAATTGTGGCAGGAGGATGAAGATGGTGAGAGGGACAACTTGGGACTGACCGTCAATGCCGTTCTCTCTGGCGACGCTCAGCCTCCGCCTCTCGGCCAGACAAGCAGTGACCATTATTATTATGTGGAGGACGAGGCCTACCCCCATTCTCTGCAGCAATGTGATGCCTCTGGGGTTCTTGGTATAGCGCCTGACGGCAGGGACGAAGGACCGGTCATAGATGATGAGGCTCGTGAGCATGAAGATCGTGACGAATGCGGTGAGGCACGCGGGAGGGATCTCGAAGTGCGGGCCCATGTGTCGGTTCAGGGTCGTGCCCTGCTTGATGAAGAGGGTGTGCACCTGCGCATACATGGTGCTCGGGATGAACGTCACAGCTAGGATTGGGAGCATTTTGACCATCTGCTTGGTTTCCTCCACTTGGGTCACTGGAGATAGCATCCACGGCGAGCTTGAATCAATCTTCACTGCGGCTTTGTCAAGATATCTACAAATGCGACGCGGACGGTCATGGTTAATTTTAAGGAAACAATCTGATTACAATCCACAGAACTAGGGAAGTGTGAACCTCATAGAAGTAGAGTGATCGATCCGGAATTTCTTTGACTCTGCGTATCGTTCGAGGCTCAATTCATAAAGCTCCTTCGGATCACTCGGAACAGGCAACTTCCGCTTCCTGATCGACGCCACTAACACTTGAGCGATCCTCGAGAGCGGGCTTCCTGAGGGCGCTTTATGCCTATAAAATGGAGTGCCCACCAAGAACACTAGTACTGATAATGCAAGCCCCAGCGTGGGAAGGCCATAGCCCAATCCCCAACTCAGTTTTTCTTGTACATAGATCAGGAATGTGTCTGCGAATAGTGTCCCAAAGAAGATGCTGAACATCCACCAGTTGAAGAATGAGAGCTTTTGGGTCTTCTCCTTGGGCTCAAAGTCATCAAACTGGTCCGCGCCCATGGTCGAGATGTTGGGCTTGGTCCCGCCCGTCCCAGCCGCAATTATGTAGAGTGCGCAGAAGAAGATTCCTATCTGGAGGCCCGAGGCATGCTTGTCGCATTCCTCTTCTTTGATCCCTGAGGCGCATGAAGGAGGCCTCAGCGATGGTAGCGACACCGCCAGCGTTAGGAGGAACATGCCCTGTGCATTCGTTAATCATGCTAAGGAACGACTTTGTATGTGTACCAACATAAATGAATCCTAATGCATGTGCAATACCATGAGATAAACAACGGATGCGGAAATGAAAGTCCAGTAACGCCCAAGATAAGCATCGGCAATATATGCACCGAGGATGGGTGTCATCCAAACCGTCCCGAGCCAGTTTGTGACGTTGTTCGAGGATGTCACAGTGCCTTCGTGGAGCTTCTTCGTCAAGTATGTCACTAGGTTTGATGCAATCCCGTAGTATGCCATCCTCTCAAAAATCTCGTATCCTACATACACGATGCCATAATGAATTAATTTGGATCAAATCATAAACTCCTATCTCTTTCCTCCATGTGATTAGGAAACTACGTATTTTTAAAGATCCAGTGAACAAAAATTGCAGAAGCAAAATTTGAGTATGGCACAACTTGATATACCTGAAAGTTTAACTCTTTCTTTTCTGCCCAAAATATGAAATGGCACTTCCTAGAATTTACCACTTATCTAACAGCTTTGGCTAATATACATCGAAATGAAAAATGATGAACCCTAAACATGACTACGTCCTGCTAACCCTCAATTCCATATAGAAAGGCCGCGCCACAGGCTTTGCCCTTACCGACGATGAAGGAACAAGCGTTCCATCGACCGGTCATGGATCTTAGGATGGGTCTTCCATTGAGGTCCGCAGTGCCATCTTGCGTGTAATCATCTTTATCTGCACTTCCTTTCTCTTCAACCTTTTCCGTCATCTTGTTTTGAAGGGAGAGAGGAAGAGCACCTACTCTATAAATTGTGTCTATTCAACTTGCTATGCTCTTTACAAGGTTGGCTAATCACGGTCGATTAGCTAAGTACTCTTTCCCTCTTACAAATTTCCTTGAGAGATCCGTACTCTTAACTCTTACAGAGGGGAATATATAATTACTGAGTTTTCTAGGGTTCCTCTAGGCTGACTAATTGGTTTTTACTTATTACCATTATCCACTTTTAAGATGAGAGTTGGGATTGAATTGATGATATCGCCTTGCATTGAAAAAATGATTCTTTTTCTCGGAACTAGAGAAGGTTCTCTCTTTTCTCTTTGGTTGTACTAGTCGTTTAGTCATATCTCTCTTGACAAATCCGCTTACAAATAATCGACCGATGCTTAGTGTCTGTCGATGACTGCGGTCATTAAAGAAGCTGGCAATAAGCAAAAAAGATTAGGCACATTTTTGTAAGAATTTAACCCTTGTTTTATTAGTAAAAGACGGCCCTCAAGGGGGAAATTTTTTTGGAAGTTAAATGAATTTAATATATATACATTGATGATCACGCCGGTTGTTTTTAATGGTGAGACTCGTTATCTACATCGTTGGTTTCGCTAGAAGCATCTTGATACGAAAAAGAGAGAAAAGTGTTAAAAAAAGTCATAAACTTTTTGTATTTGTGCCAATTTAATTCTAATTTTTTTTACTTGGAGCCAATTAAGTCATTTTCAACTAATTTTGGAAGGATTTTCTTGACTAAACATCGGCCGACTGACGTGGCACGATTAGTGCTGATGTGGACAACTTTTAATAATATTTTAATATTTTAGAATTTGTTTCTATTTCTTTTTTCCTTCTCCTCCTTCTTCCTCCAGCTGGTTACCTCGGCGACCAGGCCAGAGGTTGGTGAGGGCGAGCCTTGCCAACCCGACGTGAGGTTGCCCTTGCGGCCTAGGTAGCGAGGCTCGCCCTCACTAGATCTTGCGAGGTCGAGCCTCGATGGAGGCCACCTATGAGGCTTGACCGTCACCAGTGGCCTCGAGGGTGGCCTTGCGCCGAGCTAGCAAGGCTCGACCTCGCCGAATTTGGTGAGGTCTGACGATTGGCTGGAGGAAGGAGGAGGAGAAGGAAAAAAAAAAAAAAAAAAAGAAAAATATTAAAATATTATTAAAATATTATTTATGTCAGTGTTAGCCGTGCCATGTCAATTGGCCATAACCCAGTCAATAAAATCTGGCCAAAATTAGCTGGAAATGACTGAATTAACACCAAGTAAAAATATTTATGACTAAATTGTCAAAAAAAAAAAAAGTTCCGTGACTAAATTGGCACAAATACAAAATGTTTACAACTTTTTTAACATTTCCCTAAAGAGATAAATGACATTGACAGATTTTCTCATCGTGGAAAGAATAATGTTGCCGTTGGAGTCGAATCAAGTTATTGCAGTTTCCATTTATTTGAGACATGGAGAAGAGACAATCTTAAAGCTCTCTGCCCGATTATCATTGACTTTTCGTTAAAACCTTCCCGATTTTAGAAGAGATGCACAAATAGGTTAATTATAGGCGACTCGTGCCATAGACATTGTATCATCAAAATCACATTAACGGACTACAAGATGGGATACGCATAAACATCATGTGAAAAGTAGGTTTAACTCTAGTAAAAGATGAAATGTTTCTAGATCACATGATCCTATCTTCTTCCTGTCAGTAATCTCCGAGCTGGGTTGGTATGAAAATTTCTTAGGATGTGACCACGAACAATATGAAAAACCTAAGAATAATGAGTATGCAATTACTTTGGACACCATTATCAGGAGTACAATCATGGATTAACGAAAATTGTCGCATCTTAAGTTGCGTGCTAAATTAGCGTGGTGGTTCAATGCTTGCATGGGCCAGTATTGGTAAGCAAGTGATCGCTATTAGCACTTTAACATGCAAAATATGATTGGAGAGTTTTTGTGATCAATTCTTGGAAGGAACTCATTCAAAAAGGCCAGATGGGTTATAGGTGAGCATAGTTCGGGTTGAGTCAATCCACTCCCTAATTTTAGGACCAACTCGCATAGTATTGATCCTTAATTTTTGGGACTGAGGACCAACTCTATTGAGTCTAGAATCAAGGATTGGACCAATTCAATGGATTCGGTTCGGTTTCATAGTCAACCCAAGACCAACCGACAATTTTTTTGTTTCATTTTTTGTACTTCTTGAAAAGGCAAACCTACCATTTCAAATTATATATTCATCGATAATGCGGTGTTGTGCAACCAAATTATAAACATCAATACATATTTAATAAATTTAAGATAATGCAACAATAGAAATTTCACATCTGCTAAAAGTAAGAAACCACAAAAATGATAAAGATTGCTCATAGAGCCAAGCGAGGAAATTGAGTAGGGCGAGTGTTGAGCGGCAAATGAGGAAGTTGTCTCTTTCGATTTGGCAAATTGAAGACTAAAGAGGACAAAGAAAACAAAAGAGAAGGACAAAGAGGACAAAGAGGACAAAGAGGACAAAAGAGAATGAATACTGGAGGACGATGCCGTGAGGAGCCATTTAATATTGTTGATACCGTTTGACTAAGGGAATATATAAAAATATATAAATAATATATTAAATATATAACATATTTTAGATATACTATATAATATATATATATATAGTCAGGGTTGGTTTGGGTTGGATTAACCCTAAACTCTCAAGACCGAGACCAACTCACATGGTGTTGATCTAGGAATCCCATAATTAAGGACCGATCCCGTCTCTTTGGGAACCGAACCAAGACCGATAGGGTTGGGCCGATCCAAGGTCGGCCTAAGATTAACCCTAGACCAATGCTCACCGCTAAGATGGGCCCACAAAGGAATTGCTATTCTAGAAGTTGATGACAAATCTATGTTAGGAATGTATTGGAATAGGGCCGGAATGACCATTCTTTTGTTAGGATAATTGTCCAAAAAGTTATAGACCACGGTGACTAAGTTAGTACTAAATTTTTTTCTTTGATTGGTACTAAATCTTTTGACGATTTGCCAACATAATTTTTTTGATCAATTTTATTGGAAATTGTTGACATGGATGTGAGTCGGGCTTATGTGGCATGACTAGTGGATGGTCCATTCTTATGTGGACAAATTTTGCAATTTTAAAAATCTTTCTAGAACTTTTTATAATTTTTTTTTCTTTTTTTTCTTTACCCTTCTAGGAAGATGCATAGTGGAAAAAAAAAAAGAAGAAGAAGAAACAATATAAAAAATCAATTTAAAAAAAAAACTACAAAAAATTGTTTGTATCAATGTTGTTAAACTTACGATCGTGCTACATAGGATGACTATTATCTACATGGGCGATTTCCAAGCAAGATTGACAAAAAAAAAATTACATTAGCAAATTGTCAAAAGATATAAGATTAAATTGGTTAAACTAAAATATTTATCATTGAATTGGCTATTATATAATAAGTTATAGGACTTTTTGGACAATTTTCTTTTTATGCCTGTTTTATTCCTTTCCAATGACAAAATATTCTATTAGCTTGTTTAGTTATAGTAATAGAATACGGCTGTAATAAAATAACTATTACGATGTAGGGTGATAGAGCTGTAATACTGATTGTGCTTTTGGTTTAAGTAATGTAGTCCTAAACTTTTTTTCCGTGGGACACTAATCTCCCAGACTTTTCTTTTCATCTCACAATCACCCCAAGATTATATCTATGACCCAAAAATACCTTTCATCAGACTTCCCTCCATTATAGTAGTAAAAAAATTGACGAGGGTTGTCCACATATTGCCACGTCGGTTTTTTAAGACTATTATAGATAAAATTGGGGAAAATTACCAAAAAAGTCCTAAACCTATTGCAATTGTGCCAATTCAGTCCTAAACTTATTTTTTTGACCAATTGAGTCCTAAACCTTTTACTATTATTCCCGATCAGTCCATCCGGCCAAAAATGGCCGGCCGGCGCTGTCGTGGCAACTAGCCGGCGCGGCAACTTTTTTTAATAATATTTTATTTTTTTAAATATTTTTTTAATTATTTTTATCTTTTTTTTTCCTCTTTTTTTTTTTCCCTCTCCCTCCTTCCTCCTCCTCTCCTCCTTCTTCCCCGGGCTCAGGCGACCCGGCGGGCGAGCCCTCACCGGATCCGACAAGGGGGCCTTGCCGTCGGCCGGGACTTTGGCGAGGCGAGCCCCGCCCGATCCGTGAGGGCTCACCTCGCTAGTCGGCGCGCGCCCCGACGGCGGGCGAGCCCGCGCCGGATGCGCGAGGCTCGCCTTGTGGTCGCCGCGAGGTGAGCCCTTGCCGATCCGGTGAGGGGGCTCGCCAACGGTTCGGAACCGATCTAGAGGAAGAAGACCTTGGAGTCATCGACGGAGGCGGCGGGATGAGGCGGGGAGTTGAGGAGGCGAGGATGCCGTTGCGGATCTTGGAGAGCTCGGCCTCGATCTTGGCACGGTAGTCGCGGATCACGTCGCAAGGCCCTCCTCGCCGGATCTGCGAGGAGGGCCTTGCCAAACGTGACGGCGAGCCCCCTCGCCGGACGAGGCAAGCCCTCGCCCCGGATCGGGCGGGGCTCGCCTCGCCGGACTGGCGATGGCGAGGGCTCGCCCGCCGGCGCCTCAATCGCGGCGACCGGCCGCCCTCCCCTTTGGCCGGTCGCCGGAGCCAAGGGAAGAAGGAGGAGAGGAGGAGGAAGGAGGGAGAGGAAAAAAAATAGGAAAAAAGATAAAAAAATTAATAAAATATTATTAAAAAAATGTTGCCGGTGTCGGCCGGTTGCCACATCGCGCCGGCCGGCCATTTTTGGCCGGATGGATCTGATCATGAATGATTATAAAAGTTTTAGGACTCAATTGGTTAAAAAAATAAGTTTAGGACTGAATTGGCACAATTGCAATAGGTTTAGGACTTTTTTTAGTAATTTTCCCGTTAAAATTGTGATGAGAGGTATTTTTGCGTTCTTGGTACTGTTTGGGGAATTGGTGTTTCCAAGAAAGAAAAAAATTACGATTTTTTGTGAAATTTTCTCTCATATTAAAATACATATTTGCCGCAACACAAAAAAAGAAGGATGGTGTTATTTCCATTCCCATTTTGGCTAAGACACTTCTTTTGTTAACTTATTGGCTGAAATATCCATCTTTCTCTTCAATTTAACGTTTCTTTTTTAAATTTACCTTATTAACAAAACTAGCTTTATTTCTATAGTCTCTCTTATTTTATCATTTTCACAATATAAATGTTAGAAATTCCTAGTTATGACGGCTTATGAACACACAGTAAATTGCCCATTTTTTATTTATTTTTTTATCAAATTGGCTAGATAAGTAGATTGAAACTTTTTACATTTTACTAGGAATTGTAAGATGGGGTAGAAAATTTATGTTCACATTCTGCACTTTCAAACTCACATTAGATTTTTTCTAAGGAAAGTTTTAAGTATGTTTTAAAGCTTTGATCCACTTGCTATGATATTTATTACTTTCTTCATAACAAGAGGAGAACAACAGGAAATTTCCTTTATTTTCCTTTTATGTGATTATCTTTTGTCATTATTTAAATATGATTTAAATATAAATATTTTTGACATTTGATCATGTTTCTAAGAAATGAACCTTTTCCAAGTTTTCATCATTTTTTCTTTTCCAATGAAATCCCATGACCTAGCAACTTAGATATTGGATTTCAAGTCTTGAATTTCATAAAATTTTGAAGTTAAAGCCCCAATTCCGAAATTTTCTCCGGTTGGAAGAACAAAGGGCGAGAAAACTTATTCTGTGTTGTGAATTGAAGTAACTCTAGCTTGGCGAGGCTTCAGTGATGAGTACGTACAAAACCCCTCTTTTTTTTGTTCGTCTCTCTTTCTTTTCGTTCCCTCTCTTTTCCTCTTTCCCGTGCGCTGCCCTTCGCCTTCTAAAGAGCTGAATGACTGTTCCCTCTGTGATGTAAAATAGTATGCTATTTTCCATAGCCTCTTTTTCTTCCCATAAGGTATCCATAGTTAGCTTGATTCATCTTTTAGTCCTCCATAAACCTCAATTTTCATTATTTAAAGTGTTTCTATGGAATTCCCTGTATTTTTGCTGTTTGCCCAAAGTTTCATACTGCCCCTCACAGGAGAAGTGTGCAATCTCGTGAGAAAAAAATTACAAGAAATTTCGGTCATTATGAGTTCTGCGCGACTAAATTTTTGACGAACTGTTAATCACAAGAAAATAAAGTTTCTGTCAACTACATGTGATAAAGCTTACTCTATATCGAGCTTACAAGCCATTATATGCGTATACAATGTTTTATGTCTTCATCCGACAGACATGGCCTCCTGATCAGCTGAATTAGCAAGCAAAGCTTCCATCTCTTTATCCAAGGTGACTTCGTCATTGTAGACGAACAGCTTGGCCACAACAAGGAACACGAGAAAATTGAGAAACGTGAGGACCGCCAAAAATGCATAGTAGTAGTCGAGGTGGGAGATGTTAAGGTTGTCCAAGACCCAACTCTTGTGGCCGTGTTCCTCGGTAAATCGTGAGACCGCCTGGAGAATAATACTACTTAGGAAGTTCCCGATACCTAAACTACTAGTGTAGTAAGATGCTCCTAGACTTTTCATGCCCTCTGGCGCTTGGTCGTAGAAGAACTCGAGCTTCGCCACTTCAACAAAGGTTTCGGCGACTCCCATGAGAGCGAACTGTGGCAGGAGGATGAAGATGGTGAGAGGGACTGTTTGGAACTGACCGTAAATACCGTTCTCTCTGGCGACCGTCAGCCTCCACTTCTCGGCGAGACAAGCGGCGACCATTGTGATCATGTGGAAGACCATGCCGATCCCCATTCTCTGCAGCAATGTGATGCCTCTAGGGTTCTTGGTATAGCGCCTGACAGCAGGGACCAAGAACCGGTCGTAGATGGGGATGCCTATGATCATGAAGATCGTGACAAACGCGGTGAGGCAGGCCGGAGGGATCTGGAAGTGTGGGCCCATGTGAAGGTTCAGGGTTTCGCCCTGCTTGACGAAGAGCGTTAGCATCTGGGTAAATATCATGCTCGGGATGAACGTCAGCGCTAGGATCGGGAGCATTTTGACCATCTGCTTGGTTTCCTCTACTCGGGTCACGGGACATAGCATCCACGGCGAGCTTGAATCAATCTTCACCGCGGCTTTGTCAAGAAATCTACAAATGTGACATGAAACTGTCATGATTTATTTCGAGGAAACTATCTAATTATAAACTGTAGAATTAGGGACGTGTGAACCTCAGAGAAATAGAGTGATCGATTGGGAATTTCTTCAACTCCGCGTATTGTTCGTGGCTCAATTCATAAAGCTCCTTCGGATCACTCGGAACAGGCAACTTCCGCTTCCTGATCGACGCCACCAACACTTGAGCCATCGTTGTCAACGGGCTTCCTGAGGGCGTTTTGTGCCTATAAAATGGAGTGCCCACCAAGAAGACCAGGACTGACAATGCAAGCCCTAGCGTGGGAAGGCCATACCCTATTGCCCAACCGACGTTATCTTGTATATAGATCAAGACTGTGGTTGCGAATAGTGTCCCGAAGACGATGCCGAACATCCACCAGTTGAAGAACGAGAGCTTTTGGGCCCTCTCCTTGGGCTCGAAGTCGTCAAACTGGTCGGCGCCCATGGTCGAGATGTTGGGCTTGGTCCCGCCCGTCCCAGCCGCTATTATGTAGAGGGCCAAGTAGAAGATGCCAATCTGGAGGGCCGAGGCACGTTTGTCACATTCCTCTTCTTTGATCGCTGGGCCGCACGATGGAGGCCTCAGCGATGGCACCGACACCGCCAGCGTTAGGAGGGACATGCCCTGTGCATTTGTTAATCGTGTTAGAGGCCGAATTTGTATACGTAGCCACATAAATGAATCCAAATGCATGTGCAATACCATGAGATAAATGACGGATCCGAAAATGAAAGTCCAGTAACGTCCAAGATAAGCATCGGCAATGTAAGCACCAAGGATGGGCGTCATCCAAACCGTGCCGCCCCAGTTCGTGACGTTGTTCGAAGATGTCACAGTTCCTTCATGTAGCTTCTTCGTCAAGTAGGTCACTAGGTTCGTTGCAATCCCATAGTACGCCATTCTCTCAAATGCCTCGTATCCTATGTAAGTAACATCAGAGTGAATCAGCGTTGATCAAATCATATATTCCATTCTCTTTCCCCCTCCCAGTTATGAAACTATGTACGTTTGAGTACTAGAGAGCATGAATCACAGAAGCAAAATTCGAGTATTACACAACTTGAAATATCTGAAAGTTTCTTTTCTTTGTTCTTCTTTTTTTCCTGGCAAAAACTATGATCTAGTAACTAGATGAAATGACACTTTTTTCAGAATGAACTACTTAGCTATAAATTGGCTGCGCCACCGGCTTTTCCCGTACCAATGATGAAGCAACAAGCCTTCCATCGACCTCTCTTGGATCTCAGGATGGGTCTCCCTTTGAGGTCCATAGTGCCATCTTGTGTGTAATCATCTCTATGTGCACTTCCTTTCTCTTCAACCTTTCTCGCCATCTTGTTTTGAAGGGAAAGAAAGGAAGAGAAACAATAGTTTCCTTTGTAAATTGTGTTTATTCAACTCGTTATGTCCTTTATAAGGGTGGTTAATCATGGTCGATTAATTTATTGCTCTTTCACTTTCATAATTATCTTTAAGAGATCCTAGCTCTTAACTCTTAATTGGCTTTTACTTTGTAGTCATTTTCAGGCGTAAGTGACAGCGAATGATACTAAATTGATTTTTTAAGTTGTGACTCAAGATTGAATGGATGATATTTTGCCGCGTTATTTGAAGATTCTTTTTCTCGCGAGGTGAGTAGATTTCTTCTCTCTCTCTCTCTCTCTTTTGGGGTAATAATCATTTAGGTGCATCTGGCCAATCCAGGTACAAATAATCGACAGAACCTTAGTGTTAGTCAACTACTTTGACGTCATGGAAGATGATAGCAATTTGCAACAAAGACTAGGCAAATTTTTATAAGCTTCTAACCCTTGATTTAATAAGTGGAAAACGACCTTTTAGGGGGAAAACTAATGGAAGTTCTGAGTGTCTCTAGTGAGTGATACATTATTATGAGATGATTATGCCTCTGTCTTCTAATAAAGAGACTTCATCGTATCCATCGTCGTTTTTGCGGGAAGAAAGATTCAATGTTGGTGCTGGAGTTGAATCAAGCTTTTGCAGTTTCCCTAAATTTGAAAGAGTCCTTTCTAAATGACGAAATTGATGTTCGGTACATTAACTCGAGACATGAACCTGCCTAATTTAAAAAAGATAACACAAATTGGGTCAACTATTGGCAATTCATGCCACGGACATAATAAGCGTCACATCCACGAATCACAAGATGGGTTCACATAAACATCATGTGAAAAACAGGTTTAATCCTAAAAAAAATGAAACATTTCTAAATCACAATGTCCTTTTCTCCTCTTATTAGTAATATCCAACCTAAGTCGATATTAGCCAGCATCACATCAACAAATCACAAGATGAGATTTATATACATGTGAAAAGCAAGTTTATTTCTATAAACATTTCTAGATCAAGATGTCCTCTTCTCCTTCTTGTCAATAATCTTCTATCTAGGTCGATATTAGTCAGTATCACATCAATGAATCACAAGATGAGATTCATGTAATTTAAAGATGAAACTTTTCTAGATCACAATGTCCTTTTCTCCTTCTTATTAGTAATCTCCAAGCCGGCTCGGTGTTACTATTTCTTAAGATCTGATTGTGAGCGGTAAACCAAACCTGAAAATGAGGGCTATGAGCAAGGTATACATCGATGCAATCAATGTGCAGGTTCATGAGTCGCGTGGTAGAGCTTTATCGACCATCTCTAGAATACCATTTGGTTAGCAAGCTTCCGTGTTTACGTATTGGTGAGCAAATGAGCGCAAGTAGCACGCAAGATGGGAGAGAATTTGTAAAAAAAAAATTTAAAAAAAAAAAAAGCTCATTCAGAAAGGCCACGACAGACCCACAGAGGATTTGCTATTCTAGGGTTGGATCCCAAAACTATGTTGGGTTTGAATCAAAAAGGGCTGGAATGGCCATTCCTTGGTCCATTCCACTCCTTCCCATGACAAAAAATGCTAAGGTTTTGATTGTTTTGCATAAAATAAATGATTTAAAAATATATTTCTAAAAAATAATCGCTTATATTACTTTTAAAAATAATTAAATGAAAAATAATTTCATCGTTCACGAAAAAATTTATAAGATAAAATAATATAATGAAAGCATTCTTATTGGCTATATATTTTAAGTGATGCAAGCGATCATTTTTAGGAAAATATTATTCAAATTATTCCTTTTTTTTTAAACAAATGGAACCTCATAGTTTATTTCACTACAATAATAAAGTGAGGCTGTCATGTAATGGTTATTACGCTTTAATGTAATAGAGTTGTTATATTTATAACATTCTTTGATTTAAGTAATGCAATGCTTATTTCACTGTTTGTTTCATGAAACACACAGGTGATAAAGTGGGAATAGCATCAAAATTCTCAAAATACACCTGAGATGGAATATAACAGTTAATTTATTAAAAGTCAATCGTGATCCATGAGTTTAATGCTCCATATTGATGTATAATTTATTATATCGAATATTTAATTATAGTTTAAGAATTTGGCGCATGATGAATGATTATATTTAGTTGAAAATAATACTATAGTAAGTTTCACTTTAATAGCCATTCATGAGTGTAATATCCCAAATAGAATATCAAGATATTATATCTAATATCTAATATTTAATTTTTGTTTAAATTTAATCATATTATATGTGGTTATATAATATGTATATTATTGGTAGCATATTTCATATGATTGAAAATAATAAGTATGTGATAAATTTGAGAATCAATACATGTAATTAACAATTCAGATAACCATGGTTGATATAAAATTTAATTATGACAATTCAGATAATCATGGTTAATATAAAATTTAATTATGACAATTCAGATAATGGTACCTAGTAAGCAACTGATTTTATTCTAATTATTATACCATGTATTATTGCAACAATAATTATCTATTGTTATGATACTATAATTATAATTGCATCAACTATTTAATTATTATTTAATATTTTTTCCTTATTGGTATAATATGTGATTATCTGGAAATAATTATAGTTAATGTTATCATTACATAAATAATAAAATATCTTTAGTTATAATAATATTTATTATTTTTCCTGTAACTAACAATCTAACGGTGCTAAAGTGAATGGGAGAAATGATAAAGGGGCTTACCGCACAAAGAAAAATTATGAGGTCTGTAATGCAATAGCCACTGGCCCACTGCCACCGAGGGAGCTGTAAAAAGATTGTGTTGTGTCATAATTCTTACTTGTTACTTGTGTTAGGAAGACAATTATACTGTACAGGAAATAGCTGTATATATTATTGTTTTTCTTAAAAGTACTTTAAAAAAGCCCCGGGCTCTCACAGTATAATTTAAAACCGGCAGGGTACGCTATGAACAAATCAAAAGAATATTGAATTTATTGGTGAAAATGATATCTTATAACCAAAATTTTTTAAATATAAATAATAGTTGACATGTTATATCATTATTTAAACACTAAAAATGGTATGAAATAAGTTTTAAAAAGGAGTATGAAATGACGCGTTTTATACTTGCATAATCATCTTCATATAAAAAAAATGAATAATACTTTTCTTTTTTAACTGTACAGTCTTGTGGATAATATTAGGTACTAAGCTTTATTCCGTCCATTTGAAAAGTTACTAATTAGATAACAAGGGTTATCAGGACCAAGATACTGAGGCCTTTGGAGAAAGTTATATAACCACATATCTATCGACACCGAAAGTTCATTTATTTCTATTGTGCCATAAACAAATGAGAGCATTTCAAACAAGCTCGCACAGAATATCGTGTTGAGAAGGTTTGTTCGTTCATGAGATTCCTTAGCCTTGCGGGAGGGTCAGAGTCGCCGATGATATGTAAGGGGAGATGAAGTATAGAGGGCGTGAGAGGAAAAGCGAACAGATCTAGTGTACTCGGGGGGCAGGCAGCAAGCGAGGAATATCAAGCCAAAAGTTCAGGAGTCCAAATAAGTCCCCTCAAAGGACATGAATCAATGCGGTATTCATAGCGAGAGGATCAAAGAGAATAGAATTAAGTTTACAAGATTATCGTCTATATCGCAATCTTAGTAGAGGGGATTGACGGTGCACAGGCTATCACATGTTTGAGAATAAGGTAAGCTTGTCAAAATGGGTTATAGGCTCATATATTATGGACTAAGTTATTAAATGAGTTAAATATATTTAAAAATGGATTATAAATGGATTTAAACATAATATGAATGTCAAATGGATTAAAAATAGGATTACGGTCTAATTAGACCCAACCCATGGGAAAAAAAATATCTATAAAGTCTTAAATCTACTTTATGTTTGCCAATTCAATTTTAAACATGTCAATTTTGCTAATTGAGCCATAAACAATTTTACATTTTGTCAATTGGGCTCTAAACTTTTTTATATTTTGCCAATTGAGTCAATCCGATTAATTTTGACCAGACATCATTGACGTAGACATTGCCATCATACATGACACAACAAATGCTAACATAGACATTTTTTAATATTATTCTAATACTTTTTGAATTATTTATTTAATTTTTCTTCTTTTCTTTTTCCCTTTTTTCCCCTCTGCCACGCCTTGTTGATGATTGGCAACCTTCATCGACCTTAGGTGAGGCAAGGGCAACCCTCGCTTGAGCAGGGAGGGCAGCCCTCACTAGAACAAGTGAGAGCAAGGCTTGTCCTTATTTGGGTAGGTGAGGGCAACCCTTTGTAAGATCGGGCGAGGGTGGCCTTGCCAAGCCAATGAGGCAAGGCTTCCCTAGCTAGCTTAGGCCTGGGAGACCCTCGCCTGGGGATGGCGAGGGAGGCACTTGCTTGAGGGCCAATGAAGGGTAAAAGGGATGAAGGAAAAGGAAAAACAAAAAAGGAGAGAAAGAAAAGAAGAAAAGAAGGAAAAGAGAAAAAAATAACTAAAATATATTAAAATATCATTAAATCTATCCACATCAGCGTCAGCTCTAGTTGTGTTACAGAAAACAATGGTGTTTACGTTAGCGATTTCTAACTTAAATTGATCAGATTGACTCGATTAGGAAAACAAAAAAAGTTTAGGATTAGATAGACAAAAATGCAATATGTTAAGACTTTTTGGGACAATTTTTTCTACTTTTATAACACTATCTCTTCAATTCTCTCTTACCCTCCTCCTTTCACTTACTTCGTGCTTTCACTTTAGTTTAGGCATGAATTTGTTCTAAAATGAATTAAATATTGAAGTATTTTAACAATATGAGCTGGGTGAGGTATGTTCAAATTGATCAAAATGGATAACATGTGTCTACTCCGATCGGATCATTTCCGACTCGATCCAATCACAAATCTGATGAGTGAAGAATGCAGGAGCAATCAAGAATTGTCTCGTGTTGGGATGACATGGGGCTGATAACAGGCCCCGCTATACGGATTAGGGAATAACTCTCTTCGGAAGGGGTGAACAAACATCTCGACTTAGAACAGTAAGCTCACTACCACCTCACTGGTTCACTTCCCCACAAAGCCCGCCCTTATCACTTCCTCGGAGTCCCCGAATCATCCCCCTTTCTCCCCATCTCTCTCCCTCTCTGCAACCTCCGATTGAAGGATTTTCAAGAACCGATTTTTTTTAATGGCTCGCTGCTGATTCTCGCACCCATTTCGGAAGCCCCCCCTCCGGACGATGCTCTCCAGGAGCTGCTGCTCCGCCGCCGCGAAGCCCGCCGCCTTCCTCCTCGTCCGCCAGGACCTCCCCGCCGCCCTCCCATGGCGGTCGAGCCTCCCGCTCCGAAGCCGCCGCGACCGCCGCGTCTTGCAGATCTCGCGGCCCCGGACCTCCGTCCCGGAGCGGGATTCGCCCGCCGCGCCGGACGGCCCGACCAGGGTCCGGCTCGGCCGCCGGGATAGGGGCTCCTCCTCCTCCTCCTCCTCCTCCCTGTACAGCCGCCCCAGCCTGGCGGAGATGAAGAGCGCGCGGCTGGAGAACCGCGCTAGGGTCTACGAGTTCCTCCGCGGGATCGGGATTGTCCCCGACGAGCTCGACGGGCTGGAGCTTCCCGTCACGGTCGAGGTCATAAAGGAGCGGGTCGATTTTCTCCACAATCTGGGGCTCACGATCGAGGACATCAACAACTACCCTCTCGTCCTCGGCTGCAGCGTCAAGAAGAACATGATTCCGGTGCTCGATTACCTCGGCAAGCTAGGCGTCCGGAGGTCGACGCTGGTGGAGCTCCTGAGGAGGTATCCCCAGGTTCTTCACGCGAGCGTCGTGGTCGACCTGGCTCCGGTGGTCAAGTATCTTCAAGGTATGGACATCAAGCCGAACGACGTTCCTCGCGTCCTCGAGAAGTACCCGGAAGTTCTGGGGTTTAAGCTTGAGGGGACCATGAGTACTTCGGTTGCTTACTTGATTGGGATTGGGATTGGTAGGAGAGAGATTGGGGGAGTTTTGACTAGATATCCAGAGATTTTGGGGATGCGAGTGGGCCGCGTGATAAAGCCCTTTGTTGAGTATCTTGAATACTTGGGCGTTCCGAGATTAGCTGTGGCTAGATTGATAGAGAAGAGTCCTCACGTACTTGGGTTCGGATTAGACGACACAGTGATTTCCAATGTGGAGTTGCTGTTAGAGTTTCATGTCCGGAGGACATTGGTTCCCTCGGTTGTGGTGCAGTATCCTGAGATTATAGGGATTGATTTGAAGCCTAAGCTTCTGAATCAGCGGTCTTTGATTAGTTCAATTACTGAGCTGAGTGATGAAGAATTCGGCAGAGTTGTTGAGAGGATGCCGCAGGTTGTCAGCCTCAGCAGTACTGCTGTCGTGAAGCATGTGGACTTTCTCAAAGATTGTGGATTTTCATTGCAACAAGTTAAGGATATGGTTGTTGGGTGTCCTCAACTGCTAGCCTTGAATATAGATATAATGAAGCTCAGTTTTGATTACTTTAGAAAAGAAATGGAAAGGCCTTTGGAGGACTTGGTCACTTTCCCATCGTTTTTCACTTATAGTCTTGAATCCACTGTAAAACCACGGCACAGAAGGATTGCCAAGAAGGGTTTAAAATGTTCTCTTGCCTGGCTTCTCAACTGTTCCGATGATAAGTTCAAGGAAAGGATGGATTATGACAGTATCGATCTGGAAGAAATGGATGCATTGCCATCGTTCGATATGAATAAGTTTATGAAACATAGGAGTGATGATGATGAATCAGAGTCTGACTATGATGATGAGGATGATGAGGAGTTTGTCTGATACAATGTTAAATTTAGGTGGTTATCTGCAGGAAAAAGCCAGAGATCTTCTCCTCCTTAACTCTTCTGAGGTAAATCATTCAAAAGGTTGATGCATGCTGTGCTTAGAGCTTAGTGTGTAGAAAATGCGGATATGTCAGGACCAATTTCTGATCTTCCTTTGCTAGTTACATTCATGTCATTTTGGTTACCTAGGAAAAATATAAGTAACAACAATTTCTCTCCGGTCTGCCTGACGACAATGAGAAGCAACATATTGCTGATGTCATCCTTCCTGGACATCAAACTCAAATAGCCGTGAAACAAATATATGCGTAGCTACCTTTAAAAAGACCAGTTTTAAAGTTGTATGTACGTTGTCTGATCTCTGGTAGACCTTTCAGGCAAACTTTTATTGTCTGTTATATAGGCGCTCTGTTCCGCTGGAAGCTTTTCTTTGTCAGTTATTTTTTAGCTTCAAAGCATACTCTTTAGAAAAACATGCTATTATGTGTGTGTGGAACTTGAATATGTATATGTTGAAGAAAGAGGTCCATATGGAGCTGGTCTTCTGAATCTGACGTCAGATTTGGGGGCATGAATTATATGACGACAGGATTCCATACAAGATTTAGCGACCTTCACATTTTTAATGCCTGTGGTAAAAATTGTCTGTCTTGATTCTTGCATGTAGGTAGGAGAGAGGGCATATGTAGCTGGTACTTCAGTCTATTTTCTGGTAAAAGGTCAAAATGAAAATGGTGTCTGATAGTTCTCCAATAGCTAAAATGCGGTGAACTCATGCATGCCTTCCATGCAGTAGCTCTTTCTCTTTATGAACTTAGTTAAAGTAAAAAGGAACAGTAAACTGAGGATGCCTCTAATAAGTATTGTGCACTGTCCAGCTCTTTGAGCTACGACAGATGCCCTTTGTACGGTCCTTCAGTGGTTGAACATCTGGAAAGTGGGAAAAATGTGGCAATGATTTACTGATTCTATTCCACTTCATGCTTTGTGTCGTCTTCATTTACTGCTATCTGATTCAAAAATGTCACTGTGAAGGTTTTTTTCATTTCATATGCTTACTGACCAAGGACTATACTATTGTCTGCTTTTCCAGTTGGACCTATTCAAGCAAGATACGGCTACTCGCTCCATGTTGTCATCTTTTGTTTCGCTTTTATGAGTGAAGAAATTGCGGCGGCAGGAATGGACACCACAGATCAAAAGACTGCACAAAATTCTCTTCCAGCCTATGTTGGTCGTTGTAGAGACGAGCATTGTAACTGTGCATATTGTGAAATTGACAGCTACTTTGAATGTATTACTGCTTAAGAGGCCCTTGGCTTGACTTTAAAGGAAGTTTAGTAACATTCATCATTCATGTATTGCTCAATTTTCCCATACTTCTGGGTGCTAAGTGTCGTCTTGAGGAGCTAACTATCGGCTCTTTTACATGTACACAACGTATCTGAATACAGACGCTGGTTCTTCAGTGGGGTTTTGTGCAGACGTAATCTGCCGATTTTCCGTCAATAATTGTAACTATTCTTGTACTTTGGTTGCTTGCGGCCTATGGAAGTTGTCCGTCATCACATGTGATGATAGAACTCAATTCCTACTGTCGACCCATTCTGACATATAGAATTGGTATCTGTCCCGCCCGGCACTGGGCAGCTCCGAACATGCCGAAGGTCCTCCATCGCTAAGGTGTCCATCTTAAACGGTACTAAGGGAAAAGCCTAGTCGCCGCCTCCTTACGGTCCGTTCCGACTCCTCACATTTGCGGGCGCAATAGGGGTCATTAGTCTCTGTACCATTCTCAAGCAATACCCCAGATGACTCTATTAGTCCCAACCGGGTTCTTGAACCGGAACTTCCGAACCCGGGTGCTCTCGCCGGCCCATCGCTCCGACCCGACAATCACAGGACGGCGAGTGCGGTCCCCGTTTCGTTTAAACCGGGGGCGGGGCCACTGGACAGCGCATCCGCCGTCATGAGAATTGCTTTTTGGCCATCGAGATGCTTTTCCAAGGTTGCACGGGATGGGACCCGGTTCGGACGTAACGGTCCGAATCGGGTCCCTCGGCGCCCGAATAGAAAAAACGGAGATTATTTTATCTATTTAACTATTTATTTATTAATTTATTTAAAATTTCACGTCATGCGCAGCGCTCACCAGCTCCAACGGTCACTTGCCTTTTTCCGCAACGAATAGCAGAATCGAGGAGAAGAAAGAGAGATTATTATAGCAATTCCCTGAATAAAACCCTAGAAATCCCCTCCCCCCTCGAAGCCCCGAAGGAGTACAGAATCGCTCGCCGCGGCTATCCACTGTCGGAATCGTTCGATCGTCCTCGGCGAAGACCGCCATGGCTGCTGCTGCTGCTGCTGCTGCTGCCGCTGCTCCTTGATCAAGAATCGTCTCTCCCTCCTTCGCCAGAGGACTTGAAAGCCTTTTGAGAGAGAGAGAGAGAGAGAGAGAGAGAGAGAGAGAGAGAGTGAGAGAGTGGGGGAGAGGGTCGGGGATGGGTTGCTTCCTCGCGTGCTTCGGCTCGTCGAAGGATGGGAAGCGGCGGAAGCAGAGGAGGAAAGTCCAGCCCCGCGACCACCAACGCGTAAGCCTTTCTCCGCCGAGCTGCGGATCCGCCCCTCTTGTTCGTCGCTGGCTTTTGTTCTCTTTTTTGTTTTTTTAATGTTTTCTGGATCTTTGAATTGTTTTTGTCTCTGAGACGCCCCGGATGGGCGTGGGGAAGAAAAGAAACGGAACGGAACGTTCTTCCCCCTCTTTAACTAATGGGTCGATGAAGAACGAGTGATTGGAAGCCGTCACTGCCGGAATTCTTTTGCTTTTTGGTTTTGTTGATTCTCACTGGATCTTTCTGTTAATGGTTGCAGCGGAATTCGGGTGGCCGGCCGGTGGAGTTTGCTGTTTCATCCGGGCAAGAAATTCCGCCAAAACCAGTCGCTTCGGTTTCTGATTTGCTGTGAGTGATTTCTTTTCCCTTATTTGCCATACGTTCTTTGATCTTTATGCATGTCTTTTACCTGGATCGGTTGTGTATTGGTGATTTTGGGTAGTGAGATTGAGTTGTGTTTGTTGGTCTAGTGATAAGCCTGAGGAGCCATTGAACTGCAGTTCCCGGAAGAAAGTGACTTTTGATTCGAATGTTAAAACCTACGAGCACGTTTTGCCTCCTGATGATGATGATGATGCTGGAAAAGAAAATTTACGGGAGGGTCGAGATGTGGTCGAATTGGATGATAATTATGAAAAGTTAAGTCAAGCTCAGTGTGCTTCTGAGGATAGCTCGGTCACGTCCAGCGTCAGATCATACCCTCCGAACCACAGGTACCAGAACTGTAGAGACAGCGACGATGAAGATGGGGTCTTAGATTGCAATGTGAGCGATCTTACTGATGATGATTATGATGACGACCGTGACGATGAGGATGAAGGTCGGGACTCAAATGAGATTTATGAGGGCGATGATGAGATTGAAGAAACGAGGGCAGTTCACCCAACTCCTAGTGAGGTTTGCAATCCTGAACATATGCGTCGGGAATCTCCTTTAGCGGAGGTGAACCCTACTAAGTTGAATGTGAATGCTCGAGATAGGAGCGTGTACATCCATTCAGTGTTGAATCCTGTCGAAAATCTGACTCAATGGAAGGCCGTGAAAGCGAAGGGGACGCCGCTGCCAAAGCACCGAAAGGAGAATTTTAGCTTTGACCAAGAAGCTAGGATGTCATTCGACACTGCACCAGCTTTGAAGGAAGTATCATTCAGTTTCAAGGCAAAACCAAATGAGACAAAGAAATCTACCCAAGAAGTACCTGTGGATGCTAGCCTTTCAAACTGGTTGCCTTCCACAGTAACTACACCAATTGAAAAGAAGAGCGCAACGACTTTGGACTCTGTCCAAGTCGAGACATCATTGGTAAAAGGATATATGAGCTCACCGAGGAGCCAAGAAGATAGACCGATTTTGGGTGCATTGACTGTGGAAGAACTCAGACAGTTTTCAGCCAAGTCTTCGCCAAGGAAATCACCGAGCAGAAGTCCCGACGAGATGCCCATAATTGGGACGGTCGGAACATACTGGAGCCAGTCGGATTCAGTGGGCAATTCTTGCTCAACTGCTTCTTCCTTCAAAGGAATACCAAACACCACAAGCAAATACAGAGAGGTATTGGGTGATCACAGATGTGCAAGTGGTTTCACGAAGCCAAAGTGGGAGGGAATTTGACTTCTTCTTCTTCTTCTTCTTCTTCTTCTTTTGGTTGATGTTGCAGGATAAGAAAGTGAACTGGCACTCCACCCCTTTTGAGACAAGGTTGGAGAGAGCTTTAAACAGGGGAGCTCATCAACTGTAATCCGTGCGTACACATTCTGTATGTTCTTGAGATGGTTTGCGTGTGCTCACGTTCGTCATTTTTTCCATTCTTTTGTGAATTCAAATCTGTTTGGTGCGTGGTGATATATGGTGTGGCTGATGTTATTCATTTTATGTTCATTGTTTGTACAATTTCATCTGTTATAGTTACATGTACCTGTGTGATAAAAGAGTTGATGTTGAACAGACATAGTGAGATAAGTTTCTCCATTGACAGTGAAATCATATCCAAATTGTGTTAATTCGGCTGATGTATTCACTTTACGTTAAATGTTTGTTCAATTTGATGTCATAGTTACTTGTATGGCCTACGCTTTTTTGAATCCAATCGTAGATTTTATGCAAGTAATACCCCTTCTCCAATGAGATGATGGGGGATAAGCTTCATCATCGAGAGGGAAACAGCCCGAATCACTAGCCAAGGCCCCTAAATGACCATCAGTGATAAAGGAGGTGTGGTAAAATAGGTGGTGTTGAGCAGATATGGTGAGATGGGTTTCTCTGTTGACAATGAAATCATATCCAGGTTGTGTTGATTTCGGTTACCGTATACTTGGATTTGGAGCTTCATATTGGGTTCTATTACCGTTTTCATTCTTCTCACGAGGGAACAGGGAAATCAACACGTGATGGATGGGCTTCAGAGTATACAAAACTCAGTATACGAACCCAAAAATGGAATCGGGCTATAGCGGTACTCAGCACTCGATGTTCTCTTATTATTATGGCTAGGCCTGTAATGTCTGCATTGTCTTCAAAACATTCTTACAAATCTCAAGTACGGATATTCTAATGAGTATAAAGTAGGTCATCCATTTTCTGCGTTGTTTTCCTATACACGGATATGGAATGTATCCCAACTCCTAAGTTGCCTTTTCAATGGTCTTGTGAAGATACTCGCGCACTCAAATTCTAACTCTAATATGGCCTTTTTCCAAGTGGGTTTGTTTGTTAGCGCACAAACTTTAATAGAAGTCATATTGTCGATTGCATCAGATGGGTTGACAATAATCCGCGAAGGGAACATCATGAATAAGCACTCAAATTTGTTAAGATTGTGTCGCGTTCTCGAGTCGTGTAAGAGGAAATTCACATCTTGAACTTCAATGTGACTAGCCAAAGCGCCAGCGTGAGAAGCTCACATGAATGTTTAGGATTTGGCTTTTTCGCTCAATTTATGATGTTAGATTCTCTAACAAAAAAGTTAATATTCTTGTGATAATTCTCTCAAAGTGAATACACACCAAGAAGGGTTTCCGGGGCTCCAAGGTAAAGGGGGAGTTGGTGCAACTATTTTCGGCAATAATTGATCGTTAACCGAGCCTATGCATATAGCTCCATAACAGATTTCTTGATTTAATTTATGTGTGAATTGGCTTTTGAGAACCTACACTTCGTACGTATATATATATTTACATATATCTTCACACATATTGCCAATTCACACATTATTTGACATTGATTGTCTTATCTTCCCGCTCGTTCATTTTTGATTGCTTTTTTTCTTTCCTTTAGGAAAATTGAGCAGAAATTCCTATACCTATTCTAGTTTAGCCAATTTAGTTCTAAAAATTTTAATTTTGCTAAACATTTTCACTTTTTGCTAATGGGTCTATCTTACCAATTTTTACTAGAAATTGTTAACGTGAATGCCACCGTCTTATGTGGTAAGTTCAACACTGATGTAGATAATTTTAAATTTTTTCATCTTCTAGTCTGTTGCTAGGCCTCAACCACCAGCCAGAGGCGAGGGTTGGTGAGGTTGAGCCTTGCCAGTGGTGAGCTCACCCAATGACAAGGAGGCTTGCCCTCACTAGTAGCTGGTGGGCTTGAACTTTGCTAGAAGCCAACAAAGTTGTCCTTGTCGACCTTCACCTTTGGTTGGTAGCTGAAACCTGGTGACTGCTAGAGGAGGAAGAAGGGGGAAAAAAGAAAAGGAAAAAAAGAAAAAAAATGCGAAAAAGAATATTAAAATATTATTAAAAGTTATCCACATTAGCATCATGCCATATGAGATAGTTAGCATTTATATTAGTGATATAGACTCAATTGATAAAATGTAAAAATGATTAAAACTCAGTTAGCAAAATTAAGAAGGATTAGAATTGAATTGGTAAAAATATAATAGGTTTATGATTTTTTAGACAATTTTTCCTCTTTCCTTTTGTTTAGCCAATAATCTTACTTAATCAATGAGTAAACTTCTTTGCCATTCCAACAAAGCGGTCTAAATTTTGAATCTTTTTTTTTTTTTTTTTTGAAAGTTTGCAATATAGTGCTTTCGAACATCAGTTTTTAATCTTGAATTTTCCTTTTCAACAACCTTTGTCACCTACTATTGAAACCTCTTTAAAAGTCATCACTTAAAGTGTTTGGGGATAAGTACACAAGAAGTGCCAAAAGTTATGTATGGCGCTTATATCAGTATAAAAAATTTTCATCGACTCACTTAAATGCTAAATCGGAGAAAAAAGATCACTTAAATGCTAGCGGCAAGAAATTTCGGTCAAATTAATTACGAATAATTTATAATTAAAATTTTAATATGACTTGGCAAATTTTTTAAAAACTCTAGTTCACGTGGCATTTCCACGTGACATGTTTGGCACTGAAGTGATCATTTTTTAACAACGACTGGCGTTGAAGTGATTACTTTAAACAAAATTTGGCACACGAATGATTACTTTAAATAAAATTTGGCAGTTAAATGGTTATTATTACCAATTTTTGGACGATGTCATTTATGGGATATATGTTAATTAGGCACGCCGACGAGCCACATATGACTAACAAATTAATAAAATATAACCACGTCAAATTTCTGACAACTCAGACTGGAATTGGTACTTAAATGATCGTTTTTAAGTGGTATTTAAGTAATCCGAAAAAAACTTTAGCATTAAAGTGAGTGCCGTACGCAATTTTTGGCACTTCTAATATACTTATCTCAAGCGTTTGGCAATTTGTCGGCCATCATAAGTTTCCATAATTTTGAACGTGGCTAGTGGTGTATTCATCTCTATGGCACACCACATTGCTCAAAAAAAGAAATTGACTTGGAAAATTCCTAATTCGAGAGAACATTCGCCAATCCTACTCATTGGTAGTTTGGAGGATAGGCATAAATTGCATTATTAGCGACTTTTGACTTATCAAATTACACCCACGTTCAAGGTGCAATCCAAAAGGTAAGGCTTCCTAATGGCCCAAAATGCAATTATGGTCTACTTGGAAAAATTCTTGTCTTCATGTTCAACCCCTTTAAAAAGGTTGAGCATGAAGAAGACTTCATATTGACCAAGCTCTGTTTTTAGATGGTTAATTGGTTTTTGCTTAAAGTGATTGGCAATTTGTGATTACTTAAAGTGAAACGTCTTTAAAAATTATCGCTTAAAGTGATCGACAATTTGTTGGCTACCAAAAGTTTCCATGAGTTTGAACGTGGCTAGTGGTATATTCATTTCCATGGTACAACACATTGCTTAAAAAAGATAAATTGACTAGGAAAAGTCTTAATTTGAGGGAACATTCACCAATCCTACTTATGGGTTGGAGGATGTGCGTAAATCGCATTATTAGTGACTTTTGACCTATCAAATTACACCCACTTTCAGGGTGCAATCCAATGGGTACGGCCTACTAATGGCCCAAAATGCAATTCTGGTATGCTTGGAAAAATTCTATCTTCACGCTCAACCACGTTCAACCCCTTTAAAAAAAAGTTGAGCGTAAAGAAGACTTCAAATTGACCAAGCTCTATTTTAAATGGTTAATTGGTTTTCTTTGAGCATATACGTAGAAAGATTGATAGTTGACAGCCATCCCATGTTCCAAAGCAGCAAGCTTTGAAATCGCTTCCATGGTCATTAAACTTGAAATCCTCTCAACTTAGGCAGGCTCAAGATTATGCAGATGATGCAATGCACGATAAAGAAAAGAGAGAAAAAAAAAAGTAATTTCGTACAAAGTAAATTATTATGACCAAGCGCTCCTTTGCTCACTGATGGGCAAAAAATAACGCCCCATAATATTTGAATATAAAATGGCGACCTTCTTTTAGAAAATCTATTTAGATTGAGTTTCTTTTAAGGGCACAAATTTGAGACATATTCATGATAGTCTTCGCTTTGGCTCGATGTTTATTTTAACTCATGACAGTTTCACCTGAACTTGAACACCACCACTACTCTCCCACAGTCCTTGGGCTCCTCAGTCACCACAGTCATCTTTAAAGACTAAGTCGTGCTTAAAATTTGCTATAAAAGTGAGCCTCATCAAGGTACCAAATCTACCAACACCTTTAATTACCATACAAGAATTTTCAAACTCAACATCCTTTACCATAGATAAAGAAAAATCACCATTGCATCCAATTCTGTTAGAAGATCGAAGATGCACCTTGTCAAGTTAGCAGTTATAGTAACTGTTGGCTTTATAGACACCACCTCACTATATGCATCGTTTATGTTGATTATGCACCGGTTATATCGGGATTTTCTAGTTGCAACTCCACATTAAGTTGAATATGGAAAAATTGTCTAAAAAGTTCTAAATTTATTATACTTTTGTGGGACAAGTATAGCAATAGTGCCATAACTTTTATATGGCGCTCACTTGAAGGCCATGACTTTTTTTCCCCTCATTTAAGTGCCACGTCGAGTAAAATTGATTATTTGAGTGCCATTTCCAGCAAATGATCGTATGTGGAATTTTTCATTAATTTTCCATTCCGACGTGGATTTATTTTTTATTTTTGAATTATTTTATTAATTGTCCACATTAGCACTAGCGATGCCACGCAGGATGACGGTGCCTACGTCGGATTTTCCGGCGAGTCAAATAGTCAATGTTATTTAAGTGATTGATTTTTCAAATTTGTGATGTTTAAGTGAATGTCCTATAAAAGTTATGGCACTCCTAATGTACTTATCCCAAAAAATGCTTATAGATGTGTCTGTTGAAGAAGTGATTATTTAAATATTTGGGAAAATTATCAATTTATTCTTAAACATACTTTAAGGATGTCAATTCAGGTTTAACTTTCTATTTTTGTCAATATAATGCTACATATTGTGCAATATCTAAATGTAGTATTTCTTGCCAAATGTTGTCGCAAATTGTAATGTGGAAATCAACAAATTGCCCATGGTAGCATGTTACTTAAGGCGGTTGGTGATGACTAGATGCCATGTCAACAATTTTAGGTGGCAATTGGCTAGAAAGACTACATTAAAATATCACCTAATTGTTTAGGACAACATTGACGAAATTGAAAAGTGGGGCCGATTATGACAATTATAATTGCATTATAAGACATTCCAATCAAACCATTGGTAAATATATATTTATAGTCAACTCTAAATGCATGAGAATTTTCAAAGAAAGAGAAGAAAAAAGGTAAAAAAAAATCTTAAATCTAGCACTTGTAAGAGATATTGTCATCAACTTAAAGTAATGGGGGGCGTTCAAAGTCAAAAAATGGATTGAAAAAGAACGATACTTTATGTGTTTATCCTTTTCATATAATTGCTCATTTAAATGTTAGATATAATCTATTTATCTATATTTGAGTTAATGCAAGTAAAATAAGGAGAGAATATGATAGGATTATAGAGTCAAGAGCCATATAGTGGCTGGGAAAAAGGAGAGACGAATGAGGTGAAATATAATTAATACTACTTATGTATTAGTACATAATAATTGTTTTTGTGATACTTTAATTTCGATATTTGTTGAAAATTAAATTTAAAATATATTGGATTTTATAACAATGAGCTTCATTCATGAGAAGTACTTGGTTTTACATATATGGCACTCATTTCTATTACTATTTCTTACAAAGAATTAATTAATACAAGGCATTTATCTACATGAGACCCATGTGATGAAGTTGAGAGAGATAGTTGCATTGATTAGCTCTCCCCAACCTTCATTTATAAACAAAAATGCTTGGGATAAGAATAGCTGGACTGTTTTAACTTTCGTACAACGCTCATTTGAGTACTATAACTTTTTTTTTTTTTTACTCATCTAAGTGTTGCATCAAAGTAAAATTGATTATTTGAGTGTCATTTCCAGTAAATTGTCCTACGTGCATTGTTATTTTTTATAATTTTCCATTCCAACGTGGAATTTTTTTTTTTTTTATTAATCGTCCATGTTAGTGCTACCAATGTCACATGGACGATCAGTGTCCATGTCGGATTTTTCAGCGAGGCAAATCTTTGATGGCACTCAAGTAAGTGAAAAAAATTATGGCACTTAAGTGAGTGCCGTATGAAAGTTATGGTACTTATGCTATTCTTATTTTCACTTTTGTCAATTTAGTTTTAAATCATTTCATTTTTTGCCAATTGACTTTATTCGACCAATTTTAGCCAAAAATTATTGACATGGTGCCAACCATCTTATGTCGCACGGTCAGGACGTGGACAGTTTTTTAAAATAATATTTTAATATTTCTTAAATTTTATATTAATTTTATTTTTTTCTTATATTGTCTTTTCCTTATTTTCTTTATTCTTTATTCTTTTATTTTCTTATTTTCTTTTCTGCTTTTCCCCTCCATCAGCCACTGCCAGGCCTTTTGACCTTTGCCGGCCTCAAGAGAGGGTGGGGGTTGCCCTCACCCGCTCAAGTGTGGCGCTGAATAGACAAATGCTTGTCTATTATAATTAAACAAGCAAATTTTTGTATACATGAATTCCAATTATTTCGACACCTGACCAAGAATCTTCAAATCATATCATCCTAGTATTAATCAAAGAATCGGTATTAGTAAGAAGTACTAGTAGTCCGAAGACTACTTTTGTGATTTCGGTAAAACTTTTCTTAAAAGAATAACACGTGGCTATCTACGCGGGCGAAATGACATGGAGGCAGCCCCGTAGGATTTTTCTTGCAACGTTGTGGGAAAATGACTAAGAGTCAAACATTTTGTCACCCAAGACTCCCGCTGAGTTCGTCACTTTCTAGAGGTCCTTGGTCTAAGCTAGAACCCTTCGGGCTATAAAAGAAGTTCATTCAGCTCCCTTATTTCTCATGAATTCTTGCTAAGCATGACAAAATCAACTCCAACCAGCCCTCTCTCCCTCTGCCTCTTCCTCTGTCTCATCTTCTCGCTTCCATTTCAGGCCTCACCATCACCGACCACAGAGGCGCAAGCTCTTGTCAAATGGAAGAACTCCCTCTCTCCTCCTCCTCCGTCTTCTCTGAGCTCATGGTCCCTCACCAACATTACCCATCTTTGCAACTGGACTGGCATTGCCTGCAACAATGGCGAGTCAGTCTCGGAGATCAGCCTCCCAGGCTCACGCCTCAACGGCACGCTCGATGCTCTTGACTTCACCTTGTTCCCGAACCTGACCTGCTTCAACGTCAGCCACAACAATCTCGAGGGCCCAATACCGTCCTCGATCGGCAATCTATTCCAGCTCAGGTTCATGGACCTGTTTCGCAATTTCTTTGAAGGGTCAATTCCGCGTTCCATTGGACAATTGAGGATGCTTGAAACGCTTGATTTGAGACTAAATGAGTTGACCTCTTCGATCCCTTCGGAACTCGGGCTCTGTGCTAACCTCACCTACTTAGCCCTTGCCCAGAATTCGATCTCTGGGGAGCTGCCTCTCTCACTGTCCGATCTGGTCAGATTGTCAGACTTTAGAGCCTGGGATAATGGCCTGTCAGGGAAGTTACGGCCCGACTTCTTCACGAATTGGACCGAACTTGTTCATCTGAATCTCCAGAACAATTTTATCTACGGGAAAATTCCGCCCGAAATCGGAAGCCTGACCAAGCTCAATTTCCTCTTCTATGTGCAACAATTCACTTTCAGGGACTATTCCTCCGGAGGTCGGGAATCTCACATCGTTGACCCATTTCGACCTTAGCATGAACCAGCTTTATGGAGAGGTCCCCGAGACCATCTCTCGCCTTGCTAACTTACAGTTGATCTCTTTGTTCACACAACAATTTCTCGGGAGGAATACCACGTGATTTCGGCAAGTACAGCCCTTCTCTGAGCGATGTTGATTTTACGGACAACAGCTTTATCGGAGAACTGCCGCCAGATTTATGCAGTGGCTTTGCTCTTCAATATTTCGTGGTTATTGGGAATAACTTCACGGGGCCGCTGCCCGACTGCTTGAAGAATTGTTCGAGGCTGACAAGAGTCCGTCTAGACAGCAATCAGTTCACTGCAGATATCACGAGCTCGTTTGGAGTTCATCCGAATCTGGTCTATGTAAGCCTTAGCAACAACCAATTTGTCGGGACTCTCTCGGCACGATGGGGAGACTATATGAATCTCACAAATTTGCAGATAGATGGTAACAAAATCTCTGGCCGCATCCCTCCAGAGCTTGGGAAATTGTCTCAGTTGCGCGTCCTGGCATTATCCAGCAATGAATTGACTGGGAGAATTCCCGACGAGATGGGAGATCTAGGGGAGTTGTTCAGGCTGAACTTGAGCAACAACCATTTGACTGGAGATATTCCTTTCTCGTTAGGGAAGTTATCAAAGCTCAATTATCTTGATCTGTCGGCGAACATGTTGAGCGGTGGCATACCTAACGAGCTAGCGAATTTCGAGAATTTACTGAGCTTGAACTTAAGCAACAACAATTTGTCCGGTAACATACCATCCAAGGTTGGGAAGTTGTCCACGCTACAGTTACTCCTAGACTTGAGCCAAAATTCCCTAGTAGGATCAATTCCCTCCAATTTGGCAAAGCTTACTAAACTAGAAAATCTTAATCTTTCGCATAATAATTTGTCGGGTATGATCCCGGCTTCTCTCTCCAACATGGTGAGTATAAGCTCTATAGACTTATCGTACAACAAGCTGATGGGTGCAGTTCCTAGTGGTAGGATCTTCCAACAAGCACCCGAAAGTGCTTTTATAGGGAATTCGGGCTTGTGTCGAGACATGACTGGATTATCTCCTTGGGGCACGAGCTGTAAATCGACCCACCATAGAAAAAAAGTTCTGGTTGGTGTGAGCGTTGGCATGAGCTGCTTACTACTTCTAGCGATTCTAATTGTTGTGATTTTGCTGGTGCTTTGGCGGCGAAAAAGGCTTCTCGATGAAGAGATCAAGCATCTTAAAAAGCATGAGAAATCGGAGCAGATCATATGGGAAATGTTAAGGAAGTTCACATTCAGCGACATCACCAAGGCCACCAATGATTTTAGCGAAGAGTATTGCATTGGAAAAGGCGGGTTCGGGAGCATTTACAAGGCCGTATTGGCTAGTAGCCAAATCGTCGCCGTCAAGAAGCTCAATGCACCAGAATCCGGCAACGTCCCAGCGGTCAACCGCCAGAGTTTCGAGAACGAAATCCACGTGTTGACCCAGGTCCGGCACCGCAACGTGATCAAGCTCCACGGGTTCTGTTCCATGAGAGGTTGCATTTACTTGGTCTATGAGTTTGTTGAGAGAGGCAGTCTAGCAAAGGTCTTGTATGGAGGAACAGGAGCAGCTGAACTGGACTGGGGTACAAGGGTGAAGATTGTTCAAGGTGTGGCTCATGCGATCGCCTACTTGCATCACAATTGCTCACCGCCTATTGTCCATCGGGACATAACGTTGAACAACATCTTGCTTGAGTTGGACCTCGAGCCTCGGCTCTCCGATTTTGGGATAGCAAGACTCTTGAATTCAGGCTTGTCCAATTGGACCACAGTTGCCGGATCTTATGGCTACATGGCTCCTGGTAAGCCATATGATCAAAGCTAACTATGCATTTCACGTGCACATATTATTTGGAATTGTTTAAATTTCTCTCATTAACTTCTCGAATTTGGATTTATCGAATAATTCTCACAAGACCATTTAGAAGAGCAAATATATATTTTGAAAAGCCGTTCATATTAATAATATCAAAGAAATTTGAAATTTGTGTACAACTTGACATTATGATCAAAACATTAATGCATTGTTCTTTCATGAAAAACAGAGTTAGCAACTATGATGCGGGTAACGAACAAATGCGATGTGTATAGCTTTGGAGTAGTGGCACTAGAGATTATGATGGGGAAGCATCCAGGGGATCTTCTCTCTTCTCTATTAATGATGAAAACATCAACAATCTCGGAGGATCCAATTTTGCTGCTGAAGGATGTGCTCGATCCGCGTCTTCCTCTTCCGACTGGCCAACTAGCCAAGAAAGTGGTATTCATCGTCATGGCGGCACTGGCGTGCACGCGCACGAGACCTGATTCACGACCCAACATGCATTTCGTGGCTCAAGAATTATCCGCACGTGCTCAAACTTACTTGCTTGAGCCATTAGACTCCATAACTATCAGCAAAACTATCGAGTCTTCAGTATTAAAGTTTTAAGAGATGTTGCAGATCAAATGATACTTTTCTGTCTCTCTCTTTCTTTTTTTTTCTTTTTTTTTTTTTTTTTTTTGGAGTTTGCTCGTAATGAATGAGAAAGAGTGGGTGTACAGTTTGGATAATTTAGAAAATTTCTATTGCACTGTCTTCAAAACATGTTTACAAATCCTAACCACGGATCCTCTAATGAATATGAAGTACTTATCACTTCGGATGATCCAATAGACTCCTTTGCCTTTTGTTGTCCTTTACATTGGTATGAGATGTAAGTTGCCTTTTCAATGGGCCATTAAAGATAATTTTGTACTCAAGTTCTAACTTTAATGATTAAGGACTTAAAATGGGACTATTTTTTCAAAAAACAGAGTTTATAATGTACTTTGTTTTAGATAAGGCCCATAGTGGCTAAGTTAGTTTCAAATAATGGCTCAAACTTACTAGCGCACCAAATATTCACTACTGAACATTTTTCAGTGACTTGAATTGGGGTAATTTAGTCAAAATCTACAATTGGGTAAGAAATTTAAAAAGTTCCCAAATTGAATAGGATTTTCGATTTTTCACATTTCTTCCTTCCTCTCCCCGAATGCTTAGGCCTGTTGCTCTTGCCTGATCCTCGTCGCTCCTCGTGAGCTTCGGTCTGCTGTTCGTCGATTCTCTTCTTTCACAAGTTCATTTTCCACAGTTTTTAAGTCGTCCGCAAGCTTCAAGTTTTATTGTCTGCAAACTCCCTTACTTTCATCTGTGGTTAGTGTTGTTCATATTGGTGCAATTCGTCCAAGGGAAAGTGATTGTAGCTTGTTGAAAGAACACGTCGCCCAGGTGCGGAATATCGTGGAATATCACCCCGATGGCAGTCTCTCTTCCCAAACCTGAATGGCTGGTCCAATTACAGTCACGAAGCAATTCTTGTGAAATACCTGAGTTCCACATCCTCTCTTTGATGCTTCTTGGTCTATTCGTGCCACTACAATCCCAGAAGAAAATAATTTCCATTCCCCCTAATGCCCTTTGCCTTCAGATCGATCTAAGTGGCTAGGAGGGTTCTCACCGGGTTAAAATTGGGATTGCCTCGCACCGCCATCGCTCTAGCAAAGCCTTTCTTTGGCCCTGTGGCTTTAAACTACAATGCTGGGCTTTTCTCGTTGTGATCTATGAACTGTTTGTGCATCGTGCTCATTAGTGAATTTAACATTTAGATTAGTGATTTCTAATGTTTTGGAGCTGTGAGCACATAAGCTAGAGCTGCGGCTTCTGATAATTGCAAAAAAGGAGGTCGGAATTCTTCTTTTTTATCGATTTTCATGGCATCCTTAAGTTAGTAATTTGACTTTGTTATTGCAGGTAAGCTAGACATGGACTCCTCTGAGTAATGTTTTAGCGGTAATCAGCATGAGGCGGATGAATTCGTCATTGGGCTTCCTATATCTTCTGATGGAAAAGAGAATATTCTGTCTAATAAATTTTGCAACGTTGCTGGAAGACTTGCTCGAGCTTTGGGGAGGTGAAATGATTGCACATGTTTTGTTGATTATTAGTTATATCTTGTACAAAAGATAGATTCTTCAATGAGTTTTTAATTTAAACTTCTTGTTCTATAGTTTGTTCTGGGGAGGTTTAATAGTTTCTGTGCATTTTTTAAATGAGATAATCAAGTGTTAACAAGGTGCTGTCTCTATCATTCATGCTTGGACATTCCAATGTGACTAGCCAAAGCTCTAGCAATTTTTCTTTTTTGGCCCACACAAACTCCAGCATGAGAAGCTCCCATGAATGTTTAGGATTTGGCTTTTTCTCGCTTAATTTAAGATGTTATATTCCAACAAAAATGTTAATATTCTTGTAATAATTCTATCAAAATGAAATACCCACCAAGAAGGGTTTTCAGGGCTCTAGGGTAAAGGGAAATTAGTCGGTAGAAGAACACCGCAAGTGCACTTGGCAAGGAGAGACACATAAATGCCAAAACTTCTAAAAAGTACACTTAAGTGCCACATTTTTTTTGAAAATTGAACACCTAGGCTAGAAGAGGAAGAATGGAAGAGAAAAAAGAAAAAATTATATGTCAATGCTTGCGTCCACGTCAACGATTTCCGGGCAAAATCGGCTGGATTGACTCAATAGACAAAACATTAAAATGTTTATGATTTAATTGACAAATTAAAATGGTTTAGAACTAAATTGGTAAAAATACAATAGGTTTTGGACTTTTAGGACAATTTTCCTTCTTTCCTTTGTTTAGCCAATTTTCACATCATGCTACTTAATCAATGAGTAAACTTCTTAGACATTCGAGAAATTCGGAAACGGACTAAATCCTAAATCTTTTTGAAAAGTTGCAATATAGTCCTTTTGAACATCATCTTTTTCTTGATTTATTATTTTCGACGACCTTAAATCACCTACTGCCGAAACCTCTTTATAAGTCATCGCTTAAAGTGCTTGGCAATTTGTCGGCCACCATAAGTTTCCATAGTTTTGAATGTCACTAGTGGTACATTCATCTCTATGGCACGACACATTACTCAAAAAGAGAAATTCACTTGCAAAAGTCCTAATTGGAGACATCATTCACCAATCCTAATTATTGGCGGGTTGGAAGTTAGGCATAAATGCATTGCGGGTGACTTTTTGACTTATCAATTACGCCCACTTTCAGGGTGCAATCCAACAGGTACAACCTGCTATTGGCCTAATGTGAAATTCTTGTCTACTTGGAAAAACTCAAATGCTTCCAAAGGTTCCGCCAGATGGAAGCGTAGGATTTGGTTGATTGGTTAATATAAATAGTGGCCCCTTTAGTTGAGCGTGAAGAACACTTCAGATTGACTAAGCTTTGTCTTTATAAGGTTAATTGTTTTTCTTTAAACACATATGTAGAAAGATCGATAATTGAGGACTATCCCATGTTCAAAAGCTGCGAGCTGTGAAATCGTGTCCATGGTCCACGGACTTGAAATCCTATCAAATTAGACCTTGCACTAGATATATAGATGATGCAACACACGATTTATAAAAATAAAAAACAAAAAAACAGAGAGAGAAAAAAGTAATTGTTACCTCAATCACCTCTCATTTTTTAATGATTAGGAACACAGGCGCAAAGGTCCAATCACCACTAGCTCTCTTAAGAACACAACACATTAAAAAATGGATTAATACAGGTTCATTGTAGTGAAGGAAATAATTTACAGGAGATGGTTGGATGAATTTTGGTTCTTATATATGTCTATTATGTTCTTTCTTTTGAAGGAAGAAACATTTTTCATCTTTTCCTAACATAATTTTTATTACAAATTCGATTTTTTTAATTTCCAAAACTTCTAACAACATCAGTGCGATAGTGCTGACGATGCGACGGTGATTGCTGAAAATTGACACGGGTCACTTTGTTAATGCCTTCAAAATGTGAGTTATTTAGAAGTATTATTTTTAGTAATTTCTTGTTTGCTAGTTTTGTTCAAATTTATTTTATTTAAAATTGGTTTGTTAATTGGTTTGTTTATTTTGGTATGTTATTTTCTATATTTAAGGAGAAAAGCTGTTAAGAATTGGAGTTTCAATTGGATTGGGCATGTGTTAGGTATATATTGCTAATATTATAGGTCAATATCAGTTAATTTGGGTTGGACCCTATTGCGACCCATTCAAACTAACCCAACGCACTTATTTGACGAATCTACTCCCCACTAAATAATAGAGATGTTAAAAAAAAAAAAAAAAGAATGGAGCTTGGCGTACAACCCCACGTTTGCATGTTGAGGCAATGTGAGACCTGTTCCTAAAACCACTTTGATTAATTAGTTCTTTGTGCATTGGAAGTTATGCATAAATTGCATTATTGATGACTTGACCAGGCAATTATACCCAATTATTTTGGGGATTGCATTATTTTTATTTTGCAACTTTAATGTGGTCCATTCTAGTATTATTATTATTTTTTATTTGTCATACTTTAACTCTCAACTCACTTTTAAACTTTTGCGCTACCTCTTTATAGAGCATGGGAGTCGAAATTCACACATAAAACTAAATGTCCCCACCCTAGCCCTCCGAAATTCACACATAAAACTAAATGTCCCCACCCTAGCCCTCCTGAGAAGATGGGGAATTAGACTCCCCACCTTCCCCTTCCCAAGTGGGCAGGGTGACTGCATATTATTTGGATGACATTATTTCCACCCTCTTTATAATTAAATACACTTTATTTATATAAAAAAAAAATGCAAAATCACCCTTGATGGATTCTATTAAAATATGTCTCAAGTTTAAACCTAATAAACAAAACCTAACGAGAGATTATTTGTTACTTCTAGAGATAAGAATATTCCAAATTGGATATTTTACGGACGTCCGAAATCTAGCAATACATAAATTCTTCTGGGTCGTGAAATAAAGGGAGGGGCACACAACTTTATATTTCCCTGTTAGTGCAGTCGGCCGAAGAAGTCAAAAGTGGAAAGTCCAATTGGACTTGGGTTGACCGAATATGGATGCAATGCAATTGGTTTCTTGATTCAGGATGAGATCGCGCGGAAGGAAAGAAAGTCCAAGTTAGACTTTTGGTTTGACCGAATTCCACTTTGATTTGCCTTTCTTTATCTAGTACGCGAATGGGTTATTTCTAACGATTTGTTGCACTTTTTCAGGGAGCGCACATTCGAGTATAAATATATATTTTGTGGGTTGCTCCGTAATTGAGCTGGAAGAAATATTGAAGCGCCATTCCAAGCGAGTACTTGACGTGTGTTATTTTGTGGGTATTGTTCGTAAATTATATCCAAGAAGATACAAGTATTCAACTCAGTTAAATCTTATGAGTTCAAGATTTGTGTGTGATTTCATCACGAGATTAAAAGATTATTCAGCAATGAATCGCCTACCAAGTGAGTTACTACCTGACTTCTTCACGAATTGGACTGAACTTTTTTCTCTGGAGCTCCGGAACAATTTTATCTATGGGCAAATTCCTCCCGAAATCACAACCCTGACCAAGCTCAAATACCTCTCTATGCTCAACAATTCGCTCTCAGGGATTATTCATCCGGTGGTCAGGAATCTCACATCGTTGACCTATCTTGACCTCACCATGAATCAGCTTTATGAAGAGGTCCCCGAAACGATCTCTCGCCTTGCTAACTTACAGTGGATCTTTTTGTGCACGAACAATTTCTCCGGAGGAATACCACGTGATTTTGGCAAGTACAGCCCTTCTGTGAGCAATGTTTGCTTTTCGGACAACAACTTCACTGGAGAACTACCACAAGATTTATGCAGCGGCTTTGCTCTTTGATATCTTGCCGTCGATGGGAATGACTTCACGGGGCCGCTGCCCGACCGCTTGAAGAATTTTTCGGGGCTGACAAGAGTCCATCTAGACAGCAATCAGTTCACTGCAGATATGAGTGCGTTTGGAGTTTATCCGAATCTGGACTTTATAAGCCTCAGCAACAACCGATTTGTCGGGAATCTCACGGCACAATGGGGAGAGTGTACAATTCTCACGAATTTGAATATAGATGGTAACAAAGTTGCCGGCCGCATCCCACTAGAGCTTTGGAAGTTGTCTCAATTGCGTTTCCTGACTTTGTACAGCAATGACTTGACCGGGAAAATTCCCGACGAGATGGGAAATCTATGGAAATTGTTGAGCCTGAACTTGAGCAACAACCATTTGGCTGGAGATATTGCCATCTCGTTAGGGAACTTATCGAAGCTAAAAGAGAAGAAACGGAACAAAATCAAGTACCAAAAGAGAAGAAATGGATTTGGCTGCTGCTTGGCAAGAAATTCAACTAGATAAAAGAGAAGAAACGGAACAAAATCTGCATTGAAATGGATGTTGCAAGTACCAAAAGTGAAAAGCCAAGTGTGTCTGGGAGGGAAAAAATTCTTGGCTTCAACTTGGAACACGAGTTATAGCTTAAGCCCATATATCACAGCCATCAAAAACACCCCAACCTGTAGATATCCTATATGTACTGCTCCCTCTATTGCCAACTCTAGTGTCATAAGGCATGTAGTTCTAAAGCAAGATAAATCGCCTCTTGTGATGATAGAGAGAATCAACAGTAGGATAGGTAAGTTACTAATTTGTCTTGAAGACGATCTACGAGTTTTATAGCATCAGCTGGAAGTTTGGAGTCTTTGGAGAATTTAGATACCGCATCGCAAATAACAGTGACAACTTGCTTTCTCACGTTCTCATCATGGTCCAGCAGTCAATTGCATAAGGCATCTAACAGTCAAATTAAAACATGTCAACAAATTTTAAACACAGATTGTCGTCAAAAATTTCACTAGTCACCCCTTACCAATTATTTGAGAAGATTCAGCTCTAGAAGGATTTCACAGCAGGAAGTTCTTGACATGTTCAAGCACAGACATTCTTACTTCAACAGCTTTATCGGTCAGCCTCTTCAAGAACTCTGAAAAGATTGGCTGGAAATGCTCAGTGAGAGCATGGCCTGGAGTGGAAAATAGGTCTCCAACTAGTATCACAGCTTGTAAACAAAGTTCTAGCTGGTCCGTCTGCATATAAGAATGTTACAAACTGAGAAAATATCCCTCACTTTCCTATGAGGCTAAACCTCCCGAGTCCACAGTGTAATACATTGTATCACTCTCAAATGAAAATCATGCAAATAATGTTACTCTACTGATAGTTCTTTTCTTAAGCCGTTGAACATAGAGAGTGTGCAAGCTCCTCTATATGTGCAACCGATCAAAAAATTAATCCAAAAGCACGGTAAAAAGTGACTACTTGAGCAGGCATCCCTGACAACGAAACGCTTGAATGAATCGATTCGTGCACAGCAGGTTTCTAGCCAAAAAATGAGTATGTAAAAAACACAAACAAGAGGCCGTAAGTCATGCATTACCACGTGATCTCCATTTAGATCTCCATTTAGATATGGGATGACTCCTGACAATATCTGAGGAGCACATTAATATACATCACATATAGCCTTGTGGTAGTCAATTTGATTATTCAACGGCTTGCTATCTCCAGACATCAATGAAACAAGAAGCTGCTTTATACCCGGTTCAAGTTTTGCTTCACAGCGCTCTACAACATTCGATGCAAGCTTTCTAGCAGCTCCAGAGAAATCCTGAAAATGAAATTGCAAGAAAATCCATTCTCCTCAAGACAGAATGCTAGGAAGATGACACGTAACAGGATACTAAACGGCAAGACAATCAGCTGCAGGTACTCACATTTTTGTTTTGACCTAACACAGACAGTAAAATCAGTACAAGATCCTCGGGGATATCCTCGAGAATCAACTCTACCGTCCAAGCAATTACGAAGTGAAAATCACCTCTTGCAACGAACTTTAGAGAATCAAAAGAGAATGATACCACAGAGCAAAGGGAGACTTTTGAACGGCAAATCGACATAGCAATAGCAACAACAAAGGGAGACTTTTGAATGGCAAATCGAAACATCGGGAGAGGAGAGGAATGGGGGAGAGCAGACAGGCACAGGCATGAAGACGACTGCACGAGCCGATCTCAATACCAGAGCAACGAGGAAACCAAAAGGCCAGGAAAAGAAAGAAAATGAAAGAGCAGTGACGCCAACCAACTAAGCAGAGTCCTCAAGAGAGAGTATACCTGAGGATTGACAAGTCGGAGGATGCGACCAGTGGCGAGACAAGCGGGAGGAGAGAGAGTGGAAGAAGACTGGGACGGCAAGAGTTGGCAGCGTCGTCAAACGGAGCAGCAAGTGGCATCGGCGGCGACGTCATGGATCGTGACGGCGGCATCGAGGGTGGTGGGCAGCATTGGGTCATTGCTGGGGGCGTCGCAGCGTCGCCGAGAGGAAAGAGAAGGAAAAGTACCAGCAACGGGGAGAGAGAAGAAACATATTGAAATCAGGGATTTTGGGTTTAGGAACCCGATTCCGGTTCCCATCCCCGTTCCCTAGGAAAATATCACAATGTGATAAAAGAATCAATTAAAAGATCCTATAATTAAAATTAGGAATTCGATTGGCCCTTTAGGAATAGTCCTTCAACTTGTGAATTTTTATTCATTTTACTATTTAATAACTCATAATCCTATTTAATCGGTTCCTGTCAACTGCTGGCCGACTCCAGCTTATCAAATCTGTGCTGCACTCCATTCAGGTGTATTGGTCCTCGGTCTTCATTCTCCCTTCCTCGGTTATTAATCGGATTGAGCAGATTTTTCGGCAATTCCTCTGGCGTGGTCCCAATCTTGGTTCTGGTGGGGCTAGAGTATCTTGGGAAGAAGTCTGTCTTCCCAAAGCAGAAGGGGGATTGGGTATCCGTTCGCTTTGCGTGAGTAATACTACTGCGATGATTAAACATATTTGGCTCATATTCTCTTATAAAGAATCGCTTTGGACCAAGTGGATTCATTCGGTATTTTTAAAGCATAAAAGCTTCTGGAATGCGCCCAGACCGACCATATGTTCCTGGTCCTGGAAGAAACTTCATGGCATGCGTGACTTGGTTCAGCATTACTTTAATTGGAACATTGGTAATGGCCTAACGGCTTCTTTCTGGTTTGATCCATGGCATCCTTGTGGTCCACTAAATAAGCTATTCTCGGATCGTGACATATATTGCTCTCGTATCCCATGGAATGCTTCAGTGGCTACTGGTATTGCGGCTCTATCTACCCCCTCAACTGTTTCAATGGTTATTTAGACCTGGAATGATCCGATCCCCTGCCTCAACAACCACAACGATCGTCTGGTCTGGCTTGGCCACTCCTCTGGCCAGTTCTCTACTGCGTCTACATGGAGTATGCTTTGTCCAAGAGGATCCCTCGTCAGCTGGTCTCGATTTATCTGGAGCCCCTCATTCCCCCGCGTTACCAAACGCACCTATGGCTGATTACTCGGGAATAGATTACCAACCCAGTACGGCTTCGTCATATGAGAGGATCCCGAATGTCTCTTGTGCCTTTTGTTCATCTAGGCCGGATTCAACCGATCACTTATATTTCGGATGCTCAATCACGGGTCGGCTAGCTTCATTTTGGGCGTCTAAATGTAATCTGACTTGGAGGAATGGGTCTTGGAAAGACAACCTTCTTTGGGTGGTAAACAATCTCTCGGATGCGAGCTTTCTTCAAGCCATTGCTCGTTTTTCCTTTGGTGCCTTGTGCTACCTCATCTGGAAGGAACGAAATAATATCATTTTTCGCAACCAAAACCTCTTCCTTCCGGCCTTAAAGGAGCATTTACGGAAAGCTGTCAAAGATAAAGCATCCACTTATTCAGGTGTTCCGGATATCCCCTGTAACCGTAGGCTCCAAATGGCTTGGGGAATCCATCCTTCTATTTTTGACTGAAGCGGTTCGCTGTCTATTAGCCTGTTGTGCTGCCGCTGGCCACCTCCTTTGCCCTATGCACTTATCGGTTCACCCTATCCTCGTGTCCTTACAGAGGTTCGTACTTCATTTGGCATCATGCCCTGTTTACTCTTCTAAAGGATTCTGTGTTCTGTTCTTATCCCGGGAGACCCCTTTCTCTCGCTCGTTTGCTGCTGGGCCTTCCTTTCTCTGCAGCTTTGGCTGGGCTGACCTTTGTTCTTCGTGTGTCGGTTTCTCTTTTTGGGATGGATCCCTTCTTTCCCTTTGGCTGCAATGTTTGGCCTTTCTTCTCTGCTTTTGTTCTCGCCGCTTTGTTCTTGGCGTTTGTCTCTACTGCTTGTTTATTCCTCTTTACAGCTCTTCCCGTCTCCCATCCACTCATCTTGACGCCTGTGTCTAGTTGAGTGTATGTTCTCTTGGAGTCGGGTGTGTTGCTGTGCTTTTTGTATAGCTTCTTGGTTCAAAAGTTATATTACATCTTACCTATAACCAAAAAAAAAACTCATAATCCTATTTTGGTAACTAAATATTTGCAACTTGAAAATTTAAAACAAACTTTTCAAGTAATTAACTATTATTTAATGGATGAAAATGGGAGAATTTTGAGTCTAGTTATGGCTCCTATAGGAGCTGGGAGCAGAACTAAGAACCACCGGTACTGAAAAAATAAAACCATGAACCAGAACCTCCTCTCTAGAATCGAGAATCAAATCGGACCCACCAATCTGGTTCTCCAGTCCCTATTCTACACGGGAACCGTGTTCATCTCTAAATCCAACGAGTAAGTTACCCGATTTACTACGCAGAAGCCTACCTAGTAAAGTAGGGCCTGGGTTACCTTTAGAGGTCTTGTTAGTATTAAGCTTGACCCAACCAGTTGGAGGGGCGGCCCAACCCACAAGCTTCTCTTTTCTCCCTTCGATGAGACAATCTATGTTTGATCAACCGAGCCGATACAATGTCATTAACATAATTTAGAATCAAGCATAAGGGTTCTTGGTAAGACAAAATTCCCTCTTAAATAATCCTTTATTCCCCAAGTTCCAGAAGTGACCAGTTATCTTGAACCCTAATTGATGAATCAAATAGGTTTGTGATCAACCATCAGTATTGGTGTAGATGTTGGGTAAAGAACTTAACCCCGAATCTGCATATTTTCTCTTGACCAGAATATCTCCCCTCCTTTCAATTTCCTTGCCCTTTATATACATCTGTAATTTGGCTAGTTTCAGCAAAGAAATTTTTTTCCGATTTCGATGAATACCACTAGCCTTTCTTCACCGAGTTTGTGCACCACATGGAATGAATAAACCAAGAAAATCCACGGCTTGCGTCATGTATTTCATCTGATGCGAAACCGCGTCAGTCCGTATCGTGGGGCTAAAAAATTGAAGCATGGGATTTCGAGCCTCCCATCTCATGGCATGTCACGTTGGTTCACGAAATAACTATGAATGCAAACTCTATATTGATATTTTTGTTTAGAGATTAAATTTAATCCCTAATGTTTTATTCAATAAATACTAAGTGGGAAGATCAGAATTTAGGTGTGAACATTATGCCAACCCAAAAGGCCTACATGAATGCAGTAATGTGCTGATTTGATTGATTGGTACAAAACCTCTCTGCAATGGAGATTTCTCCCTACCGATTGCGTAGTCTTCTCCTACCTTATGGGTAGGTTTCCCAGCTCTAAATCATTCCTCACTACCCATTCCCACTACATTCATCCATCACAACCCTCCGCCCTCACAGTTCCACAGTCTCCAAGAGGATGAGTCGAGAAACCCTAAGCTCAGTCCTCTTTTGTTTACGTAAAACCCACCCCCCTCAACTCGGTTCCTCCTCAATGCGCCTCATCTCGATCTTCACGCTAATTCCTTCCAGCTGGTGCTGAGTCTCGTCCCTTTCTGGCCGACTGAACCGGATCTCCCTTCAATCGCAAAATCTCATCATCTCGCTCTTGATGACCTCGACTCTCCACTAGGTCAGTGCTGAAACCCTATAGTGATTCTGTTCCTGCATTCGACACATGGCAAACCCATATGAGGAAGAAAGGCGAGTGGCTGCCCTCTGTAAGAGCTTGGGCAATCTTTGGTCAGATGAAGATGCAGTAGAAATCATGGGTGATGTTCCTGAAGAAAACCTGCAGACTTGTCAAAGAACTCTGTTTGGGAAGTTTTTCAATAAGACCAACGTTAACTTCACGGGTTTTATGGGTACAATGCAAAAAGCATGGCGAAATGAAACATTCACTTGTGCTGTCATCGAACCAAGTTATTTCCAATTTTCTTTCCAATCAGAGGAGGAAAAACAACGAATATTTGATTAAGGGCCGTGGTCTTTTGGGCATAATCTTCTAGTTTTAAAGCAATGTGATCCCGACATCCCCGATATTTGTTATGACTTCAACAAATGTGATTTAAGGGTGAATTTATTTGGCTTACCTATTGGGAGAGTTACGAGATGCGGTTGTCGAGAAATAGCCTCAAAAATTGGAGATGTAATGGATGTCAAACTCGTAGCTAAAGGGAACAGCAACTACAGAGTGGGCAGGGCTCGAGTAAAGCTGAACCTGGAAGTTCCTCTCAAAACGGGTGTGCTGGTGAACTTTGACAGGAAGAGATTGTGGATTGAATTTAAGTATGAACGTCTCCCGAATTATTGTTACTCATGCGGGAAGATTGGACACTATGCAACTAATTGTCTAGAATTTCGATATGAGGAAACGGGGTTAGCAAAGAACTTACCAGGCAGGTTTGGGCACTGGCTTCGCGCAGAGGCACGCGAACTTAGTCCATACGGTAAAATCTTCTATGGCAAGCAAGAAATACAGCTAGAGGAGGAGGAAAGTGTGCCTGAAACCCCCAATCAGCAAACCCCGAACCGAGCAAGATCATCGAATGAAATGCAGCAAACTCAACCACTTGGCAATTTGAGTAATAATGAAACTCTCAACTTACAGGAACATCAGCACCCCACATCTTCACAGGAACTAGTTCTTTATGCAGAAAAAGGTATTCAGAAACGAGGTAGCAGCTGTCTTGATGATGAATCTGAAATGGTAATTTACCAGGAACAGTTAAAAGAGGCTGAAGCAAAAATGGTGGAAAAAATAGCAGGGGAAAAAAGCCTAACAAGAGAGAAAGCAAGAAGCACTAAGCTATCCTCTTCAAAAAAAGGGAAAAGATTTTGTCCCTACGGTGCCCAATCATCAAAATCAGTAATGGTTGACCCTACCCAGCTGGTTGAAACTCCCATTCGTGTGGCAAAAAAGTCAGCTCAGTGGGCTCTGGTGGCTAGCCCTAATAAGCCACCAACTCATCCATGAAGATTTTAAGCTGGAACTATCAGGGGCTGGGTACCCCCTTGACAGTTCAAGCGCTAACGGTCTTAACGACCCAAGAAAGGCCCAATATTATCTTTATTATGGAAACTAAAAATCAGGAGCAGAAGATGTTAAAATTGAGGAGGCGTCTACGTTTTCAGCATTGTTTTATAGCAAATCCAGTGGGAACAGCAGGGGGTCTAGCAATATTTTGGGATGAAGAGGTAACCCTAACCATTGACTCCTTCACAGAACATGTTATTTTCACTCAATGTCATCAGCCCACCAGCAACCAGCGAATGCATATCACTTTTATTCATGCCCCGAATGAGTTTAAAGAGAGAATAATGTTATGGGAGCATATTTACAGAGTGAGTAGCCGTTTTCATCTGCCATGGTTGTGTATTGGGGACTTCAACGAACTATTATATCAATGGGAAAAAGTGGGCAAGAAAAGAGTTGAGAATTACCGGATTGCAGCTTTCAGGGACTTTCTTAACAACTGTTCTTTGCTGGATATGGAATGCAAGGGATGTGCATACACCTGGACAAACAAGAGACATGGTGAAAATCTGATTAAAGAACGTCTGGATAGAGCATTATGTAACTCAGATTGGCGAATTAAACATCCCAATGCAAAATGTATAGCTTTACCAGCAGTCGGCTCTGATCACACGCCAATTATTCTTGCCACTTGTCCACCAAAAAAACAGAAGAGGAGAAGCTTTAAGTATGAAGCTTATTGGGCTGAGGAGGAGGAATGCAAGAGTCTTGTTAGAAACATCTGGGCTGATCCTGCCTCCCACCAGTTCAATGTGGCTGAGAAACTGCAGATTGTGGCAAAGGAACTGGTCAAATGGAGCAAAGGCAAATTTACTAATGCAAAGAAGAGACTAAATTGGCTGAATAGTGAACTCCAGAATTTAATGAATGGAGCAGGAATCTCTCAAGAAAGCAAGGCAGCCAAGGATATAACAAAAGAAATTGAACAGCTGTGGCGAAAAGAAGAAATGTACTGGGGGATGCGTTCTAGAATTAAATGGTTAGCTTGGGGAGACAAAAACACTAAGTTTTTCCATGCTACAACTATCCAAAGACGCAAAAGAAATCAGATTGCTATGCTGAAAAATTCAGAAGATGAATGGGTAAGAAATGAACAGCAACTTAAAGGAATGACAAGCATATATTTCACCAAGCTGTATGAATCAGCTGGTCCACGCAACTTTCAGCCCCTTCTACAACAAATTCCAACCTCAGTGAATGCAGGAATGAACCAACGACTAGTAGAATTTGTTTCTATGGATGAGATTACGCAAGCTATGCATCAATTGGGGGCGCATAAAGCTCCAGGACCGGACGGTATGCATGGTCTCTTCTTCAAAACTCATTGGCCAGACATCTCTCAGGATATTTTCACAGAGATACAGGGTTTTTTCAGCACGGGTTATCTCAATCCAGCAATGAACAGCACACTTATCACCCTAATTCCCAAAGTTCCAAATCCAGAAAAATTAGAACACTTTCGCCCCATTAGCCTGTGCAATTTCATTTACAAAATTATCTCAAAAGTGCTGACAAATAGATTGAAACCCCTGCTACCAAATCTAATTGCTGTGGAGCAGAGTGCATTTGTCGAAGGAAGGTTGATCCAAGATAATATCTTGCTGGTACAGGAAGTTATTCACAGACTACGAACTCGGGAGAGAAAAAAGAAGTTTCAAGCACTCTTAAAGCTAGATATGCAAAAGGCGTATGACAGGATTGAATGGGATTTTCTTAGTGCATGCCTAACCAAAATGGGATTCTGCGCACAATGGGTCCAATGGGTTATGCAATGCGTCTCAACTGTTACTTTTAGTGTGAATTTCAACGGGGAGGCTCTACCATCTTTCAAGCCTACACGAGGAATCCGCCAAGGTGATCCTCTTTCCCCGTATCTATTCATACTTGTTGCCAATGTTCTATCCTACATGATGGGTAAAGCTGTTGAAGATGGCACTATTAGAGGAATCCAACTGAATAGCAGATGTCCTACCCTATCACATCTACTGTTTGCGGATGACTCTATTTTTTTCCTCCATGGCTCAATCTTAGAGTGTCAAAACTTGGCTACAATCCTACATGAATATTGTTATGCTTCTGGCCAGGCCATCAACTTAAACAAATCTGGCATACACTTCAGTAAAAGCTGTCCACCAACCCTGAGGAGCAATATGGCCAATGCAATGAGAGTTCCAGAAATTGAGAAAACGGGGAAATACTTAGGGATCTCGATGGATTGGGGCTGCTCTAAAAAAGACATGTTTGCGTGGATATTGGCAAGGATAAATAGAAAGCTTGAAAGTTGGAAAGAACATCTGTTATCAAAAGCGGGGAAGGAAATTTTGATAAAATCAGTTGTTCAGGCCATCCCTCAATATGCCATGGCCATTTTTAAAATTCCTGTCTCTATATGCAAAGCTATCGAGAGGAGGATTGCAAGCTTTTGGTGGAAAACAAATAGCAAGAACGCTGGAATTCACTGGAAGGGTTGGGAATCTCTGAAATCTAGAAAGAAGGAGGGCGGACTAGGATTTAAAGACCTAATTTCTTTCAATATAGCCATGCTAGGCAAGCAAGCGTGGCGCATCTCGCAAAATACTCAATCCTTACCGAGCAAAGTGATGCGGGGCCGGCGGAAGGCCTACATGACATCCTGCATGGAATCGAGTTATATATCTCTCAAGCATCACACCCTGTCACGCATGGTTGATATAGCATTTTTGCCCATATTGGGACACGTCACTCAACATAGTCCTATCTACTATTGCTAGGCTTTTGATGTTTGTATTTTCTTCGAAACATGTTTACAAATTGGGTTAATATTACGAAAAAATCACAAATTGATACACCAATAACAAATTTACTCCGAACTAATTTTTTTATCACAAAACTCCCCCAAACTAGTAAATGTAGGATATAATTACCCTTCGTTAACTTTTGTCAAATATTGCCGTTAAATTGCTGACTTGGATGCCATGTGAACATGATGGGTAAGTCCACGTCAATCAATTAATAGATTAATATTATGAAAAACTCCAAATTTGTATACTTGTGACAAATTTACCCCAAATTAGTATACCCATGGCAAATTCATCCCAAACTAGTCTATGAACCACTAAAAATCATAAACTAGTACACACATGGCATATTTACTCTTCATTAGCTTATGTCAAGTTCTACCATTAAATTTAGCGAGGACTATAGATTGTCTTCCTCTTCATTGAGTCCTTCATCGTCATCTTGTCTAAGGTTGTGGAGATTGCGAACACCATTTAGCTAGAAATCTTAAGTAACACTTTTAGTAACTCTAGTAGCACTCTTGACAAAATGGCTTGACCAAGTACCGCTATCTAACCTAATCATTGCATAAAGTGACATCTCGTATAAGAACATTAACAAAGGATTAACCTTTTGAGTTTTACTGAATGTTTTGGTCAATACTCTCTTTTCACGGTGAGCATTCTTTTCATAGATGTCATGAGATAATTGTTAGAATCCTAAATCCCATTCAAAAGAGACTACTGAGCATTTGAGGTGACAACTTTTATTGATATATATAGGTCCATGAACGAAGCAATTGGGCCATGTTGTGTTGTACAATCGAGTTTATTTCTCTAACATTGCCTCAATATCATCAATCCTAGAATTTTGTAGTTAATAAACTAAGAAGGAAATTTAGGTATTGATGTTATAGAGGCGATGTTAGAGGAATGTGAAAAATAAACTTGAGTGCAAATCACGACTCAGCCTAATTGCTTCATTCATCAACCAAGATTTATTATTAAAAGTTGTCACCTCAAATGCTCAATACCCTCTTTTGAATGGGATTTGGGACTCTAACAATAATTGTGTAACACCTTTGAAGAGACACTATTTATACTCGCATTGAAGGGAAAGTATTGACATGAGGTCAAGTAAAACTCACGAGGGTTTGATCTATCATTAATGTTCTTACACAAGATGCAACATTAGGTAGTATCTACGCCATCTAATGGTACTTGGTCAAGCCATTTTGTCAAGAGTACTATAGGAGTTACTAAGGCTGCATTTGTTTTCATTTCTTTTTTCTGTTTTTAAACAACTTTTTTGTTTTTTTGTTCCCAGGAACAAAAAAGGAACAGAAACGCGTTTGTTTGTGTTTTTGTTCCAAAATTATTTTTTTGTTCCCAGAAACTCATCTGGAACAGAAATAAGAAACAAAAAAAAAGTTGTTTCTTGTTTATGGAACACATTTTAAGAACAAAAAAGGAACAAAAACATCTCCTCTCGTGTTTCTTTTCTGTTTCTTGCTTAGCCGTTCGAACACCGCCTCTCCTCCTACATCTTCTCCACCGTCGTCTTCTCCGGCGCCTCCCACTCTCCGGTGCCGACAGCCGCCTCTGTCTCTAGACCATTCAACTTCTCCACCATCGTCCTCTCCGGCACCGACAGCCGCCTCTGTCTCGAGACCATTAGGCTTCTCCACCGTCGTCCTCTCCGGCATCGATAGCCACCTCTGTCTCGAGACCATTAGGCTTCTCCACCGTCGTCCTCTCTGGCACCGACAGCGTTGCTCGCCTAGATCTAGGGCAGCGTTGCTCGCCAGATCTGCGGCAGCGGCTCGTCTGCTTGCTCGAGATCTGGACGAGCATGCTCGCCCAGATCTGGCGAGCAGACGCTACCCGAGATCTGGACCAACAAGCTCACCTAGATGAGCAGCTCGCTCGAGCGTTTGCTTGCAGCCGAGATCTGGACCAGCTCGCTCAAGCGTTTGCTTGCAGCAAGCCCTGCTCTGCTCACTCGCTATTGCTCACGCTTGGGCGAGCAAAGCAGCGAGCGCCTGCTCGCTTGCTTCTTTGCTCAAGCAAGCAAAGCGCTATTGAGCGTGAGCAAGAAGTGAGCAGCAAAGTAGCGGCGTCGCTTGCTTCTCTGCTCGAGCAAGCAGAGCAGGGCTCTTGCTCTGCTCGCTTGCTTCTCTGCTCGAGCGAGCAGAGCAGCGAGCATGAGCAACAGCGAGCAAGCAGAGCAGCGAGCCCTGCTTTGCTCGCTCACTGCTGTTCACGCTCGAGCGAGTAGAGCAACGAGCGTTTGCTCGCTCGAGCGTGAGCAACAACGAGCGCCTAATGATATTGATTATTGAACTTGTTGAAGATCTTTGGATTGTGTTGCAACTAGGAGAGATTGATGCATAGGTGGATACATCCTAATATTGTTAATTCCTGTATTAGTGTCAATCATGTTGATCAAACGATAAGGTAACATGATTGTATGAATGACACATTAAACAGAGAGAGTATTATTTGATGACTAACAAGTATGTCATTCCTTAAGCGGAAGTTTAGAATATCCCAAAAATTTTAGATTGCATTGAAGAGTCCCAGTTGAAAAAACCCTACTTCTAAATTGTCGTCACATTATGTGATTACTAGGGTACTCTTTTTGGGAGCTTGGGCGACATAAACCAAATTGGGTTCTTACAAATATTGACAAGATAATCATTGGATAAAATAAATGTAATTATAAGAAGCGAGTCAATTTTTCTTATTGATCAAACGATAAATGGAAAAATCATACAAGTAGTATTAAAAACACGCAAATACTTTCAAATGATAGACTTGGAGTTTATTTTACATAACTAAAGAGAGGAAAAGGACCTCTCAAAATCTCATCCCTTCTATTGCAGTAACACGTTACATTTTCTGGCAAGTTAAGTCATTGAAATCATTTAACTAATTACTTTATAAAAGTTGTGAAACTTAAATAATCATTTTCAAAGGATTTTTTTGCCAAAATAGGCTTGGTACAGTGATTTTTGGCAATGATAATGTCCGTCTCCATCATTTGATTTTTGTTGCAATGTGGAATTAAAACTTATCCTGTATTGTGGAAGCCTCTTGCATATTTGCACTCATTTTGGTGACTGTTTCCTTCTCTTTTCCTTGTTTCTCACTCTATCTCAATTAGTTGTCTCCTTCCCAAGTGAACAATACTGGTGTTGGTGGATCCATTATCGACGCTGATTCTTTGAGAACTTCGGTGGATCCATCCAAAGTTTCGCCTTGCCGGTGCCAATCCACGAAGACATATTCTTTTTCCCTTGCTCTATCCGGAATTTTCCAATCCCTACCACGTAAATCGCAATTTGCTAACTTTGGAAATAGTTATCCGCACGCTAAGGTTGGCCTTTCGACTTCTTTTTTCATTGTCTTAATCTTAGAGATCTTATAATTTAGTTGGACCGTGCACAAAATAGGATAGGGTATACGGATCCATATAGGTTACCATGCTGATTTTGTGTATGGCGTGTAGTTCTTATGGTTTTATGTTATTGATTTAATTCATAACTCATGTGATGCTCAACCGGTCGAAGATTTAGTGGCATCTAAGAGACACTCATTCAATGCAAAGTAGACGGAGTCTGTAATGAATATTCTTATCAGTTTATTGGTGGATGAGGTCAAAAAGGGAAACCGCACCTCTTCCACTTTCAATAAAGCGGGGTGGAGGAATGTACAGTTTGAACTCAGTAGACAGACAAGATTCCAATTTACCATGGTACAGCTGAGGAACAAAGTAAACAAACTGAAAAAACAGTATGGCAGTTTTCACAAACTCATTTCTCAGTCCAGATTTGGTTGGGATAATGTGAACAAAAGAGTTGTTGTCGACGATCCAAGTATATGGGAATCTCATATCAAGGTATTTCTTAACTTTGTGGTCATTTTGATATCATTATAGATGTCAATTTTAAAATGTATGATTATATTGCTGAAATGTCATTATTGTGAAAATTGTAGGATAATGTCGAGTGGGCAAGATTCAAGAAGAATGGATTTCCTCAGTATCCTGAGCTCTGTATTGTTTTTGGGGGTACATATGCTACTGGGGATCACGCCATAGGAAGTGCTCAAGATGTGAATGTGTCGGATGATGATGACAATGGTGATGACAATGTAGGTGGTGACAACAATGGTGGTGATGCAGATGGTGTCAATGCAGGTGGTGACTATGATGGTAGCAATGCAAATGATTTCATTGGACACCACAGTGATGACAGACTCTTTACAACAGACGATGCTGGAACTTCAGTTCGTGGAAAGCACAAATTGGATAGAACTCCAAATAGTAAGCGGAGAAGAAAGAGTAACCAATCCGGTATTGCTGAAACTTGCAGAGCTATACAAGATTTTCTGAAAGTTAGGTCATCAAGTCAATCTGGTGGTGGCTCTGTGAGCTCAGGGACTACACAACCACTTGTAGACCCTTTCTTTGTATCTGCTGTGGTCCAAATTCTACTGAGTATGCTCGAGATAGAGCAAGATGTTTACAATAAAGCAGTGGAACGAGCATGCGCCAGTTGTGAATGGAGGGAGGAATGGAGGGAGGCTTTCATGATATCCACACCTACAAGGAAGATTGGACTTCTTCAATTCCTTTAGTAGATGTTTGGAAATATATTATGAATTGCATGGAGTTTCATTAGACTATATAACTTATATTATCTATTAATCTTTAGTTTATTCAAATATGATTAGTGTTGAGACTCTTGTACTTATATGTAATGGCATATCTTATTGAGATTTTATGACTTATGTTATTGATTGTTATTGGGATGTGTTTTCAAAATCTATATTGATGTTTTAATCATTTTTGTGATTGTATAGGTACTGTGGAAGGGGGATCAAATAGTGTGTCTAATGAGCAAGTACAACCAGTTAAACAATTCTTGGGTGATGATATTAACATATTGGTAGCGTGGTTTGCTTAGCTGCGATGGACACGTCCCTACATACAAGAGAACCTATTAGGGACAGTCAATTATCAGGAGCAGAATGGATAAGGGAGATTGTTCATGGACATTCAGATAGGATATATGAAGCATTTAGGATGGAGAGACATGTTTTTCTGAATTTATGTGACTTAATGAGGGTAAGGGGTTGGTTGAAAGATAATCGATATGTTCAAATAGATGAACAAGTTGGGATATTCTTAAGTCTAGTTACTCACAATAACTCAAATAGAGATTTATGTGAGAGATTCCAACATTCGGGAGAAATGATCGCAAGTATTTCAACAAAGTGTTGAAAGCAATGATCAAACTTTCAAAGGAGATAATCAAACCACCGTCCTTTGACGTCATTCCACAAGAAATTCTTATTGATCCTAGTCATAAACGCTACTTCAAGGTATGATTTTTATATTGATTTTATACCATCAAATACATGTAGTTGATAATCTTATATGATATTCGATTGTTAATATATTGACAGGGCTGCGTAGGTGCTATGGATGGCACCCATATAGATGCTACCGTCCCTGTGTCTCAGCAGATTCCATTTAGAGGTAGGAGTGGGAGAACAACCCAAAATGTGCTATGTATTTGCTCTTTTGATATGAAATTTACTTTCGTGTATGCTGGATGGGAAGGATCTACCAACGATTGTCGAGTGCTTTTAGCAGCACTCGAAAATCCTCAACTACAATTTCCCCGACCACCACCTGGTACTTACTTTGTTTATGAAGACAATTTTATGATTATATATTATGGTTGAATATCACAACAAATTTATATATATCATGTCATAGGGAAATATTACGTGGTAGATTCGGGTTATATAGCACTTCCAAGATTTTTAACTCCATTTAGAGGCGATCGGTATCATCTAAGCGAGTATAAAGGGAATGGAGAACAACCAAGGAAAACAAGAGAATTGTTCAACATGAAGCACTCTTCATTAAGAAATGTAATTGAGAGGTCATTTGGGGCATTAAAGAATCGCTTCACCATTTTGAGACAGATGCCTCCATTTACAATTTGGAAGCAAGCACTTGTTGTAATTGCTTGTTGTGCTCTCCATAATTACATTCATGATCAAGATGCGATGGATAGAAACTTTTCCCTATATGGAGATCCGGAGTATCCATGCGGACTTACAGAAGTGGAGGTTGTAGATGATACATTGCATGATGCACCTGGAATAAACATGCTTAGGGCAAGGATTGCAAATAAAATGGCGAGGATCATAATATGCCTAAGATTTCATGACTTTGTGTTTCCGACTTTTGTAATTTTGTTTTTAAGTACTCACTTATCAAATTCAATGTGATAAAGTTGAATAATGAACTATATTACTTCATTATTGTGATGTTATGTATGAAAGGGTCTATGTAGAGATCTATAAGATATTCTTCTTTTAGCTAGCTCTTATTGTACAAATTTTACTTACGAAATTTTGTTCCAAGTATGCACATGACCATGTTCAGAATGTTTGTCTTCACCCACCATGAACAAAATTAAATTGATGAGCATTTCATTAGAGTGATAATGCAATACCAAGTTTACACTTTATTGAAAAAAAAAAGGCACGTGAGAAAAATTTGGTACAAAGTTTATTTATAAAATTTTCTTCAAAGTATGCACTTATAACCATGTTCAGAATGTTTGACTTTATTCACCATGAACAAAATTAAATTGATGAGCATTTTATGATAATGAGATTCAAAACCAAGTTTACACTTTATTTATAAAAAAAAAAAAAAGCAATTGGGAAAATTTTGGTACAAACTTAAAAAAATTTCTTCCAAGTAAGCAAATATGATCATGTTTAGAATGTTTGTTTTCACTTAATATGAACAAAATTAAATTGATGAGCATTTCATGAGAATGATAATTCAATACCAAGTTTACACTTTATTAAAAAAAAAAAACACTTGAAAAAAAAATTGGAACATAAATTTTGTGCGGTTACCAAACGTGTTTCTGTTCTTTTTCTATTCCAGGAACATAAATTTTGTGCGATTACCAAACGTGTTTCTGTTCTTTTTCTATTCCAGAAACATAAATTTTATACGATTCTAAACGCGTTTTTTTGTTAAAAAATTATTCCCTGGAAAAGAAACACTTTTTTTTTTTCTATTTCTGTTTTTTGGAACAATTTTTAAACAAAAACGTTACCAAACGCACCCTAAATGTGTCACTAAAAAGCTCTAGCTAAATGGTGTTCACAATTTCAATGAACTTAGGCAAAGACAATGAAAAGGATGATGATCTAGATTTTTCACTAAATTTAACGGTAAAATCCGATGGAAACTTATGGAAGGTAAATGCGTCACATGTGTACCAGTTTGCAATTTCTGGTGGCTCAAAAATTAATTTAGAGTAAATTTATTACAAATATACCAGTTTAAGTTTTTTTTTTTTTTGTGTGCTATTAACCTATTAATTGATCCATGTGGACCCATGTGCATCCCAATTAGCAATTTAACAATAATATCTTATGAAAGCTAATGGATGATAAATATGCCATGCATGTATCGATTTAAATTTTTTTGTGACAATAAAATTAACTTGAGATAAATTTATCACTGATGTAACAATTTGGGGTTTTTGGTAGTATTACCCCTTATAAATTTTAAGTATGGATATTCTAGTGAATATAAAATACATCATCCCTTCGAATGATAATATAAAATACTTCCTTGCTTCGTTTTCCTCTACTTTTTTCGATGGCCCATGCAGCGATACGTGCGGGCTCAAATTCTAGCCCTAAAATGACTTTTTTCACAGTCGGATTTTTATCTGCAAGTCATTTGTGGATGGCGTCAAATGGGCTGACAAAATCTGACCTCTAATACCATTGACATGGACTTTAACTTATTAAGGTCGGGCGTAGAAAAATGCCACCTCCTTTTAACTTTGTTGTCAATCACAAAACAAAAAGAATAGCATGATGGTGATTAGACTTCTCAAATTTTTTCTTACCCTTCATTTACTCAATATAGAGTATCCAAAGACGAAGACGTTCACATGACTTGTTAATTGAGTTTTCTTTGCGAGTCAGGGATCATATGATGGCAAAATTGAACCATTTTCTTTTAGAACAATTTTCTACTAATCTATTTATGGATATGACAGGCCCAACTCCTATATTATACTGGCCAAAAGAATTCTCAAAAATTTAAAAAGAAAAGGAAAATAATGTGATACCTGAGTGTCCCACCAAAAAGCCAAAGCATTGCTTTACATCAAGACGTGGAAATATAGGAAACATCAGGTTAGGGGTACAGTTATTGCGCGACAGTTTCCTCAAAAAAATATACTAAAGTAATTCGAAAAAAGATAGATAGTTTTTCCTTCAATTGATCTAGAAGAAATCTCCCCATCATTTGAATTATTTTCTCCTAAATAGAGGAAGAGTGGGGCCTCACTATGTTGTCTGAACTTGTTAACGAATTTCCATATCGCAGTAGTAAGTTAGGTGCGGTTTTGACGCTTTTTGTCTCTTGGGGTCGATTTTGTTTGAAAAAAAAAAAAATTAGACTTTTTTGTTATAGATGATGGAAAACTAATCAATTTACGGAAAACATTCTCCATAGACTAAAAATTGACAAATTTAGATTGGGGGAAAAACCACTTCCATTTCTAGCAAGAAGAAAATTACTTTTCTTAAACCACCAAACAAATGAAAACGAGTTATTTTTCTCGAAAATAATTTCTATGGAAAATATTTTCCTTTATTGGTGAAATAAAGTCATTCTCAGGTTCTGTTTATTTCGTGGAAAATATTTTCATGGTCACATTTCCCATGACACAAACGAAGCCTTAGTTTAATTTGAGCCATTGGATTTGTTTAAATTAGATAATTTCAGGTTAACGTAAATCCCAATGTAGAAACACAAGGCTTGTAATTTGAAATAATAAGGACTTCACCTTTAGCTTCAATAGTGTTGGCAGAGCTCTCTTGTGCTCATTCAATGTGTTTTTGTTAGGAATTTTGGCATCTCATACTTGATGAAGGATTTGCTCTTAGTGTTGGATCCATGCTCCTTCGACCTGTTTTTGTTGTCTCCATAAGGCGATGATATTAGGAATGCTGAACCTCAGCGTGCACCTACCAAAAGGCAAAATTGTAGCTATAGACGAAGATCTCAACTTGTGTTCATCACTAATGATGACGTGAGATTTTATGATCAGCCACCACTCCTTTTGCTTTGATGCAATACGGATCTGTTCTACCATGATTTGATGATTCATCTTGAGAGTATGGATTGTTTTGCAGCTTTATTGGCTTGCTTTGTTATAATGATCTCTGGTATTATCAACATATCTTTTTTATATCGTTTTAGAAAGGAATAATTTTTTTTTTTAGACAAAATATTAATATTCGATATGATATGTCCTCAATTGGAGGTTTTATGAAATTTCCATGAGACGGTGAATGGTCAAGAGCCAATAAATGGTCAAAATTCCAAAGCAAGGGAAATAATACAGAATTCGAAAGCTTATATAGAAACTTTTGATTCTTCCTTGGTCAAAAAACTTTGCGATCTTCATAGAAAATGATTAAAAAAAAAAAAAAAAAAAATCTTAAATTATGTCCATTATGACACATTTTTCTTGATTTTTTTTTTTTTTTTTTTTGCGATATAAAAAATCTCAAACTATGTCCATTGCGATATATTGACCCCAAGCTTTTTCTTGTGACAAAAAAAACCTCAAACTTATACTTATGTGACATATTTAGCAACTTCTTTTTTTAAGTTTGCCAAATTTTTTCAACTTTCCTTTTCTACTCTTTCCCTATACTTTTTATTTATTTTTCTTTTTCTCTACTTCCTTTCGTCAATTACGAGACCTTGGCAATAATCGATGAGGGCATCCTGGCCTTGGCTATGGCCAGCAACTTCCCTTACCATTGCCAAGGCCTAGGTGATCGGCCGACCATCGCCAAGGCTTTGGCAACTGGTGGAGGGAAATGGTTAAAAAGAAAAAAAAAAAGTTGGGACATCTAGAGTGCCATAACTTGGCACGGAGGGACACTTAAGTGCCATAACTTTAAAATGGTACACTTGAGTGTCAACATCGGAGTAAAATGGGACACTTAAGTGCCACTCCGGCGAAAATCCGGCCAAATAGCTCACGTGGCCATTTTCCGGCGAGTTTGGTCCAAAACGGTGTCGTTTTGCACGCTGATGTGGTGGAGAAAATGCAAAAACGACGCCGTTTTGTGTCTACGTATAAATAATAATATAAAATTAATTAAATTAGATTTAAAATTAATTTTATTTAAAATATTCAAAAATTAAAAAAAACGGCCTCGCCCTCACCCGCCCCTTCGACCTACCCCCTTTTTTAATTTTTAATTCTTAATTCTTAATTTTTCTTAATTTTTTTCATTTTTAAAATTTTCATTTTTAAAATTTTCTTAATTTTTTAAATTTTTAAATTTTTCTTAATTTTTAAATTTTTTAATTTTTAATTTTTGAATATTTTAAATAAAATTAATTTTAAATCTAATTTAATTAATTTTTATATTATTATTTACACGTATACACGAAATGGTGTCGTTTTTGCATTTTCTTCGCCACGTCAGTGTGCAAAACAACGCCGTTTTGGACCAAACTCGCCGGATTTTCGCCGGAGTGGCACTTAAGTGTCCCATTTAACTTCAAAACTGGCACTCAAGTGTACCATTTTAAAATTATGGCACTTAAGTGTCCCTCCGTGCCAAGTTATGGCACTCTAGCTGTACTTTTGCCGAAAAAAAAAAGTAGGAAAGAAAAGAAAAGGAAGAACAAGAAAAAAAGAATAAAAGAGAATAAAATCTAAAACTTTTTAAAAAATTGCAAAAATCATTCACGTTAGTGATGAAGGTGGCCAACGTCTACATTAACTATTTTCAATTAAGATTGATCGGAATGACTATATTAGCAAATCGTCAAAAAAATTATAACTGAATTAGGCATGGTACAATAAGGTTAAGACTTTTGAGCTAATATTTCTAGTCATAAGTCAATCAAAATGAAGCAAGGATAATTGATATAATCAAATATGGAGCCAAACTTGATCTTGTACGATTAGGGAGAAAAAACATCGAGATTGGTTTTCTGAATCCCAAGAAGATTGGGAAGATAACAATTTTTCACTGGTCATTCGAGGAAGTTTTCATCTGAATTCATTTCCACGCTATAAATGGCCTGGTTGAAAGTTTTAAAGGTTTAGTGGTGCGACTGGAAGTAGTGTGATAATTGAAAGATGCACCGGGCCATTTAGAGGGGACGCAAGGGATCACCATGCACTTCATTTGGCTTATGATCATCCATCACTCAATTCAACCGTCGACTAACAAACAGATTCGATTAGAAAAGAACAAATTGAAAAAGTTAAAACCAAAGATATAATAGAAAAAGAGGAAATACATTTGTACCATAGATCATGTCGGAATAAAAAAAATAAAAAAAGATCAATAAAATCAGACGTATCAAAGTTGGGACGAGGAAAAAAGCACAACGAATCAACACACCACCTTAAGAGTGGTGGGCAAAACAACACCAAAGGTCGCTAATAAGTAATTATTGACCCCCGAATTGACTTACATTTCTTGCGTGCAAGAGGGTGTTAGATATATTACTATTTGTGATTACTATATAGTATTAGGGTAATTACAATTCATATTAATTACAACATATTCATTTATATGTAAATTGGCCAAAACAAACATCTCTTTTTTAGAGTGGATTATGTCATTTCTTGTTCGGGTGTTCCTAATCAAAGGCAGGCAACCAAGCTAATGTAAGCATAGAGAGTCAAGTAGAAGATCTTTTTCTTGCTAATCTCTTAATTAACAAAGACCAATACTACTTATGTGCACATTTGTTTCACCGGAAAATTCTCCATTGAAATAATAATTTTTCTAAAAATAATCATTTGTGTTGCTTACAAAAAATGAATGAACGAAAAATATTTTCGTCATCAGTGAAAATATTTAAATATAAACCGTCGTCAACAATGAACTTTAGTATAATATCCCGAAGGGCATAGCAAAACGACAAGGAATATATCAAGTATAAAACATAGGGCCAATAATATTGCCACATATTATATGATGCAATTTCCCCGGACACACTATTCATTTATTTTCGAATAAATTAGTTTAACATCAAATAGGGTCCAACCAAATTAACCTATATTGACCCATTATTATGTAATACAGTGTTAGGGACTCATATCTATCACAAACCCAACACATTCCCTACCCAACTGGAGCTTCAATTTTTAGCAATTTTTCTCCTTAAATATAGAAAATAACATACTAAAAAAATAACCAATTTTAAATAGAATACACAAAAAAAAAAATTGTCAAATAAGAAATCACTAAAAATAATTCTCCCAAATAACTCGCATTTTGAATGCATTAAGAAAGTGACCACTATTATTTTTCGGCAGTCATTGTCACACCATTAGCAGTCACATTAATGTCGTCAGAAATTTTGGAAATTAAAAAAATGAATTTGAAATAAAAATTATGTTAGGAAAAGATCAAAAGGGTTTTTTTCCACCAAAAGAAAGAACATAATAGACATATAGAAGAACCAAAATTCATCCAACCATCTCCCGTAAAATATTTTTTTTGCTGCAACGAACCTAGTAATAATCCGTTGTTATGTTCTCAGGGGAGATAATTGGATGATTGAAACTTTTTGCCCGTGTCTCTAATTTATAAAGAAAAAAAAATGGAGAGCTGATTGAGGCCTCTCCAAAAGGAAGACTATGCATATTAACCAATTAACAAAATCCTGTACTTCCATTTGGAGAGGCCTCTAGAAGCACTCAAATTTTTCCAAGCAGACCAGAATTGCATTCTGGGCCAATAGCCGGCCGTACCTGTTGGAAAGTGGATGTAATTGATAAGTCAAAAGTCACTGAAAATGCAATTTATACCCGACTTTCAACCCATCAATAACTAGGATTGGTGAATGTTTTCTCGAATTAGGACTTTTGCAAGTCAATAAATACTTCTTTTGAGCAATGTGCCGTGTTGTATAGATCAATGTACCACGAGCCACGTTCAAAATTATGGAAACTTGCGGTGGCTGACAAATTACTAATCACTTCAAGCAAAAACTTGTTAAAAGGAGTCAATAGTAGGTGATCCAAGGTTGTTGAAAAGGAAAAATCAGGAAAAAAAATTGATGACTGAAAGGACTATATTGTAACTTTTCAAAAAGATGAAGGACTTGGACCACGTTTTCTAAATGGTTTAGAATTTCTAATGTAAATTTTTCGTTACTTAAGTAACGTCATTTGAAATGCCTAAACAAAAGGAAAAAAGAAAAACAAAATAAAGAACGGACGAGTAGAAGATATGACAATCAATGTTATTTCATGTGTGAATTTACAGACGAAAAATCAAATCAAATATCAAAATATAAGGAAGATATCAGGACAAGACTTGATGGGATGAAAGGTTAGATGATTTTCCCACTATGATTTTTACATTGAAAAAAGACTGCTTGTATATAAATATATAAATACATAATGGAGAATATTCATTTTCTCAGTTAATAATTAATAGTACTGAAAATAGTTGCACTACATAATTTTCACCTTAAAGATCAGAGGACTCTTCTTAGGGGTAGTTTATTTGAGAGAATTATTAAAACATACCAATATTTTTGTTGCAGAACCTATCATCATAATTAAGATCCTATACATGAATGTGAGCTAATCATGCTGAAGCTTTTGTGGTTTCTTGTTTGTTTGTTAGAGCTTTGGCTATTCTAGTTTTCTAATTAGATAATGAAGTTAAAAGAGTAGGACATTTTCCACACATCATGAGAACACGACACCATATTAACAAGTTTGAACGAGTTTGAGTTCAAGTAAATGGTGCCAGTGCTCCAATATTTGTCAGCCCATTTGATGTGGGAAGATTATCAAATTAATCCTAAAGTTATTGCACGAATGTTGAGTCTGTGCTGAATTTTTCAATTTACCAATAGTACTAATGTTTATGTGAAATTTTAATGTAATTCTTTTGCTTGGAATTGCCGTCGTAATAACCTTGTCATCGTCGATCAGCAATCGACATAGATAAATTTACTCAAAATGACATCACATTGAATAATTTTATGAATTCTGATTTTTTTTTCTCTTCTTTTCCTCTCCTTAACGTGTAACTCTTCATCTTCTTTCAGGGAAACAAATCTGCTATGGGAATCGTGTGCATCATCTCCACCGCCATCTTTTCCCGGTGTATATATATATATATATATATACTTATCCTAATCAATCGAGTATTTACTGCAGTTTTTTACACAAAGATTTGGAATTATATTAGCAAAATTAAATGGGGAGTGACTAAATTAGCATTCATATACAATACATATAATATTGAATAGATATTTTCCCATTTAACGCCATCAACAAATGACTTCTGTTCGAGTTTGTTTGCAAAAAAAATCCTATTACAAAAATGTCATGTTGGAGCCACAAATTGAGTAATAAAGCATCCCTACATGGCTCATCGAAAAGGCAACCTGGACACATCCAGCATCAATGTAAAGGAAACCAAACCGAGAAAGTACTCTGTTGTATCATCCGAGTAGATAAGACAACATGGCGTAGCTATAGTAATTTATTCTTTTTGTACATACACCGGGCGCACACCCACCCGCTCTTTCTCATTCATTATAGAAGATACGTCAAAAAAAAAAAAAAAAAAGCACCAAAGAAATATCATTGATTTGCACTATCACTTCAAATTATATTTCTGAGGACTCGATAGCTTGCTGATAGTTATGGAGCCCAAGGCCCCGGACAAGCAAGATTGACTGCGTGCGGATAATTCTTGTGCCACGAAACGCATGGTGGGTCGTGAATTGGGACTCGTCCGGGTGCACGCCAGTGCCACTGTGGTGATGAGTACCACTTCCTCGGCTAGTTGGCCGGTTGGAGGAGAAAGACGCAGGTCCAGCACATCTCTTAGGAGCAGATTTGGGTCTTCCAGCGATCTCGATGTTTGTGTCCTTTGTAGGGAAGTGAGAAGATCCCCCGGATGCTTCCCCATCATGATTTCTAGTGCAGCCACTCCAAAACTATACACATCGCATTTGTCCGTTACTCTCATCGTAACTGCTAACTCTGTTTTTCAAGAAGAATGAATCAATGATATGATCACGGGTATTGCACAAATTCCAAACTTTTGTAATACTCTGACACAAATCACTTTTCAAAACCTATACTTGTTAAAAGTCTTGTTAGAATTATTCAACCAATGCAAATTCCAGATTTTAAATAGAGCAATTTGATCAATCCCATGTAATATGTACACGTGCAATGTATGGTTAGATTACCAGGAGCCATGTAGCCATAAGATCCAGCCACTGTGGTCCAATTTGACGAGTCCAAATTCAAGAGTTTCGCTGTCCCGAAATCCGAAAGTCGAGGCTCGAAGTCCCACTCGAGCAAGATGTTGTTGAGGGTTATGTCCCGATGGACGATAGGCGGGGAGCAATCATGATGCAAATAGGCGATAGCATGAGCCATTCCTTGAACAATCTTCACTCTTGTACCCCAGTCCAGTTCAGTTCCTCCTTTTTCTCCGTACAAGACCTTCGCCAAACTGCCTCTCTCCACAAACTCATAGACCAAGTAAATGCAACCCCTCTTGGAACAGAACCCGTGGAGCTTGATCACATTGCGATGTCGGACCTCGGTCAAAATGAGGATCTCGTTCTTGAAACTCTGTTGGTTGACCGCGGGGACATCACTGGATTCTGATACTTTGACCATTTTGACAGCCACGATTTGGCCGCTGGCCAGTTCGGCCTTGTAAACACTCCCGAACCCGCCCTTTCCAATGCAGTACCTTTCGCTGAAGTTGTCGGTAGCCTTGGCGATGTCATTGAATGTGAACTTACCTTCCCTTTCCCATATGATCGACTCAGATTTCTCGTACTTCATAAGACCATTAGTCTCTTCATTGAGTTCCTTGTTTCGCCGCTGAAGCCCCAGAATCACAGTAGTTAAAGTCACCAGAAGTTGTAAGCAGCAGACACCCACAATTGCACCAATAAGAACCTTTTCACTATGGTTGGTCAATTTACTGCTCGTTCCACAAGGAGATAATCCCGTGACGTTTCCGCACAAGCCCGGATTCCCCATAAAAGCACTTCCTGGTGCTTGTTGGAAGATGCGACCACTAGGAATCGCGCCTGTTAGCTCATTGTATGATAAGTCTATGGAGCTTAAACTAACCAAGCTGGTGAGAGGCAGCCGGGATCGTACCCGAGAAGTGGTTATGCGAAAGATTGAGATTTTCCAGCTTCATAAGCTTTGCTAAATTGGATGGAATTGATCCTGCTAGTGAGTTGTGGCTCAAGTCTAGGAGGTTCTGTAGCTCGAACAAGTCACCGAGCTCCAGCGGTATGACACCCGATAGATTGTTGTTGCTCAAGTTCAAACTCAGTAAATTCTTGCAATTCGCTAGCTTGTCTGGTATGCTACCGCTCATTGCGTTTCTTGACAAATCAAGATAATTTAGCTTCGATAATTTTCCCAATGAGATGGGAATATCTCCAGCCAAATGGTTGTTGCTCAAGTTCAGGCTCAACAACTCCCCTAGATTTCCCATCTCGTTGGGAATTTTCCCGGTCAAGTCATTGTTGCGCAAAGTCAGGACCCGCAACTGAGACAATTTCCCAAGCTCTGGTGGGATGCGGCCGGCAATTTTGTTCCTGTCTATCTGCAAATTCGTGAGATTTTTACACTCTCCCCATTCTGCTGAGAGATTCCCAACAAATCGGTTGTTGCTTAGGCTTATAAAGATCAGATTCGGATAAACTCCGAACACACTCGTGAGGTCTGCAGTGAACTGATTGCTATCTAGACGGACTCTCATTAGCCTCGAACAATTCCTCAAGCAGTTGGGCAGCCGCCCAGTAAAGTTATTCTCATTGACCATGAGATATTGAAGAGCAAAGCCGCTGCATAATTCTGGCGGCAGTTCTCCGGTGAAGCTGTTGTTCGAAAAGCCAACATAACCCAGAGAAGGGCTATACTTGCCGAAATCACGTGGTATTCCTCCCAAGAAATTGTTCGTGAACAAAGAGATTGACTGTAAGTTAGCAAGGCAAGAGATGGTCTCGGGGACCTCTCCATAAAGCTGGTTCGTGTTGAGGTCAAGAGTGGTCAACTGTGTGAGATTGCCGACCTCCGGCGGAATAGTCCCATTTAGGTTGTTGGAGAAAAGCTGGAGGATTTGCAAGTTGCTAAGGTTCCCCAATGTCATAGGGATTTGGCCGGAGAGATTGTTCTGTGAGAGGTCTAACTCAAGCAGATTCTCGAGCCTCCCGATCCCAGTAGGAATTGAGCCAGAGAGCGAATTGCAATACAAGTAGAGGTAATTGAGCTTGGTCAGGATTCCAATTTCTGGCGGAATTTTTCCGGAAAGAGAATTGTTCTGGAGCTGCAAAGAAATGAGTTCCGTCCAATTCGTGAAGAAATAAGGTGATAACTCACCAGACAGGTGATTATCCGAAGCTCCAAATTCTGACAATCTGACCAGATTGGACAGAGTGAGAGGCAGCTCCCCAGAGATCGAATTCTCAGCAAGGGCTAAGAAGGTGAGCTTAGAACAAAGACCGAGCTCGGAAGGGATCGAAGAGTTCAAGAGGTTTAGGTGCAAATCAAGCTTTTCAAGCTGTCTCAATTGACCAATGGAGCTAGGGATTTCCCCTTCAAAGGAATTGTTGTATATCTCTATCATCTGAAGCTGAGACAGCGATCCTATGTCTCCAGGTATAAGACCACTGAACGAATTGTTAACAATCCGGATCTCCTTCAGCTGGGAAAGTTTTGATATGTTTGAGATCGGTCCCTGGAGCGAATTCGCAGTGAGGTTAAGGTATTCGAGGTTCACCAGGTTCACATACACAGCCTCAGGGATTTCACCGGTCAACATGTTTTGCGACAGGTCCAGGTATGTCAGGTTCTGGCAATCAGCCACGAAGCCTGGAAATTTGCCATCGAGCAAATTGTAGAAGAGGCTCAGGTAAGTCACCGATGGCATGGTGGAGAATTTCGACCAGTCAGGAGATTCCAAGTAGTTTAATCCAAGATCCAAGTGCCACACCTTCTCGAGATTGCTGATCTGGTAAGGAATAGTACCATTGAGACTGTTATTCAAGAGGCTCAAGTACTGAATCTCTTCCAATTGGCCTATCTCGGGTGGTATGCCACCTTCGAAGAGATTACTACCCAGGTCCAAGAACCTGAGCTTGGAGAGATTGCTGATCAAGGACGGTATCAGGTCCTTGAGATTGTTGTTGCTGACGTCAAAGCGGATCAGGTTCGGGAAAGAAGCGAAGTTGAGCGCATGGAGCGTGCCACTGAGGCTTGAGCCTGAGAGGCTGATCTCTGAGACTGACCCGCCATTGTTGCAGGCAACACCAGTCCAGTTGCAGAGATGGGTGATGTCGGTGAGTGACCATGAGCTCAGAGAAGGTGGAGGAGGAGGGGGAAGAGAGTTCTTCCATTTGACAAGAGCTTGCGCCTCTGTGGTTGGTGATGGTGAGGCCTGAAATGGAAGCAAGAAAAGGAGACAGAGGAAGAGTAAGAAAGGGAGGGTTGCGTTTGATTTTTTCATGCCTAGCAAGATGCTACTGGACTTAATGAGAGGTGAGCTTGTGCCTCTGGGGGTTGGGGATCGATAATCACTTACGAGAGGTGAGTTGCATTTGGCGATGTTTTGCCCACCCCTTTTAAGGTGGTGCGTGCCACCGTGCTTGTTCTTTTGTGCCGGCTTTGATACGTCTGATTTACTTGATTATTTTTTTATTCCGACGTGATCAATGGTACAAATGAATTTCCCCTTTTTTTCAATTATATCCTCAGTTTCAACTTTTCCAATTTGTTTTTTTTTCCTTATCGAATCTATTAGTCGATGGTTGAATTGATCAATGAGCATTAGCCATGTTGGAAATACATTATCTAATTCCATGTAATATTATGATAAAATAGATAGACATCTAGTAAAACCTGTAAAGAGGCTCTCCTATGGTACATTTAGATATATAAAAAGTTCTTCAATTCGCTTTTTTGCATTATTTCTAATTTGGTATCAAAACCACTGTTGTATGAGTGAGCGACCATTGAGTTATGCAGTGCTATAGCAATGTTGCCACCGCCACGCCAGTATCTATTCATTATCGAATCACCACCCTTGATTGTTGTTTAGTTAATCACATTGCTTGCTTTGAAAAATGAACACCGTCATCAACTGGCTACCCTTAAACGAGTTAAACCCTGAAAATTCATTGCCAAATAGACTCGGGAAGCTGCCGCACTTCCACGTGTGGTGCCACGTCACGGTTCCAATTACACCATCGCCTCCAAGTGCTTTTTCCGGAGTCATTAGTAGGATATTTTCGACAAGAGCCACCAAAACAGGCTCCTCATCCTCTGACAAGTCGCACCCAGCAAAGAACATCGCCAGAAGAGCCGTCACGCGCCCTCAGAAGTCCTTTGTCCACATGCCTGCGGCACTAAACAAGTGACGTCATCCTCCATGTCATTGCCAAATTTTAGCCAAGTTGTCCGCCACGTGTCTGCCACGTTAGCTTATGATTGTGGTCATCGACCGGCGTTGACCAAACCGATTTGCCTACTTTTCTAATCGGCTCAACCCCTGTCAGAATGATCTTTGGTGCTTTCAAACAGGTGGCTAAGGCATTTCGACGTCCTAAATCTGTTCTTAGCCTTATTTTATCAATATCAGCTCTGCATGTATCGATTCTCTTCGAACTCATCATAAAATCTATTAGGTTTATAGAAGTATTTTGCATATAATAGAAAAATTGGACGTTACAATAACCATATGAACCATTGGATCCAATTATATTTTATGGACTTGTTGACACCTAATTTTTTTATTAATTTTTGCTAAGTTAAAAATTAAAAATGGCATATAATTTCGGAACATTTTTATTTTTATTTTATTTTATTTTATTTTTATTTTAAACCGTCGGTAAGAGAAAGAGTTTTCACATATTTCATTCAGATTTTTCACATATTCAGGAAATATACATTGGATGATGTATTTTGGGCGGAAAGCAAATTTTTTGGTTGAAATATGGGAAAATGCAAAAGAGAATATTGCACGAGCAAAATTGGAGACGAAATATGCAATAAGGATTCAATTTTTCACCATATAAAAGGTGTGAAGATGTAAGGAAAAGGGGGTCAGCAAAATTTGAGAGCAAAAGAGGTGAAAGGTTGATTTTTGTGGAGAATTTCGAAAAAAAAAGGCCAAAGTCAAAAAGAGTGACACGAACAAAAAAAAAAAAAAAAAAAAAAAAAAGGGGGCCGGAACCCTCGTCTCGCCCGCGCCCCAAGGTCTCCGCCCGAGTGTTGCTGACCCGATCAAGATCCAGATCCGAACCCCCCCGACGCCACTCCGACGCCCGCAACACCTCTGACCAACGACCCGAGCTCCTGTTCTGCAGGAACCTCCTCGTCGGAACCCTCGCCGAAGATCCCTCCTTCTCGCCGGCCGGCCACCAGCCTTTTTTTCTTCTTTTTTTTTTTTAGAAAAAGAAAAAGAAAAAGAAAACAAAAACAAAATTAGGTAATTTTACTTTATTTTTCTTTTCTTTTGTTTATTCATCTTTTGTTTTTATTATTATTATTGTTATTTCATTATTTCTTTTTTAGTGTAATTATCCTTTTTATGTGAAATTGAAATTGCATGTTATGAAATTGCCTTGAAACTAGTGATTGTCGGTCCGATTTTCACGCCCGAAATCCGACTCGCAATTACTTAAAAATTGCCAATCCGATCTCCCGCCCGAGATCCGATTTGTGATTTTTCGTGAAATTGGCCAACCCGATCTTATGCGCAATATATGGTTCGTCAATTTGGGTATCAATATTGCCGATTTGCTGTTGTGTCATCTAAGGTACTTTTCTTTAAAAAAAAATAAAAAATGTAGATTAGAATTAGGTTTATTTCTTATTTTAGGGTTTGCACGTTTAGAATAGAAATTTTATCCTGAATTTAAAAAAAAAAATATATAAAAACTCAAAAATTTAAAAAAATCAAAAAAATCAAATCAATTAATTTAGGTTGCTATTTTTTTATAATTTGGATTGCATGTTTAATTATTTGGTAATTATTAATTTCAAGAATTAAAAAATAAAAAGGAAAAACAACAAAAAAACATCATGCATATGGACATATTTTGCACGTCATTGCATATTAGTGTAAAATTGCATTTAGTCTAATTTTAGATAATATTTTTAATTTATTAATTTAAGGTATTTTCTTAGATAGATTGCACTTTAGAACTATTTGAATTAAGGTAAAATTTTAGTTCAAATTAGGGTTTGGTTTAGCCTAATTCCTAATACAAATTAAATAGAATCTTAATTTAGTTAGATAATTTCCACATTTAAAAAAAAAAAAAATTGTCTTAGAGTGGATTCATTTTGTTTTCTAAAATAAATTGCCCCTTTTTAGGAATAGAAATATCAAATGCACATCATTTGGTTTTTAGGCCCATTTAATTTGAAATTGCCCGTTAATAGAATTAGGTCATTTAGGTTGCACTTAATTATTGCATTTCTTTAGGATTTACTCTACTTATCTCAAATAGTTTAGATCATGTTGCCATGTCATGTAATTTAGGTCATGTTGCCATGTCATATAAGATTATTAGCATGCATTGCGTATAGATTAAGTTCCCATTAAACAAAGTGAAAACAAAAAAAAAGAGAAATTGCGTGTTAATTAGAAATTATATCTAGGTTGTTGATGTGAATTCTGATCTAACAACGCAGATATTTTCGTTTCTACAAGGTAAGTCCCGTAATTTTATTCATTGTTTTATTGGGTGTTAAATTGATGGTTTGTGCACCCGTATGATCACCTCACATGTTAGGGAGATAATTAAAATTAATTCAAGCTGCTTGCCAAACATTTTTTCAAAATAAAAGAGAAAGGTATCGAAAGGGCGCTAGAGAAATCTAGCGTAACCAAGTCCCTGTATCCATAGTCTCTATTTCGTAGAAGTAAAGTAAATCTCTCATTACTTTACTTGGGTTTCTAAACGACCCACCAAAAATAGATTAGTGGCGACTCCCAATTAAAAAAAATCAATTGCATGTTAAGAGCTTGAATTTAAAGTCGCGAATTGGTATGGACTTGGGAGAACCCAAGTTAAGTCTAGGCTTAACAATCCATTAGCCAAACCCTAGGTAGTTCACCTGAAAATTTGGTCGCGACAGCTTGGCAACTCCACTGGGGACTTGTGTTAAAGCACTTAGTGGACTTAGACCAATTTTTTTTTTCATTTAAAAAATGTTTTTGTTTAGTAGCGAAGATCTCAGGTACGTCCCTAACATTTAAGGTGTTAAATGTTCTTGCAGATGTGAGGTATAAGGGGAGTAGTCTTTGCTAACCCTTGTCTTGCAGGTTGGAGTTGGGAATGAATGTTTTAAATTCAAGTTATTGAAGTGTTGTGTGATTTAAACTGTTGTGCATGCTTTGCATTTAGCACTACACTATTGTACAAACAACCTGCCGCAAGACCTGGGTCGCATAGGATCATCTAGGATGGTATTGAGATAGATACCACTCCGACCGCAAGCCCGCGGTACGAGTCGCTCATCTCAATCCCGAAATTTCATTCATGGTGTCAAGAGTACCCACCTCGGTTCACTCGCTTGCGACCTAAGTTGGCTCTTTGGCCAAGCTGGAGTCATGAGGACCAGACATAGTCCACACGCTCATGGCTAGTCCGATCATCCTTGTGGCTTCACTTTGTTAAGCCTTCTAGAGTAGAAGTCAAACCACTTATCATGCGCATGTCTATGTGATTGCCCCTCATTGGTAAAGTAAGTTCTCTAAATTTTCACCTTTGCAATTTACTTACCTTGTCATATTATTTTGTCGGTCAATGGCATTAGGATTGTCTTGAGTCTTGGTTAATATACAATGGGGATATCGGACATTCGAATTATTCTTCCTCCAAAGCAAGAGCTTGGCACATGGTGGGACAAGTTAGACCAAGATGGCCGTCGATTCGTAGAGTCGCACATTGGTCGACTATTTCCATTGCTGCGTATCAACATCCATGGTGGCCTCATCCAAGCACTTGCCCATTGTTGGTGCCCCAAGACTTCTACTTTCATCTTTGGCGATAAGCATGAGCTCATGCCTACCTTGGAATAGTATAGCATTGCAATAGGAAAAGTCTTTGAAAGTTGAGTTAATTAGTCCGCCTATCGGAATGGATCCTGTTGTGGCCTTATCTGATTTTTTTAGAATTAAAGAGGATAATATAAGAAAGGTTTTAAAGGTTCATCGTAATGCATGTCCTCTATCTTTTCTGAAAGAATGTTTTGAAACTGGCCCTTCATCTCAAATGCGAAGGGTTTTTCTTTTAGCCTTCTTTGGGTTTATAGTTTTTCCCTATTATAAGAATGCTATTAACCATTTGATGGCTCACTTAGTTAAACAAGTTTTGGAAGGAAAAAATTTTGTAAACACTGTTTTGACTGAAACTTTCCTTTCCCTCACTCGATTTAAAGGAGATGGTGATAAGACTTTCCATTCCTCTTCTGAGCTTTTGCAAATTTGGTTTCTTTATCATATAAAAGGATTTGGTGGTCTAGTTACTATACATGATGTTAATGACTCTAATCACCCCATTATGAGATTTGAGAATAAGCGAAAACATGCACCGGATTACTACTATTCTAGGTGGTTAGCTTTCATGAGAAAACCCACTTCCAAGAGTTTTCTATGGCATGCTATGTGGTTCCAAGTTCGTGTGGCGAGACTCACGTGTGGAGGTGTTGGCCCAATCTCTCTATTGGGATTCACTGGAGCTTTGGAGTACTATCCGATTAGAGTGACTCGTCAATATCAAGTCGTGCAAGAGCTTCCCCCGGCATTGCAAGCAGATCATCTCCAAGTCAGCTTCGTTGATGGAAGCCGAGACCATGAAGATTCCATTCTCACGATCAAATCAATGTGGGACATGTGCCATCCACGAAAACTCAAGTGGCCCGAGGAGGAGCTGAAGGGTAAAGAAAGGATGTATTATGCCTCAACTAAGTATATTCAACAACACAAGATTCCAGAAGAGCTACTTCCGAGGATACCAAAGGCGCCGTTGAAGATCACCAACCAAGCCGAGAATAAACGCCTCAAAAGGGTTGCCGAGAAAGCTCAAGAGGAGAATAAATGATTGTGCCAAATGGTGTCCTGAGTGTATATTGGTCAAGCTAGATGAAGTGCTTGAATCAATCTCGTTATTTTCATTTCTAGATTAATGTTTAGGAAGTCGAGTCTTTTACTTTCCTAGTTTATTTGTTTAGGGCATCTCAAATTTCTATTTTGCTAGGCTTGTCAAAAACTCCATTAATGAATAAAAGCTCTAGACCGTTGCCATGGGTCGGCGTTTTTCATATGAGATACTTATTTTTGTTCATTTCTTTCAATTAGGTGGTAACAGATCCTCCACGCTCGCCCATTATCACGCGATTAAGAGCAAGAATGGCCGAACAAACTGAAATGCGTGATCGTATCTCCTCTATGGAAGGACAACTTCGACAGTTAGCTGCCTCTATGGAGCTTATAACGACTCAAATCAAATCCCTCCAAGTCAATCTAGCTCCTGCACCCGTTCTCCCCCAGATTGTTGTCCCAAAGCAGGCAAATAAGACCTAGTTGAGTGATGACGACATGCCTGGTTTAGAAGATGACCCATTCCCGATCAATGTGGAAAAGGGTAAGCTGGTTAACATCCCCAAGACGGAGTCGGATGAACGCTTCGCGAAACTCGAAGAAAAAGTGAAACAACTGCAGGAGTCATAGAGCTCACTCCCCTTCGACTTGTCAGTTTACGAAAAGGTCAAGATGCCAAAGAAGTTTAAAATGCCATAATTTGAAAAATACGATGGTACTTCCTACCCAAAATCTCATTTTCAGATGTACCACGTACGTATGGCCCAATATGTCAAGAATGAGCCCCTCATGATCCAATCATTTCATGCGAGTTTGGCCGGACTCGCACTAAACTGGTATGTGATGAAGAATGTGAACCTTCTTGAGACCTGGAATGAGGTGGCTGATGCATTCCTCAATGTCGCGACCAAATTTTCGGGGTTTAAACCATCTAGGGTTTGGCTAATAGATTGTTAAGCCTAGACTTAATTTGGACTCTCCCAAGCCCATACCAATTCGCGACTTAAGTTTAAGTTCTTAACATGCAATTGATTTTTTAATCGGAGTCGCCACTAATCTATTTTTTGGTGGGTCGATTAGAAACCCAAGTAAAGTAATGGCAGTTTTACTTTATTCCTACAAATCAGAGACTCTAGGTACAGGGACTTGGTTACACTAGATTTATCTAATGCCCTTTTGGTACCATTCTTTTATTTTCAAAATTGCTTTTGCAGGCAGTTTAAACTGATTTTAAATCTATTTTCCTAACATGTGAGATGATCATGCAGGTGCGCAATCCACCAATTTAACACCCAGATAAACAATAAATAAATTGTAAAAACTTACCTCAAAGCAACGAAAGCATCTGCAATGTTAGGTTAAAAACCACATCAACAACCCTGGATATGGTTTCTAATTAACACGCAATTTCTTTTTGTTTTCACTTAATTAATAAAAATCATGCAATATGCAATGCAACATTAACTAGATGACCTAATTATAATATCATGCAATTTCTAATTAAATGGACCTAACAACAATATCTAAATGACATGCATTTCATGAATCCGTTTTTAATGATACGCAATGACATGTTCTATTTTTCCTAAAAATGCAATCTATCCTAGGGAATAGAACTAATTTATTCTAAGACATTTTTTGTATTTTTTCATGAAAATTCGGAATTAGGAAAAAATGTGAAAAATTATTTAACTAGATTAAGATTCTATTCAATTTGCATTAGGAATTAGGTTGGGCCAAATCCTAATTTAAACTAAAACATTATCTTAACTTAAATAATCCTAAAATGTAATATATCTAAAAATACCTAAACTTATAACAAATTAAGAAGAAATATTATCTAGAATTGAACTAAGTGCGATTTAATCCTAATATGCAATGACGTGCAAAATATGCTTTGTCACTACATGACATGTATATGATGATTTTTTTTGTTTTTATTTAATTTCGAAATTAATAATTGTCAAATAATTAAACATGCAATCCAAACTAAAAGTCTAGCAACCTAAATTGATTGATTTAATTTTTTTGATTTTTAATTTTTAAGATTCGAAATAAGATTCCTATTTTAAATATGTAAACCCTAAAACATGTAATAGTATAACTCAAACACATTTAAAGATAAATAAAGCAGTCAAGACCATCCAAAATTACAAAAAAAAAAATTACACATCGTTTAGATCAAGAGATGGTATTTCGCTAGTAAAATTGATAAATTGATCTTAAGTCTTAAAGATCAAAATATCAATTTTATTCCCGCTTGATTAATTATTTCATCTAAAGCCTTATAGATGAAATAAAAAAATCTAGGCGCGGTTGCGAATCAAAGTTATATGTTGAAATTTCCAATCATATATTAAAAACTAATTATACTAAAAAAGCAAGATAAAGTAAAATAAAATAAAATAAACTAAAAAAGGAACTACCTAATGTGCTTTTTTTTTAAAAAGAATTGGGGTGGCAGCCGTGGGTGGCGCTCGTTGGCGAGGGCGGGAGCGCGGCGGCAAAAGGGGCGACGTTCAATGAAGGCGAGGCGCTCGGGTGCTCGCAGCCAGGTGAGGGCGCGGTCGTCGGAGCTCGGGCGTCCGGCGTCGTTGGTGCAGGCGAGAGAGGCGGAGCGAGCGACGCAGCGGTGGCGAGCGCGGCGACGACGGTTGCGAGACACGGTCGTCGGGTGCCTAGCGTTGGGTGCTGGGCTGGTGCGGGGCGAGGGCTGCACGAGGTCGCGGTAAGGCGCGGCAACAGATCGGATGTGGTCCGGGCTGCTGGTTGCGCGGTGGTGCGGACGCGGCGTCGGGCGAGGGAGGGGCTCGACGCGGTGGCGAGCGCGCCGGACGGAGGTGCAAGGGCGAGGTCCTCGGAGCTCGGGATTACAGCGGAGGTGGTGCGATGCGGAGGCTGCTCGGGCTGCTGGCGCGGGCGTCGGGGATGACGAGCGGCGACGGCAGGGACGCTCAGGCGGAGGGCAGCGGTGCTCGTGGGTTGCAAACGTCGACGCTCGGGCGGTGGAGCGGGCTCGGGCCGGCGCGGAGACTTGCGAGTGGGGACTCGGATGGTGGAGTCTCGGCGGCTGGCGGAACGGCGATGCTCGGGCGAAGGGCAGCAGGCGTCGAGCGCCGGATCGCAGAGGCAGCTGCTGGTCGCGTCGTGCAGAGGCGCGGCAGTAATGCTGGAGTGGTGGCCTGGCGGCTCGAGCAGCAGGGAAGCGTTGGCAACGACGAACCAGCGACGAAGAAGAACAGTGCTTCTTCTTTGTTTCTTGTCTTTTTCTCTCTGCGCACGTCCCCTCCGCGTCTTTCACCGTAGCTTACACTTCTCTCCTTTTTGCTGACTTTTCCCTTTCTTTTCTTCTGCAGGTTGTTAGAAGGGAAGAAAAAAAGACTTCTTGAATGACAACAAAGAGAGGAGGGTTTCCTCTTCTTCTTTTTTCTTTCTTCTCACTTTCACGAATTCTCTCAGGCTTTGCTCTTTTCACGATTTTTTTACCAATTCTTCCCCCCTCTCTTGCTCGAAAATTTTTGGTCACCTTTTATAGTGATCCCGACCACCTTCTTTTATGGCAATTTTCGAGCTTCCTTTTTCCTTTGCCTTAATTCATGTAAATTGGAGCGAAATTTTGCAATCAATTTGATTTTTTCTTGGATATTTCGGTTCCTTCCCTTTTATCAAACTCCTTATTTTTTTATTTATCTAATTTCTTTGATTGAAAATTTGCTTCCATATTTACTATGAATTAAATATTCACCGAGCAAGGATGGTTAATCAAAATTTCCGCATTCCATTTATAACCAATCGAATCAATTTTCCCCTTTTTTATTTTTTTTTTCTTTTCAAAAAAGCAATTTTATTTTTCCAAAATTAGGTGTCAACACTCAAGCATACAAGTTCAACATGGACATCGCTCCTTCCCGAGAAGATCTTGAGAGGATGGAGAAAAAGAGGAGCAAGTCGTTCAAGGAGTATGCCGTGAGATGGCGAAATCTAGCTGCTCAAATCACTCCTGAGCCTACTGACAAGGAGTTAATGAAGTTGTTCGTGAAGACCCTCCCGTCTCAGTTCTGTAACCGGATGGCAAGCACGTATGTTGAGAGTTTCAATCAGCTGATTCCTGTGGGAGAACAAATCGAGATGGGGATAAGGGATGGATAGTTTGCTGAGCCGTCAAGTAAAAAATTCTCTGCTAAGAAGGAGAAAGAAGCCGTCGTGGATGTGAATGTCGCTTATAGCCAAGAAAGTTCCAATCATGCCTCGATGAATGCAAGGCAACAACAAACTGCTGGTCGTCAGTCATTTGCCCAAGCAAGAAGGCAATTTACCCCCCTCCTTGGATCTCCATCCCAAGTGTTGGCAATTCTCCCTAAGGAAGGTTTGCTTTCTATTGAACGGAAGCGCCCTAACCGTGAAAACATGCGCGGCTACGACCTGACAAAGAAATGTGACTACCATAGTGGTGAACTAGGGGCATTCGACTGATGAATGTTTCACCCTCAAACACAAAATCCAAAACCTCCTGGACATGAAGGCCTTTTCGTTCCAAACTGCTCGGCCGAACGTCCAAAAAAATCCGCTACTAGAGCATGAGGTTGAAACATTCATCAATCGAATGCCCCATTTTAGAATAGAAATTTTTCCTGAATTTTTTTTTAAAAATGTAAAAACTAAAAAAAAAAAAAAAAACAAATCAAATCAATTAATTTAGGTTGCTAGTTTTTTTTTTTTTTTTAATCTGGATTGCATGTTTAATTATTTGGTAATTATTAATTTCAAGAATTAAAAAAAAAAAAAAAAAAACATCATGCATATGGACATATTTTGCACATCATTGCATATTAGTGTAAAATTGCATTTAGTCTAATTTTAGATAATATTTTTAATTTATTAATATTAGGTATTTTCTTAGATAGATTGCACTTTAGAACTATTTGAATTAAGGTAAAATTTTAGTTTAAATTAGGGTTTGGTTTAGCCTAATTCCTAATACAAATTAAATAGAATCTTAATTTAGTTAGATAATTTCCACATTTTTAAAAATAAAAAATAAAAAATTGTCTTAGAGTGGATTCATTTTACTTTCTAAAATAAATTGCCCCTTTTTAGGAATAGAAATATCAAATGCACGTCATTTAATTTTTAGGCCCATTTAATTAGAAATCGCCCGTTAATAGAATTAGGTCATTTAGGTTGCACTTAATTATTGCATTTCTTTAGGATTTACTCTACTTATCTCAAATAGTTTAGATCATGTTGCCATGTCATGTAATTTAGGTCATGTTGCCATGTCATATTAGATTATTAGCATGCATTGCATATAGATTAAGTTCCCTTTAAACAAAGTGAAAATAAAAAAAGAGAAATTGCGTGTTAATTAGAAATCATATCTAGGGTTGTTGATGTAAATTCTAATCTAACAATGCATATGCTTTCGCTGCTACAAGGTAAGTCTCGTAATTTTATTCATTGCTTTATTGGGTGTTAAATTGGTGGTTTGTGCACCCGTATGATCACCTCACATGTTAGGAAGATAATTAAAATCAATTCAAGCTGCTTGCCAAACATTTTTTCAAAATAAAAGAGAAAGGTACCGAAAGGGCGCTAGAGAAATCTAGTGTAACCAAGTCCCCGTATCCATAGTCTCTGGTTCGTAGGAGTAAAGTAAATCTCTCATTACTTTACTTGGGTTTCTAATCGACCCACCTAAAATAGGTTAGTGGTGACTCCCAATTAAAAAATCAATTGCATGTTAAGAGCTTGAATTTAAAGTCGCGAATTGATATGGGCTTGAGAGAGCCCGAGTTAAGTCTAGGCTTAACAATCCATTAGCCAAACCCTAGGTGGTTCACCCAAAAATTTGATCGCAACAGGGCTCAATAATTATCTACTCTCTTTTTTTTAGGACGTTAACTTTGGCGTTAGGTCGGTGGTGCTATTTATGCACCTACTCAGATTACCGATGAGACTAAGGAGATATTCAATGAACGTTAGGATGATTGGGATAGCAAGAATCACCATATTCGTACATGGTTTCAAAACACTTTGATTCCTCCTATTAGACTCTAGTTTGATTGTCTTAATACAACAAAGGAAGCATGGGATATGCTTGTCAGCCAATATGCTATCTCAGATATTGTCCATCAGTATCAGTTGTTAGGGAATATGCATCACATGCATCAAGAGATAGATCGGTCTATTAATGATTTTTATTCCTCCATGCATTCTTTCTGGGATCAAATAGCATTATATTAACCGTAATGGGACATGTATCTCGATGCTTGCAAGTTTGCTAATATCGTGATTGCATGCGTGTTATGCAAAATTTTATGGCACTTAATGATGAATTTGAATCTATGCAAGTTTCACTTCAATATCAAGATCCATTACCTTGTCTTGAGGTAGTTGTTTCAAAGTTGTTGATTGAGGAGACTTGACTTATCTTGAAGGCACAACGCTCTTTGTCCTTGCCTACAAACTTGATGCTTGCCACTCTAGGTTCTTCCTCCTCACGTAGACAATATCGTACGAATTGTCATCGATCCGGTCACTTGCATCCAATTGTTATCGACAACAGCCCAAGCAACTTATATAAGGACAGACAATCAATCCCGGTATAGACATCCACCTTAACTTGCACATCAATCCACTGCTGCTATCATTGAGAATTCCACTAAAGATTCATATGTTACTCTATCACTGGAACATCTTTGTTATATTGTTTGAGAATCTTGTACTTTTCTCACTCCGTTCCTAGTACTTCTGCTCTATCAGTCGCTCCATGTACTCCCAATTCATGATCCTTTGATTTTGCCTGTTGTAATCTCATGACTTCTAATTACAATTTATTTAAGTCAAAATCATTCACTTCACAAGTATATATTATTAATATAGTTGATAACCCACAAATGATAGTTAGCCATATAGGGAACATTTCAACGTTGAAATTGTCCTCAGCTTACACCTTCTTAGTTCCTAAGTTCTCTTTAAATTTGAAATTTGTTGGACAATTATGTGAACATGATTTTGACATTCATTTCTCTATAAATGTTGTCTTGTCCAGGATCCATAGACGGGACAGAGAATTGGGACAAGCTGTAAAGTGGAAAGTTTGTTTGAGATTGTTTCCTTACTACTTCGGAGCTCTTTTATTGGTTGTGTTGCCATAGTTTCATCTAAAACTAGGCATTCTTGCTTGGGTCATGCTTCTTTCTCTAGATTGGATCTTTTGGTTATCAATTGTAATCTAGGTTTTGTTGACAAAAAATATTTGATAGCTTTTTTTGTAAGTTGAGAAAACATCATGTGTTACCGTTTGATATTGGTGGCTCTGTCTCTTATGCTTGATTTGATCTTACTCCCTTTGATAGTTAGGGGCTAGCTCCTACTCCAACCAAGTGAGGTTTTGTTATTTACTGATTTTTTTTTTTTTATAAAATTTTTGGTTATACATTATTTTTCTTATGTAAAATCAATCTAAACTCACTTACATCCATAGTGAATTTGTTGTCATAGTCAAAATACAATTTTCTCAAGATATTGAGGTTTTCTATATCGATAATGCATGGAATATAAAGATAAAGAGTTTCTTTGAATTATTTCTCAAAATGGTACTATCATTCATGCTTCTTGTCAAAGAACTTCCCAACAAATTGGTCAAGTAGAGCGTAAACATAGGTATATCTTAGATGTTGTACCACTCCTTTTATCTTAGCCTCTTGTTTAGAACAATTTTAGAGAGAAGCTAGTCATCCCGTTGTATATATTGTTAGTCATATTTTGTTACTTATGATGTATCTCTTCAAGAGTGCTTGTATGGCATTGTATGATCTTCTTCAAGTGTTTGGTAGCGCATGTTTTGTGCATGTACTTCTTAATGAATGCACAAGATTAGAACCCCATGCTTGCTTATGTTGCTTCCTTGGGTATGATGTTGAGCATAAATGGTATAGATGTTGGGATCCTATCTTTAATCTTCTACACTTGTCTCATGATGTTACCTTTTGAGAAGGCAAGATGTTCTCATCTCTCCGTCCTTTTGAGTCATCTCCAGTCATTTGCTTCTTCACCAATCCTTCAGTGAAACTATTTCCTAAAGATGAGACACTTGCATCTTCATCTTGTGAGTTGTCTTCTTCTAATGTTGATATAGTGACATTTGGCAATTCCATTTTGGCAGATCATGAGATGTCTATGCCATCCATTGATTCTTCACCTTTAGTGATACCTTCTTCTCCTATTCACCGCTTCACCCGTGTAAGTCAACCTTCTATTTGGCTTCATGATTTTCATTGTTTTTGTACTATTATTTCTTTTCATGAGCCTCGCATATATGGAGAAGCTTGTAGATATCCTTTTTGGCAGCAAGCAATGGTGGATGAATTGCAAGCATAAGACAAATCTCATACTTGAGATTTTGTTGATTTGCCTCCTATAAAGTCTGCTATAGGTTGTAAATTGGTATATAAGATCAAAACTAAGACAATGGTACAGTGGAATGCAACAAAGCTCAACTAGTAGTAAAAGGTTGTACTTAGAAGTATGGCATTAACTATGATGAGACATTTGCTCCGGTCGCATGACTTACAAGTATTCGAAGTATTCTTCTTGTCACATCTATTAAGCGATAGCCTCTATTCCATATGGATGTTAAAAATGCTTGTATTAATTGCGATCTTATTGATGATATATATATATATATATATATATATATATATATATATGTGTGTGTGTATGTGTGTGTGTGTGTGTGTATCGAACCTTCTATTGAATACACTACTTTTAACAAAGTGTGTCGATCAGGTCGAGGGTTATATGAATTAAAGCAAGCTTCTTGTGCATGGTACTCTAAGTTCATTTTCACCACGAAACACCTTGGATTTCAATGCAGCCCTTATGACAACATGACCTTTGTTCAACGGATGTCCCATGGATATATTTTGTTTCTTTTATATTTAGACGATATGGTTATCATTGGCGTGATCATACTGGAATTCAGAAGTCCAGCAATATCTCAGTCAACAGTTCAAAATAAAAAATCTTGAGCAACTCGATTATTTTCTAACTGTGGAGGTTACTTTTGATTCCTTTAGCTATTATCTTTTTGAAGTTATGCTACTGATCTTCTTTCGTAAGTGAACTTAGTGAAGACAAGACTGCTACAACTCTTATTGAGACTCAAGCCAAATTAATGACAAATATGGGACTTTTCTTCCAAATCCTATTATTTATCGACAGCTAGTTGGCAGCCTTATATACCTTACTACCACTCATCCTAACACAGTCTGCATTATTTACCTTTTGAGTTAGTTCATGACCGTAACACGAACCACTCATTTTGCAATTGTTCTTCGAATTCTTCTGTGTCAAGGGCACCTTATTTCATGATCTTCACTTTTATGCTCAATCTAACTTAAAGTTGAAAGCTTATTATGATGCCGACAAGGCTGGAGACTCTTTTGATCATCGCTCCACTACTAGCTACCGCTTCTTTCTAATTAACTCACTTATCTCACAACATAACAAGAAACAGATTATTATGGCTGGATCTAATATCAAAGAAAAATATATCGTGCTCTTGCTTATATAACAACACAATTGTTGTGGTTGCAATGGTTATTGCAGGACATGGGTGTCCATCATAACGGTAGAACTGTACTTTTTTTGTGACAAGTGAAGTTTTATCCAAACAACACATAATATTGTTTTCCATGAGCACGCCAAATATATTAAAATAGTCTATCTTTTCATATGCTCTCACATGCTTTATGGCACAACTTGTCTCGTCTACACTTCATCAGTCAATCAAATTGCTAATGTTCTTCACTAAGGCTCAACCACTTGAGTGTTTTCATGATTTTTTTTCCTCCAAAATCAAGTTGACTTCTTCCATGTCACATTGAGCTTGAGAGAGGTGTAAGAAATATATTTTCTAATTTTGTGTATCTCTTCGATTGTAATCCTAGTTGATTCTCATTGTTATTGTAATATTATGTTACTATACATAGCCATTAAGTAAAGTTCATAAATAGGCTCTTGCATAGTACATTGAAATATACATAAATTTCTTTAATTCACTTTTCCACATTTTTTCTAACTAACCAAATGAAGCACATGGTGGTCACTTGTGTCCCCTCTAAATGGCCTATCCTTGCTATTTGAGAAAAGTCAAGTGCATCTCCCAATTTTTGTCCTTACTTCTTGTCTCAATACTTAACTTTCAAAATTTCCAATCAGATTTGTGACAGTCGAAGTGATTTTAGATGTATCTTCATCAAAAACCATAAAAAAGAGATTTCAATCTCAAAAAACAATTCATAAATCTTATCACAAGAAGATTTATTGTCTTCAAAACACTTGCAATTTTACCCATCAAATGGGTTGACAATTATCAGAGCACTAACACCATTAACATGAACTTAAACTTGTGCACATTCGTGTATAGGATCTGGCTTTTCTCCCTTAATTATGAATGTGAGGTTCTCCAACAGAAAGGTTGATATATTTTGATAACTCTCTCGAATAAAATACCCACTAAGAGGCCCCCAATCTCAAAGGTGAAAAGGATTTAGTGCAACTATTTTCCATACAATTAATCATTAATTGAGCAAATGCATATTGCTATATATATGTGTGTGTGTCTTTCTTCAATGCTAAAATCATAGTGGCAAAATTATCTAGCCCTCATCCCATTAAATTTTTGTCTTGATAATCTTCCTCATAATTTGATATTTGCTTTGATTATTTTATCCATTTTAAATTCACACGTTAGTTAACATTAATTATCTTATCTTCCACTCGTCCGTCCTTTATTTGTTTTTATTTTTATTATGTTCCTTTTGTTAGGCATTTCAAACAATGTTACTTAACTAATGAGAAATTTACATTGGAAATTCAAAACCACGTGGGAAACATGCTCTAAGTCTTGAATCTTTTTGAAAAGTTGCAATATAGTCCTTTCGATCATCATTTTTCTCCCAATTTTCTCCCAATTTTTCCTTTTCAACAACCTCTAAACATCTACTTTGAAACCTTTCTACAAGTTATCGCTTAAAGTGATCCCCGATTGTCGGCCACCATAAATTTCCATAATTTTGACCGTGGCTTGGGGTGCATTCATCTTTGTGGCACGACATGTTGCTCAGAAAGAGAATTTATTGACTTGCAAGAGTCCTTATTTGAGAGAACATTCATCAATCCTAGTTGTTAGTTTACCCACTTTCAGGGTACAGTCCAACGGGTACAGCGGGCTATTGGCCCTTTTTCTTTGGATGGAAGTGTAGGATTTGATTGATTGGTCTGTATATATTGACCCCTTTATAAAAAAAGGTTGAGCATAAATAAAGACTTCAAATTGACAATATTAAAAGGTTGAGCATAAAAAAGACTTCAGATTGACTAAGCTCTATTTCTAGATGGTTAAATAGTTTTCTTTAAACTTATATGCATAAAGATTGATAATTGACGGCAATCTCATGTTCCAAAGCTGCAAGCTTTTGAAATCGCGTCTATGGTCAATAAACTTGAAATCCTCTCAATTTACATGCTCTAGATAATGTAGATGATGCAATGCACAATAGAAAAAGAGGGAAAAAAGGTAATTGTCACCTCAATTAGCTATCTTTATTATATAAATTAGGAACACGAGTTCAAAGGTCCAATCACACAATTAGCTCTCTTAAGAACATACTACATTATGAAATTGATTGTTATAGCGATTTTACAGGAGATGGTTGGATGAATTTTGGTTCTTCCATTTGTCTGTTATGTTCTTCCTTGTGGTTATAAAAAGAAGATAGAAAAACATTTTAGATCTTTTCCTTATATAAATATTATTTCAGATTTAATTTTTTTAATTTACAAAATTTTTGACAACATTAATGTGAATGTGCTGACGGTGCAAGATGATCGCTGAAAAATAACATTGGTCACTTTGTTAATGCGTTGAGTTATTTGGGTGGACTATTGTTAGTAATTTCTTATTTGCTGATTTTTTTTTTTTTTAATTTAAAATTAGTTAATTTCTTTTAGTACGTTATTTTCTATATTTGAAAAATTTCCTAGAATTGGAGTTCCAGTTGGGTTACGAATGTTTTGGTTCTATGATAGGTGTGATCCCTAAACATGTATTGTAGAAAAATGGGTTAATATAGGTTCATTTGGGTTGGACCCTATTTTGACTCACCCAAACCTACCCTATACACCAATTTTACTAGTCTACTCACAGTTTAATAACAGAGACATAGAATATATAGTCTGATACGCCACCTTTGAAAGAGTATGGGTCTTTTAAATTGGCAAAAGGAGATTATATACAACTCCACATGTGACGGTATGATTTTCTACTTCTATTTTCAATTGAATAAATCGGGCTTTTCATCGACGTGTCTATAGCGCTATTCTCCGAGCTGATCACTCGCGAGGTAACTAGACTAGTTGGGGAAGCTATTAAAGAATTTTGATGCAACAGACTTGAGAATTCGACTAGAAATCGATTGCTCGATCGTGTTAGTCTGCAAGAGTCATTGCAACACAGTCGAAAATCTATGAGGGATTGGAAATAGGTCGATGCGATTGAGATATGTAATTAGGTATGGGTGATTCCATTTAATCACAAAAATTCTTATCAATCAACACTAAACCGATTTTTCTGTCGTTTTGGTACCATGTGCTCGTATTTGAAACATTGAGATTCGCACGAAAATCGAGGGTTGCTAATGGATCGGAGATGCACATTGTGGTTCGAAAATAATCAGCCACGAGTTATTTGCACCGAAAATTCCCAAAAACTACCCAATAATTTAGGTCGCGCTGAAACCATGTTTAACCGAATTTAACTGTGAAATTTATTCCGATTTTAGAAAATTGAGAACCTTAATGTGTCACAATTAATCCCAGGGATGTTGCATCTTTCCAAGAATTATCGACGACGGGACTTGTAGAGAAAAATACAAATGCAGCAATTTTAAAAGAATAAAGGAAAGGTCATTTATTAAGTAGGATGTTGGGTCTTTAGTATGGAACAATTAGAGAAGACTTATAAGTGACTAATAGGGGACTTGACTCTATTAACTTAAGTGATAAATTGGTAAAATGGAAAAGGAAAAGTTATGCGAATTAGCTCCAAATTCGGATGCCTGCACTTTACATGGATTCCACCACCTTTTGCATCTCTTTTGGAAGAGATAAGTGCGTTCAAGCAAGGTGGTCCCCATGAGAAGGATAAGAACCAATTTTTCCATGGAAAAAGTACTAAAGCTCTTGTGGAAAAACAAAAAAAGGTTGTGGAATTGTGAGAGGAGGGGCCCTCATGGTCCTTTTTCCTCCCTCTCATTTCCCCCTTTGTGCAATCCCCTTCCCCTTCTTGGCACCATACAACTACTGTCTTCTCTCTCCCACTTTCTCTTTCTTTCCCTTTCCTTTCTTTTTTTCTCAGCCAAAAAGCTTGTCGTTTCTTTTCCCTATCGCTTTTTTTTCTTCCACATGTATTTCTTCTCCCTTGTTGACGTGCGCCTGTCTCCTTCTTTCCCTTTTTGTTCCTTTTCTTTTTCCCTTTTCTTTTTTAACTGTGCAAGCTGTTGTTTTCTTCTTCTTTAAAAGTGCAATCTCCGTTCCTGCTCCCTCTTGGACGACAAACCAGAGACTAAGAAAATGGAGGAAGGCGTGGTCTTGACGTTACAAAATTCTTGGAACCGCAGAAACTTCGACCCAACTACCATTATGTTTATTATTAATATAACTTGGAGTCCAAGTGGCAGCGAAGCTTTCCTCACCAGCAAGAGAAACGTCCAGCCAACCAAGCTACACTTTTTCCTCCCTCTACAAAAAAATTCGTGACTCCCTGTGTTGCTGTTGCGGTCGCCCAACGGCACCGCCAGCTGCTGTTTCAGCTACAACTCACCATCAAAGGACTCAAGGCTTGTCTATGTGCTGCTGTCCAAGTTGTCTCCTAAATCTAGATTAGGGGCCATGTACCCTTATTTAGGAGTTCCTATACAAAAAAAAAAAAAAGGGGGGGTAGATGATGTTATACATGGATGGGTGTTGGTTAGGAATGTTAGAATAACCATAGAAAAGCTTAGTTATGGTTTAGATGGCAAGATAAACACCATGGATGAGGATTCGGCCAAGGACAAAGGCTGGTTTTTGAAACAGTTTCCTGGACGTGCGCGTTTTGCTAATTTTGTAGATGGCTCTGTGTTGCGATTTTGAAGAAATTTCCTTCTTAAGAAATATTGTAAACATCTTAAATATTAATATATATTTTTCTCGTAATTTTTGGAAATTAAAAAGATGACAATTTTAACTACGTCATCCCTTAAGCAGAAATCTGGACAGTACTGTATACCTTGACCTGTTATGATTCCACGGGCTGTTACCGACCTTTAGAGGTCGAATTTCCAATTGGTTTCTTCAGGAAAGTTATTTTTTTGTAACTTCTAGTTTAACATACTCAAATTTCAAATCAAACGGACCAAATTTCGACCCAGAACCGAACTGATTTTGATGACTCAGACTCTTTGGAACTAGACCGGATTTTTGAGCTGGATAGAGAGAATTTCTGGGCCAAATCCAAAAGGATTTGGATCTGGGTGTCTTCATAAAAAAATGTTTTTTTTATGTGTCATCTAGCACGTTTCCAATTTTGAGAATTTTTCGAGCTCATATGAGTGGGTTTCTGACTTCGAATTTGAGAGAGCATAATTGGACAGTTTCCTGTCAATTCGGGTTAGTAAGAATGTATGTTTGTTTTGAAGTGTTCTTGCTGTAAAATTGTCTAATTGATGCTGTAAATGATATGTGTGATTGATTATTGGAGTGTAACATTGAATAAACGTATTCCTGACATGAGATTCTGTCACGAGCCTTTGGGATCGAGTGATACTCCTTCGGGAATGCCCCAAGTCAATGGATGCCGGTCACAGTGGATGTTGGACCGATGCTCCTAATTTGGAATGCCATCTAGATGTAGATGTTGACGCGCTTAACGGTGTGAGGCAATGCCCGATTATGCCGGACGATTGTTGTCTATTAAAATTAGCCATGGCCACTGAACTGATATATGCGTCCTTATCTGTCTATACATCAAAGTATTAAATTGCTATATGATGTCAATATTTTATTGTTTGATTGGATGCCACTAACGTGCAAGAAAGTGTGAGTGATAAGAAAGTATAAGAAATGTGATTAGACTGCATATTGTGTGTACCCTTTCCCTAATCGGGATTTAGGGGATTGACTTGCTGAGATGTGATCTCACCCCTTAGTGGGCTAACATTTTCAGGTCCCTAGATGGAGGGTGGACAAGCAAGAGGTAGAGGTCTACAAGTAGTGGAGTACAGATGTCTTGGTAGCTCCTACTAGATAATGACGAGTCTGCCATCGGGTCTGGATAGTGGGTGACCACTCAACCTAGTCTATTGAAGAGTGTGGCAGGGTTGTACATAAAAACCTGACCCCATGGACGAAGAGCTTAGAGCGTAGTTAGCCTAGAAGCTTTTCATCTTGAAACACTCCATGTTTTGTTAGACTCTTCTATACTGGAATGCTATAGTAAGAATAAGTGCGGTTTGTAAGACGTGTGATTTGTAAAAATATAATCCTATGTTTGCTATCTCGTTTCTATGTTGTTGGGAGAATATGATTTCGCTTCTGCATGCTTGATAATCAAATGGGTCGGCAACAGATTCTGGGATGTTGCAAATATTTATATCAACCACAGAGGGATGTGCATGTATTCAGAGTCGGGTCGTGACACCACATGTGCATGCTAAGGCAATGTGACACTTTGTTCCTAAAACCACTTTGATTTAATTAGTTATTGGTGCGTTAGAAGTTAGGCATAAATTGCAATTTTGGTGACTTGATCTACTAATCATACCCATTTATTAAGGATGAGCATGGTTTCAGAGGAGAACCTAGAACCTGAGAATAGAACTAGTAAGAATTTATAGGTTCCAGGTTTCAAGATATACAAGATAAGTTTTAGGTTCCAAAAAATGAAAAATCTATTTCGATGGATAGGTTCCAGATTTTTATTTGGAAGAGCCTAGAACTTGGAACCTACAACCTGCAACCCGTAACCTAAAACCTAGGCCAAGTTTTAATATTTTGCTTAGTCCATGTCTTTGCACGATCCCATGATATCCATGCTGTTCAGTGATGAATTTATAATGTAGAATCACAAGTTTGAATTTCTATCTTATGATTAAGACTTTTACTTTATTAATGTTTATATTTTCATTTATCTGAAAATAAGTTATGGTTAGTAAATTGCAGTAGCAAATAGTGATCATTAAAGGTTTTAATTCTTTGCAATCGTTCAATGAGTAATATAGGTGGAACTTGCATAAACCTTACAGGATAGGTTCCAAGTTTTATAGTATGCGGGTAAGTTCTAGATTCCAAGAAATGAAAAACCTATTCCAACGGTGAGATTCCAAGTTTTAGGTGGAATCAGTATGAAACCTAAAACTGTTCACCACTACTATTTATTAATTAAGCTTTCATACTTTATGATTAACCATTCCTATATTATTTTGGTGACATAATTCCCACCCTCCATATGACTAAAAATATTTCGTTTATACAAGATAGCCCGAATGACCCTTGATGGATTCCACATTCATGCATTTTCCCTCAATTTAGTTCTTTTCTAATGTGATTCCCTTCAATTGTTGTTTGAAAATAATAAATAAATATTTTCTTAGTCAATCCAAAATAAATGAAATTATACTCTGATGAAAAAAAAATTCTTTTACTTTAGGCATTATTTTTATTTTTAAAAGAAATTGTTTGTATATAGATTTTCTGCGTTTCTACATGGAAATTAATTGAGAAATATCCTCAACAAGAGGAAAAAATCTTAAAATTTCTCTACCAGACAAAGTTACTAATATGTATGGAAGTGAAAAGGAAAACAAAAAGAGAAGAAAAGATACGTTTTTTTTTTTTTTTTTTGGTAAAGAAGATCGGTTTTTGATATGCATGATAATAACCGCTTCAATTATATTAAGTGGACGGACCCCAAAAAAAATTATATTAAGTGGATGCTGTATAAAACTATAAAAACTAGAAAGAAAAGGACAATGCGTAAATTGCAGTCCACTACTTTGAGTTTCAATTGAATAATAAAAGGCAATTCCATTAACGAAAATGGAGTGGATTTAGTCATATAGAATGCAAGCCTCGCTCAATATGTAATTGTCAAACAAGAGTTTTACTGGGAGGAGCATGGGGACCCATATGGTAAATTGTGATTAATAGTCCTAAATCAATCAAGACAAAACATGTAATGATGCAACATAATCTGAAGAAAATAAACTTTAGTAAGCAAAGTAAAATAAATGATAAGTCCGGAATACTTACATCTCAAATGAGACATGGGAATCGTGCATCTAGTTTTTGATCGACAATTTGCCTTAAACTAGGAATAGTCAAACATTTTCTCATTATTCGAATTTTTTTATTAAATATGGGTAGATCCACATAATCAATCTGAAGCTAGATTTGTAATGCAATGTAATCATATGGGCTTTGCTATTGGGCCACTGCAAGAGTAAACAGCATGTTATGAGCCATAAATTTTTAGAGGAGTGAATGTCACAACAATTCATAATTAATTGCTATTTTTTTTTACCCAAAATAGATTATTAATATCACAATAGATACCACCGCCCGCACTGGCGCAGCTAGCTTCGGGCTCCCTCCCCATCACGAAGGGGAGGAGTTCGAATCTCAGAGGCGTCGCGTTCGCGCGACTCAAACGCGGCTGAGTCTGTGGTGGTGGCTCAGTTCGCCCCGGGTTTACGTCTAGGCTGCCAGCTGACGGCGGTTCCCCGGTCATCAACAAGAAAAATCACAATAGATTAAAGATAGTCACCTAAGTATTTCTTTAATTGTATAAAAGGCTAAGAGAATGTCCGTATATACATGTAAAGCTAAAGGCCCGGCTATAAATACTAATTGACTCGGGCTGGCTCTGGTTAAAATGCCAAGATAGGTAAAAAAATTTGCAATTATTTCAAAGCCAAAAAACTGCTTTAGTTAATTCTAAATGAAATTCTTCATAATTGTACATACCATCGACCTCTATGTAGTGGTTCTTGATGAATTTTTGTCCCGCTTTTTTCAACAAATTCCAATTAAATTTCAAGTATAATTTATTTGACATAAAAGTGGTTTAGCTGGATAAATGAATAGTGTGTCTAGGAAAATTGCTCGGTTATATAATTCATGGCAATATTACTAGCCCCATGTTATTTAATTGATATTGTCCTTGTCCTTTTCCTTATTGCCCTCATTTTCCAAATGTTATACTAAGGCTCATTTTCAATAACAGTCTATGTCTAGCTATTTTTGTTATTAATGAAAATATTTTTTATTCATTAATTTTTTTTTAAACAACCCAAATAATCAATTTTAGAAGAAAAAAATCGATAATTAATTTTCCATGAAATAAATGTGTACCCATACATATTATTGGTCTTTGTTAATTTTGAGATAAGCAAGCAAATATCATCTACTTGAATCTATGTTTACATTAGCCTTTTTTTTTGGTCGAATTACATTAGCTTGTTTGCCTTCCTTTGATTAGGAACAACTGAACAAGAAATGACAAAATCCAATCCAAAAGAGATGCAAGTTTAGGACTAATTTAAGCAATTGCCAACTATCTCTTTTAATTTGCATTCCCAATGTATGGGGTGCAATTAGAGTTAATTATAATAAATATAATTTATAATTAACCTAATCCTATATAGTAATTACGAACATAATTAATTATTTTCTAACACCCTTGGTGCACGCAAGAAATGTCAAAGTCACTTTGGGGGTCAAATTAATACCTATTAACGGCCTTGCTGAGGTTTTGTCCACCACTTTCAAGATGGTGCATTGATCCGCCATGCTTTTTCTCCTGTGCCGTTCTTGATAAGTCGGATTTAACTGGAAGGACTTGTGTGCAGCAATATCTTATTTATTTTTGACTCTGCCGTGATTAATGGTACAAATGAATTTCCTCCCTTTTCATTATATCCTTGGTTTAAACTTTTTCAATTTGTTTTCCTAATCAAGTAGGTTAAGCGATGTTGAACTAATTGATTGATGATTAGCCAAAAGAAGTGCATGATGGGCCCTTGTGTCCCCTCTTTATGGCCTGTCCTTATAATTTGAGAAAAGTTTAGTGCATTGCTCCAATTCCGTTCTACTTCTTGTCGCATTATTAAACTTTCAAAATCAACGATTGGATTAGTGACAGTTCAGATCAGGAATAATCAATTTTAGGATTGATCGGTTTCCCACCCTGAAACTGAAACCAGACCAGCTATTATAGTATGAAATTGACACTCGAATGGGTGTCTATTACAATTAAAGAAGCAAATATTTTTATAGATAGATTCAATCATTTAGTCATCTGAGCAAAAATCTCAAAATCGTAGCTTTTAAGCATTAATAAAGTAATAGTATAAGTAAGAAGTTTTAGTAGTCAGTAGACTACTTTCGTGATTTGAGTGGATATTGTTGACGGTTGCTATACATTTTTAATGAATGTTAGGTAAATTTTTATTTCCGGCAAAAGATCGCTTCAAGTGCCATAACATGGCACAAATGGGCACTTAAGTGCCATAACTTACGAAAGTGATACTTAAGTGCCACATTTTAAGAAAAGTAGGACACCTGAGTGCTACCTCCAGTGAAACTGGCTAGAAATCATACGTGAAAATTATATATTAATATTTCTCGCCAAGGTGGCTCGCCGGAGAGGGCGACTCAGCTCGATTCACCCAAAACGACGTCATTTTGGCATAATATTGATATTAATATAATATTAAAAAATTAAATTAAATTTAAAACAAAATAATAATAATTTATTTTTATTTTAAAAAAAATAGAGGATGAGGAAGGCGAGTCGACAATTGAGGGCCGAGCCCTCGCTGCCGCCGCCTCCCACCATCACCAAAAGTTGGGGGAGGGTCAATCGGGCGCGGCCCTTCTTGCCGCCGATCGGCCGGGGTTGTCGGCCCTCGGCCAAGGCTCGCCCGCCCCAACGGACCCTCTCCCACCTCCTCGGTGATGAAGGGGAGACGGCGGCGGCGGCGAGGGCGAGCCCTCGGCCACCGGCTGCCTCCCTCCTTCTCCTCCCCCCTCCCCCTTTTTTCCTCCTCCTTCCTCCTCCTCGGCCACCAGCTGCCTCCCCTCCTCCTCCTTTCCCCCTCGCCGGGAGGGCCGCAAGCCCTCACCAATCTAGGCGAGGGCTCGTAAGCCCTCATCGCTGGTCAACCGGGGTCATTAGCCCCCTAGCCAAGGCTCGGCGACTTTAGCCGACCCTCCCTCTCCATTGCCCCGAGGCCCTTGCCGGCACAGTGAGGCCTCACCCGCCTCCCTTTTCTCTTTTATAATTATTATAATTTTTTTAATTTTTTAATTTTTTAATAAATTTAATTTAATAAATTTTTATATTAATTTTTTACCACGTTAGAACTAAAACAATGCTGTTTTGCACTTGCTTCGCCGGAAAATTGACACGTTAGTGTTTTGACAGAATTGGCACTTAAGTGATCTATTTTGCTCCAATTTTGGCACTTAAGTGTCACTTTTATAAGTTATGGTACTTAAGTGTACATTTGTGCCAAATTATGATACTCTAGGGGGTCCACACGTCTTTTATTTCCATATAACCCATGTGATGATTTCTTATTTAGGCAGCCATGCAGAATTTTCATCCAAAGTGATTGGAAAATGACTAGAATAAATAGTCATTGAAGTTCAACGATCCGGATGTAGATTATTTCAAATTGCATTGCACGATTCTCCGCCAGAAATTACATCTCGTTACAAATAAAATAGGACTCCAGTCCACAACGTGATTTGAGAAAGTATGTGAGAATTGGTGAATCAAAACTCAAGCACTTTCCGATATCACCATATTTTACCATATTTTCATGAAACAAACAAAGCCTTAAAGGAATGAAGATGCAGAAATATATACAGCCTAACAAGCTCAACTCGTAGAACCACGAAACGAGATTATGTAAAACTCTAGATGTGCGCTCTCAAGGGACATGAACTCGTGGTCGCTCACCAGCATCATCTATCTCTAACTGGATTGACGATGCCTGCAATAATGGCGGGTCAGTCTCAGAGATCAGCCTCTTTGGTTCGAGCCTCAATGGTACACTCCACGTGCTCGACTTCACTTTGTTCCCGAACCTAACTCACTTCGATGCAAGCTACAACAATCCCCGAGGGCCCGATACCATCCTCAATCAGCAATCTCTCCAAGCCAGGTTCCTGGATTTGGGGAACATTCTCTTTGAAGGCGGCATACCATCCACGACAGGCCACTTGCAAGAGATTCAGTGTTTGAGCTTCTTGAATAACACTCTCAACGGTAGTATTCCATACCAGGGCAGCAATCTCTGGAAGGTGTGGCACTTGGATTTAGGATTAGACTTTTTGGAATCTCTTGACTGGTCGAAATTCTCCGCCAGGCCATCGGTGACTTACCCGAGCCTCTTACTCAATTGTATGCCAACCTGGTGAACCTTGAATACCTCAACCTCACCGCAAATTCACTCCAGGGGCCGATCTCAAAGATATCAAGACTTTCCAGGCTGAAGGAGATCCGAATTGGTTACAATCCGTTAAGCCCGATTCTTGGAGACACTAGACTCGCTGTCCGAACTTGGATACTAGAGCTGTGCAACAATTCCTTTGAAGGGGCAATTCCTTTGAAGGGGCAATTCCTAGCTCCACTTGACAATTGAGGAAGCTTGAGAAGCTTGATTTGGTAACAAACCGCTTGACCTCTTGGATCCCTTCCGAGCTCAGGCTCTGTTCTAACCTCACCCAGCTAGCCCTTGCCTGGAATTTGATCTTTGGGGAGCTCCCTTTTGTGAAAACTAGTACGAGCACCTAGAGAGGGTGAATAGGTGCAAAAACAAAATTTCCAAAGAGAAGTGTGCAACTCTAATCAACAATAGATTATGAAAAGGAAATTAGACTCTTGTTATCAAATTGAATTACGATCAAAGTAAAAGAGTGTAGGGAAGAGAATAAGAACACAGGGTTTATAGTGGTTCGGCTTAATCCAAGCCTATGTCCACTCTTCCGCATTGACAGCCCACCGGCTGGATTTCACTATGAATCAAAATAGTTGTTACAGTAAAGCTCTTCATTGATTCTACAGTGTAGAGACTCTGCTACACTTTCTTAAGGTCTCATAAAGATATAAACTCTCTTTTAAGTACAAGATTTTGCTCAATAATTGAATTGACTAAGAACAAAAAGCTTCAGACTTTGGAATTCTTCTATTGCACACACACTCGAATAACTGGAACGTCTTCCTTATATACTCCTTCATGCCATCACACCCGTTGGCACTTACCAAATGAGTTCTTCCAATCTACCCGTTGAACAGAATCAATTAGGGAGATTTCGAGTTATTTAAGGAATATGTGGATAGCCCACTAATCCTGCTCGCCCATACAATCAGGATCTAGGTTTCCATAAGTAGAACCATCCAAGTATACTTTGTCATTCAACGGATCCAAAATCCCTGAATCAATCTCAATTTGAATAATGGATTCCGACATACTATATCCAGCCAAGAGATCTTCTTTAGTTGATAAAATCAAATCCTTAACGAGATACTTAGTTCTGGATAAACCTTCTTCGACGGTCTAGAAATTGTCAATAAGGATAGACTTTGAGTCTTGAGTCTGGTAGTCCGGAGGTCTTCAGACTTTGATGGAAGAGTCTGCAAGTCTTTATACTAGACTGATGGAAACATTTTGTGAACTTCAAAACACTTAAGGAAGTTTTCTCCAACAATCTCCCTTTTTTTTTATGGTGACAAAACTTTCCTGCAGATTTGGAAAACTTTGACCTGCAAAACAATACTCAAGCAAACATGGATATCTTACATAAGATAATTGGCCTAGTAAAGATAACATTAAAATCTACATCCACAGAAAGTAGGTTAATCATGTAAATGAGCAACTATCTTTGCCATGAAATACCAATAGTGCTTAAGATAAACAAATGATCAAACAGTCCAAATCCAAATCCAGTCACAGCCAAACAGTCAAACACAAAAGTAAAGTCAATCAAACACAAAAGTCAAGATTTTAAATCTCAAATCTACACATCTCTCCCCCTTTTTGTTAGCATTAAAAAAGTAGAGATAAAAAGAGAATGGAATTAGGATTGCTTTGGAACACGAACAAGCTGGAAATCTCCCATTGACTGGACAAACCCTTTCAGCTTTTTCAAATCCTCCTTCAGTTGAGTCACATCTTCACCCTTGGCATTTGCTTGAACTTGAAGAGCAATGGCATGGATTTAATCATGCAAAGAAACTGAAGAGGCTTGACCTGCATTCTGCAAGTTTTGGACTTCGCATCCCAGAGCATAAATTTGGCATCGCATCTCCAAGAGAACATCAAGCACTCTGCAAAAGTCTGCTGAATTATCAGTTTGAGTACTAGCTTCTGCACGATCAGAAGGTGTATTGGCAGATGATGGCAAGTCAGCACGATCACGCAGATTGGGCGATGAAACCTCATGGCCTTCCTCAGGAAATTGAGAGGCATAGATGTCTTCTGGATCTGCTAGTGAACGACTTACTTCTTCACTAGTAGCAGCAATTGAAGACGTATCTCTTTTCTCAGCATCTCCCCTTGTTTCATTGCCTTTAGGCGGTCAGAAGTACTCTTCATGCTCTGCTTCTTCTTGTTCACCTCTGCCCTCTTCTTCTTCCTCATCAATCCTTTCTTCCTCTGCTTCTTTCTCCATTGATTCTGTCACGCCCCGATCCTCGGGCACGCACACATCCTTCACCTCTTGGTCGATTTTATAATGCGATATCCCAGGACTATGTATCGCCGACCCTTTCATTTATTAAGCACATGCGGAAGCAGTTAAAATCCCCAGACAATAAAACAATGGGATAGGAAAGCAGGGCCATATTTTTCATATTGAAATTTATAACCAAACTTTTATATAAAACACAAACCAGAACACTTCACAACTTTTTACTTTAAACTCTATTCACATCAAAATGGAGACCTCAAAAGAAGACAGAAACTTAGACGAACTGGGCCGAACTCAAGGCCCCTCTCAGGCTTGTCTTCTTCTTCCAAAAATCTTTCTCCTTAAGATTCACCTCCGAGTTCTCCTTCTCGGATTCCTCCTTCTTAGCTCTTCAGCGGGGTCCTGAAATGGTTTTCCCCAAACTGGGATGAGACTACGTCTCAGCGAGCTCTACCCCACTAAGCCCGATTAGTAAACCATTATACTAAAGGCTGCCTAAACACGCACGGGCAGAGGACTTACCTTGGCCTCAGATCCCACCTGCAAGTTAGTACAATTCACAATAGGCACTCATTTACTTCAAACAAATCGAACCAGTCGATTACATGTCATACGATTCAATCCCCACTATGGGATATTTAAAAGCTAGGCCACGTGCATTCTCCAGGACGACCTTCCAAGTCTCCGAGTCCACGTGCCTCGAACCTTGGGCCCACGTGCATTCTCTAAGGCGACCTCTTCGCCAAGGTGGTACATCAAGTCACCGAGCCACGTGCCCTTTTAGATGTCATTCTCAAATACTGGACCCACGTGCATTCTCTAAGGCACTCATTTACCAAGGTGACGCATCAAATCACCGAGCCACGTGTCCTTTTTACGATGCCCGGGCCCACGTGCATTCTCTAAGGTGCTATCTCACCAAAGTGATGCATCAATTCACCGAGCCACGTGCCCTTTTAGATGCCATTCCGGAATGTTGGGCCCACGTGCATTCTCTAAGGTACTCACTTACCAAAGTGACGCATCGATCACCGAGCCACGTGCCCTTTTAGATGCCAAACTCGTCACCGAGCCACGTGCATTCTCAAGGAGGACATACCGAGTCTCCGAGCCACGTGCATTCTCTCAGGCGACCTTTTCGCCAAGGTGACATATTCAACCACTGAACTCACGTGCATTCTCCAGGTGACATTCCAATTCACCGAGCCCACGTGTCCTCTTTCAAGCGATTACCAATCTACTTTCTATACCGACAACCAATGCCCAACGATTTCTCAATCAAATAATTAAATCAACTCAACAAAGCATTATAAATACTGAATAACATACTTGGCCATTTACCAATCAACAATTCAATCTCAATCAATTCCAATCAATTTAGGGTAAATCCCTAAAATATCACAATTTATTCAATTCCATACAACGTGGAGCTCAAATAAATAAACGGACTGCGCCACGACGATCAGCACGAGATTTCGGTCGTCGGCCATCAAAATCTTAATTTCCGAAAAATAATTAATTAATTTATTAATTTCGAAAATTAAATAATTATTATTAAAAATTCAATTTAGCTCAAAATAAAACCCGATTAAATAAACGGACTTCACCACGGTCATCAGCATAATTTTCCGGTTCCAGACCATCTCAGTTGAATTTTCGGAAAATAAATAATTATTTAATTTAATTCCGAAAATTAATATTTAAATACTAAAAATTCCACTTAGGCACGAAAAGCCTAATTGGAGCCCACTAAGGGTCGGGAAAAAATCCCGAGGCACTTCCAATAATTAGTAGACCATGTCTACTTGCTAATTACACATTCAATTTATATAATTCGCATCACAATTGGCTAATAATTGCTAATTTAATCTAATCTAACAACCTAAACATAATTAATTAAATCTAAACGAACCTTAAGCATAATTAGCCACTAATCCAAGATTAGTGAGATTACTCACCAAATCGCGCGCAAATCGGATCAATCCGACGGCGGCGACGAGAGGAACGAGACTTCCCAAAGCACGGCTCGGGTTCGGGGCCCGGAAACGGCCCAAAACGGCCCACGAAGTCGCTGAAACCCACTCCGTGGGTCTGCTGGACGGAGCCGATCGGGGCTGCTCCGGCGGCTAGGGCGGCGAGGGGAAGCCGGCGGAGGGCGAGGGGGTCGCGAGGAAGGTCCGGCGGGGCTAGGCGGTGGTCGGAGGTGGCCGGACGGAGCTGGAACAGGGTGAACAGCGGCTGGGTCGCGGCTGGATCGCGCGGCCTGGCGGGACGGCAGCGGGCGCACGGGCGCGGCGCGGGCGGCGGTGCGGCGGCGGAACGGGCGGCGACGGAGCAGCGACGGCGAGCTGCAGCTTTCGTTCTTCAGCTCCTGGTTTTTGTTCGCATGAACAGAAGAGAAGAAAGAGGAAGAAAGCGGTCGAGTGAGGGGGGAAAAAGAAGAAGAGAGAGAAGAGAGGGAAGAGAGAGGAGAGGATATGCATTGACTAGTCAAAGAAGAGAGAGAGAGAGAGTGGGCGGTGGGGAATTCTCACGAGGGAAGGGGAGAGGAGAGAGGAGAGAGAAGAGAGAAAGAAAAGAAAGAAAAGAAAGAGAGGGAGAGAGAGAAAAGAAAGAAAAGAAAAGAAAGGGAGAGAGAAAAAAAAAATAAATAACCATACTTTTCTTATTTGATTTTCTTTTTCCCTTTCTAATTCTTTTCGGACTTCAAATTTTCTTCCGATAATTTCTTTCTTGAAATTTCGGGCCGTCAATAAATTGATGACGATGAGACGGGGATCCTAAAAATAAGAATTATGGCGCGCTTAAAATTCGATTAAAATCGAGTTCAATTTCGTGGTTAAAAATCGATCGGGCGTGATTTTAGCTCAATCCAACCAATTAGGTAGCTTTTAGGGATTTTACAGGTGATACATCCCTTAACGGCTTTACCGATAGGTTAGTTAACTCGTGAGTGATCATCTCGAGAAAAAGGGCGTAGGCGCGCCGACGAAATGCCCATTTCACTTTATCGAAACGGGGTCGAATTTTAGGATGTCACAGATTCTCTCTCTCTAGTCCTCTGTTCGATCTCCTCCTTATCTTGTTCCTGTCTCACCTCTGTCTCAGAAACAAAACGACTTAAGTTCTTCAATGCAAGAGCAGAAATTGTGATATCATCATCATCCTCTTCATCCTCCAAGATGAGTACTCTTCTTTTCTTGGATGGAGCAACCACGGGCTCCTTCCCTTTCCGTTTTGCAGCCGAAGAGACTGGGTGAGTCTTGATAGGGGTTTTAACCTTGAATTGCTCCAAAGCCTTGTTAAGTTCCTTCAGACATATTTTAGAGACCATTTTCAATCCTACTACCATTTGATCGCATGTTTGAACACAAAGAATCCTAGGAGGCTGAATGTTCAAATGTTTGAATAACTTAGTGACAAGTGTTGAGTAAGGAAGTTGGCCCTTGCCCTTCACCATCGTTCTGTACATGTGAAACATAATAGTGTGTGGAAGAGAGAACTTTTTGCCAGTGTTAATGGCATACATCAGCTATGCCTCCGAGTTTGAAACATCGGTCTTCGAAGTTGATTTGGATTTGAGGCAGTTGATCACTATCTTGTGAAGCAAAATATTTGAGGCATTCATCCTCAAATATGAAATCTTTCCTTTCGCCGTTCTATCTCGAACAAGCTCTATTGTCACACGTCCAATAAACACACTGATTCGTTGGTATTTTCCTCTTTCAACCCCAATCACATCAGCCAATATATCCATGTCAACCACATAGTCCTGATCTCGAACACTGAAAGAGAATCTATTCGCATCTAAGAAACTTAGATTCGAATAGAATTAAGCAGTGAGTTCAGCATGAGCCTCTGTCGTTTCAGAACAAAACCGTTCTAGTTGAAGAAGATTGAATTTCTCTCGCAACTTGACATTCAGAAAATCAAGAAAATCAAAGTCCACACTTCTAGGGTTAATCACACCATGCTTTAGCAACTTAGAGTACAGTTGCTTGTGTTCCTCTGAATGAAACAAATCTATCTTTTTGCTTCAAATTTTCGCCGCAACACCCATTCTAGGTTTAAACTGAGTGTACATCCTATCATCATCATTCCCATCAGGTTGACTCAGCCCTCCAACATGTGGATCGCTTGAGATATTTGCCAATGCTTCTTCCGTTGACCCCGCAGGAGCAATTCCCAATCGTTCCATTATATGTAAAAAGTAGGTTTCATTTCAATACCCTTTGTCTTTCAAAAATTCATCAATATAGTTCAAAAGAGTACCACTCCTCTTCAAAGCATGGTAAAGCTTAAAATGCAGGCTTTTGAGTTCTTACGGGTTTTGCATCTTCGATGATTTCTTCCTCTTCCCGATGTTCAATATTCTGAGGTCTAGATGGAGGAGATGGACGTTGCTGAGAATGTTGTGGGCTCTACTACTGTCTGAGAGATTCTTCTTCCTCGGTGAGATCAAAATGCGTAGGTCTCTCACGCATTTGCTGTGGTACCCTGTTCGCGATCCTCGAAGACTTTCTTTGAGACAGCATCTTTCATAATCTTTGAGAGATTCTAAGCTTGTTTCGCACGAAAGGTGAAAACTTTTCGAGGATTAAACAAGAGAAGAAAAGAGAAGTGGAAGATCTATGCTCTCTTAGGGTTTTTGTGAGTAAAACAAAGAAGAACCAACAGTATTGTCGCGACCCGATCTTGCCGCCCCCTTGAAAGAGTATCCAAGGTGGGGAAAGGTCGGATTTAGGGGTACTTTGATCATGAGAGTTTCCTCTCGAGATCACGAGCTCTCCCAAGCTCGTACCCCGCGTGACAGCGGATTTATTATGCGATCTAGTTGTTTATAACAACCTAAAAATATACAGGAGTCGCCACTAGCCTCATTTTTGGGGGTCGGCTAGAAACCCAATCGAGGGTCGGGAGTGTTCCCTCGATTCCTACGCAACCAGATATCTAGGTTCGGGGACTTGTGTTACGCTAATATTGCTATTAGCGCCCTTTCGGTACCTAAACAATATGTTGTGTTTTTTCTAACATGTTCGTGCATTTCTTTTTTATTTTCAGGATCGTCAATTCCTAGACTAAGTGATCATGCGTGGTTGATCATTTTCATGCTATTCTATTTCTAAAAAATAGAAAGGAAAACAATCAATGAAATTGAAATTGCAAGACATTAAGTAAGCAATCAAGGAAAAGCAGTAAATCTATTAGGCAGTCCTAAAAAAAAAAAGAGAAAACAATTAAAAAGAAAAGAAAGAAAACCCACAGCTCGTCGGGTTTTATACAACGAATGGAGCCCGAGACATATGTCGGGAAAATGAGCATTACAAGATAACGGTCGGAGTGGACATCAACCTCCACCATCTTCATGCCTTACGCCTTCTCCATCTTCGGGGTCCTAATCTAAACCTAATCTAAGAAACCTATAACTAGCTATATACAGTGGAAGGAAACAAACATCACAAATAAGATCAAAGCAATTGAGGTAAAACCCATGCATGTATGATTGATTTTAAGAAAAGCACAGAGCATCAAGCATTTCATGAAGAACAACTTTCATGAATGAAATTTCCTAAGATGTATCAAGTTCAAATAAGATCAAATTCATGGTCAAAAAGCAACAATCGCTAAAGCATGCAAATCAATCACAAGCAAACCAGAAAATGACGCATGATAACAGACTTACCAAATCATCTAATCAATGCATGAAAATCATGAAATTTGAACATGACCTAAGATTAAATGTGAAGAAAAAGTTTGATTTAGACATTCAACCCTAAATCTATGTACAAAAGGTCACACAAATCTATTAACATTGATATGTGACTTGTCATTAGAAGCAAAATGCATGACAATTTCAGTTGTGGTATATCGACTTGATGCATGGTTTTTACATGGTCAATGATCTTCAAATGAGGCATGCCATGTATCATTGCGAAGCTTATGATGTGTTCTAAGTATGTCTAGAAAGCATCAAGCGTCAAGTATGCTCTTAAGGGACTCGATTGAAGACATTTTCATAGAAACGCAATCAATTAGAATCACAGCAGGGATCACACAAAACATGGATGATATTCATTGAAATGAAGACATAAAGAAAATCCATGAAAGTCCAAGTATATAGAAGGAAATGTCCCAATCATCTATCATGAGACATCGAAGTCCTACTTTGTTCACAAAAACCTATATGAAAAAAAAACGAAACGAAACGGGGCAAAAAAATCCAACATTACGGATCGCTGAGAACTCAAACGTGACTTTATGGAAGCCATTGACCTTGCTAACGATGATCACTTGATTCAAGCTATACATTGTCAGAAAGTTTATGAAATTTCCAATGACTCTCATTAAAGATTCAACTCCAGCAAAGCATGTTCACTAACTCAAATTTGAGCACACGCATCAGGTCTCAAACATGACAAATTCTGGACTGAACTTTGGACATGTGAAGACCATATCAAATGAGATTCAATCAGGGTATTCTATAGCTCATTGGAAAGATATTCGAACCATCTTCGACTTTCATGCGGACTTCGAACACAGAAAACCACAACAACTAGCTCATATCAAGCCATTTGCACAGAGGGTCAGATCAGTGAAAGAAACAGCGAGCAGAACAGCAAATCAACCTAAAAAAAAAAACTAAACTACTGCAGAATCAACAGATTTTGTAGGTGTTTTTTGATGACCAAATGACGTCCGTTCAGGGCGTGCAACATATCAAATCGAAGCTCTAGAAGTGTATTTTATATGTCTAGAAGGGCTTGAAGTCAAAAACCTTATCTATCATCTCGTTTCAGCCCAAAACAGAAAGTGATATATCAGGTATACGAATTTGCAGATCAAGGCACATCAATGGCACAATGAGTGGTGTCAAATCTATATACTCGGTAAATCAACTTCTGAGAAATGTTTCATATCAACACGTTTTCAGATATGACATTATCATGATCTATTTCTCGCTCATGCTTTTGAGGTATTTCGTCAAACACTTCACGTACAACAAAACGATTAACTCAAGCTATGGAACGGGGCTGAAGCTATGTTCTCATCTAACATTCTAAAATCAATATTAAAATCACAAAGCCATCACAAGTCATCTAGTTACAGCTCAGATCTTAAGTGAATCACACGTGAACTACGTGAACGTGATTCTTCTACAAATCTCTTTGCAACGGAAAGGGGAGAGAGGGAATGAGTTTACCTGGTTTATCGGTGATACGGATGCGATCGAGCCGAGACGAGAGCCGAGCCGAGGCTTCCAACTTGGCGTGAACCCGAACCACGTATCTCGAGCTCCGGAAGGGCGCAATTCGCAACGAGGGCGTTAGATCCAACCGAGAGAGCGATTACTAGAGAAAACGAACGAGAGAGGGGAAGGTCAGAATCCAAGACCCGAACGGATGGAGAGAGAGAACGGAAATCGAAACCCTAGCTGATCGAGAGGGATAGAAAGAAAGCTCACCGATCGAGCAAGTTCGATCCAAAGAGAAAAATCGGTCAAGCGTCGTTGTCGTCGATCCGCCCTACCTCCGGCGAGCTTCTGTACCAGAGGACCGAGAGCCGAGTGAACAGGGGTTGAGCATAGGATCCGATGGAGAGCCGAATCACGCCACATATCGGGAGCCGCTGTCACCGCCGCCGTCTTCGCGGATGTTGCCGCGATCGAGCAAACTAGAGAGAGAATCAGAGCGAGAGGGAGTCTGAGAGAGAAAACCCCAGCGAATCCCCGACCGCCGGCCTCCGATCTTCGATCCCTCGCCAATGGAGTAAAAACCCTAGCCGATCGAACCGTAGAGAGGGAGAGAACACTCGATCTAGAGAGAGTCCCCCCGGAGAGAGTTTGCGAACGTCGCGAGCTCGAGAGAGAGCCTGTGAGAGGAGAGAGAGAGCGAGCGAGAACCCAGAGAAAAAAAGCCCTCGTGAGAACCCCTATCCCCTTTTCTATTTTTTTCTTTCTTCTATTTTTCTTTTCTCTCCTTTTTCTTTTTCGTTTTCCTTATTTCTTTTTTTTTCTTTTCATTTCTTTTCATTTTTTTCTTCTTGTTTTGTTTTGTTTTCTTTTTGTTTTCTTTTTTTTTTTTTTTGCTCTTTATTTATTTATCTTTTTATATTTTTGCAAAATGGATGATTAAAATGTTAACAAAAAATTTCAGGTGTCAACAAGTATATAAGGCAGTCGAAGCAAGGCATACGGAACGTCATAAAAGGAAATGTAAAAATTCCTTTTTAAAAAATAACCGCCTTTTAAAAATTAGATAACCGTCATTTCAAAAATAACTTCCTTTTAGAAAAGGAAAGATTGCAATGATCACGAAAACTCGGGAAATAACATCAATCAATTACGGATAGATGATTGTACCTTTTCGAGATTTGATCCGAGAGATAAGTTTCTAAAATAGAAATAACTTATAGTTATGAATCTTGATCGTCTGAGTCTGAGTGTCTTTAGACTTTCAGCCCTAAGTCTAAACTTCCTCAAACTTCAAGATATTGAGTCTGGAACGAATAACTTCAAATTGATTTTTCTCCAAAGGTTTTGTAAATATATACACCAGTTGATTGTTTGAATCAATAAACTGAATCGAAACTTCTCCATTTTGAATATGATCTCTAATGAAATGATGTCGAATCTCTATATGATTTGCTCTTGAATGAAGAATTGGATTCTTGGTGAGATTGATTACACTAGTGTTGTCACATTTGATCTCAGTGCATGAATCTTCAATTCCAAAGTCTCTTAGCTGTTGTTTTATCCATAGAATTTGTGAACAACAACTTCCAAGAGCTACATACTCTACTTCTGCCGTAGAAAGAGCTACGGTACTTTGCTTCCTTGAAAATCAAGACACTGTCCTGTTACCAAGTAGTTGACAGGTGCCCAATGTGCTCTTTCTATCAACTCTGCATCCTGCTAGATCTACATCTGAGTATCCAAGAAGTGTGAAGTCTCATTTTTTAGGATACGAGAGACCTAAATTTGAAGTTGAGGCAATATATTTGATAATACGTTTTACAGCACTTAAATGAGATTCTTTAGGGTCTAATTAAAATCTGACACAAATACAAACACTAAACAGGATGTCAGGTCTAGAAGTAGTAAGATAAAGAAGTGAACCAATGATACTCCCGTATAGCTTCTGGTCAACTTTTTTTCCTCCTTCATCTTTGTCCAGCTTCAAGGAACTTGACATTGGTATATCAGTCTTTTTGCAATTCTCCAGTCCCAAACTTTTGACAAGTTCTTTAGCATATTTTTCTTGATGAATAAAGGTTCCCTCCTTCAGTTATTTCACTTGAAGCCCGAGAAAGAAGGTTAGTTCACCCATCATGCTCATTTCAAATTCATCCTGCATAGACTTAGAGAATTTCTCACACAGATTTTCATTAGAAGATCCAAAAATAATATCATTAACATAAATTTGAACAAGTAAAAAGCTTTTGCTTTCTCTTTTGACAAACGGTGTAGTATCTACTTTATCTTTAACAAAGCCATTTTGAATTAAAAACTTACTTAGTCTGTCGTACCAAGCTTGAGGTGCTTGCTTTGGACCATATAGACCCTTTTTCAGTCTGAATACAGAGTCCGGTTTCCTTGGGTCTTCAAAACCGGGTGGTTGTTCCACATAGACTTCCTCTTGGATAAATCCATTTAGGAAAGCACTTTTAACGTCGATTTGGAATAACCTGAAATTCTTATAACAAGCAAAAGCAAGTAATAATCTAATTGCTTCTAACCTTGCTACTAGCGCGTAAGTCTCATCATAGTCTATCCCTTCTTCTTGCGTATATCCTTTGGCCACGAGTCTTGCTTTGTTTCTTACGACTTTTCCTTTCTCATTCATCTTATTCCTAAAAATCCATTTAGCTCCAATGATGGATTTATCTTTCGGTTTAGCAGTCAATTCCCAGACATCATTAATACTGAATTGCCTAAGTTCTTCTTGCATAGCTTCAATCCAGCTTTCATCTAATAAAGCTTCTTCTATGCTTTTGGGTTCTATTTCAGAAATAAAAGCCACAGCACTAGACTCTTCATGCCTTTTGGATCTTGTGTGATTCCTTCATTAATATCACTAATAATGAGATCTTTGGGATAACTGGACTTATGCTTCCAGTTGCTGGTTGATTTGTCAGACTGTTGATCATTTCTCTCATTTGAGTCTTCGATGATCATTTGTTGCTGGTCTTCTGAAGTCTAAGATGCTTCTGAAGATTTAGACTTTGCAGAGTTTGGAGCAGGTTCAGATTCTTCAAGTTGAGTCTGAATCGATTGATTTTGCATAAAGTCTTGAAATTTGACATTCATCGATTCCTCCACAGATTGAGTCTTTTTGTTGTATATTCTATAAGCTTTGCTTGTGATAGAATATCCAAGGAAAATACCTTCATCTAATTTTTCTTCAAAATTACCAACTTGATCATTTGCATTTTTCAATATAAAACATTTACATCCAAACACATAAAAATACGAAACAATTGGCTTCTTTCCTTTGAATAACTCATAGGGAGTTTTCTTTAGAATAGGCCTTAAGAAGACTCTATTAATAATATAGCACGCTGTAGAAACTGCTTCGGCCCAAAATTGATAAGAGATGTTACTTTCAATTAAAAGAGTTCTAACCATTTCCTGCGGCGATCTATTCTTTCTTTCCACAACTCCATTTTGCTCTGGAGTATATGGTGAATAGAACACATGCTGAAAGCTAGATTCATCACAGAATTTTGTAAAGTCTTGATTTTCAAGTCTATCTGTATACTTGAAATAACATACCCTTTCTCATTTTGGACCTTTTTAGTAAACTTTATAAAATAAGAAAATGTTTCACACTTACTTGCCAGGAAATATATCCAAGTGAATCGTGAATAATCATCCACAATTACTAGGCAATATTTTTTTATCTCCAATGCTCTAAGTACTGGTTAGTCCAAAGAGATCCATATGCAAGAGCTGCAGTACACGATTAGTGGATACTTGATTTATTAGTTTGAATGAGTTTCTTACCTGTTTTCCCAACACGCATGGTGTGCATAGATCAGACTTTTGGTATGTCAGTTTGGGTAGTCCACGAACAAGCTTTTTTGCTGAGATTTTGGCTATTTGCTTCATGTTAATGTGCCCAAGTTTTATGTGCCATAAGTTTGCTTCCTCTTTAATTGAGATTAGATATTGAGTTTCATTTGATTTGATATCCAAAAGGTAGATATTCCCATGTCTTTGTCCCGTGAAAGACTGAGAGGAGTCTTTACTAGTTCCTGAACATATTCCTTCTTAAAAGTTGATTTTGAAACTAGTGTCGCACAGTTGATTGATACTCAGCAAGTTGTAGTTGAGTCCTTCCACTAAGGAAACATTACTGATCGTGAGGCTTCCAATCTTTACAATTCTGTATCCCACAATTCTTCCTTTGCTATTTCCTCCAAAAGAAACTTTTCCACCATTAACTTGTACAAGTTTTATGAAGCAATTTGAGTTTCATGTCATATGTCTTCAGCATCTACTATCCAAGTACCATTTAACATTTTTCTTGATAGTGACCTGCATTTAGAAAAGAGACTCAAGCTTTCTTTGATACCTATATTTTCTTGGGTCCATTGGTGTTAGTGTAATATACGGTATTTGCCCATACCTTCTTAACAGGTTTCCAAACCATAGGACATTCTTTCTCAAAATGATCTGAGCTATTGCACTTAGAATATTTAAGAGCACTACGGCCTACAGGTTTTACAAAAACTTTTTGGAAATGATTTTTGTAAGAATCTCTTGTAGGTCTTTGCTTAATTCTTTCCTTTACTTTAGGAAAATCAATTAGATGAATGGTTTCAGCAGTCATTCCTAAACCTGATTTGTTGAAGTAAGGTCTTTGTGATGAAAGAATTTTTTCAAGTTTCTCAGATCCTATAGAAAATCTTTTAGAAATACTTGTGATATCATTTTTCAAGAATGCATTTTCTTTTGAAAGATTGTTTTAGTGCAAAATTTTCCATTTTAAGTTCGGAAATCCTTTTGAGAGAGATTTTAAGACTAAGACACAATTCATCAATGTATCTAGAGATTTTAGTAGAGATTTTTAAATTACTTATCTCGATTTCACTATCTAAGTCTCGAGTCGGTCTCGGAGTCTGAATCGAGTCCGATTGTGCCATGAGACAAATATTGGCATAATCATCATCACTTTTCTCACATTCGATATCACTCCAAGTTTCTGCTTTAAGTGCCTTTCGATATTTCTCAGGGTTTCCTTTTTTTTTTTTCTCTTCAGAAGGGGACAGTTGGGTATGATGTGTCCATTTTTCTTACATTCAAAGCAGACTACATCTTTATTGTATTTATCATTCTCAACTAATTTATTCTGTAGCTTTTGAAAACTTTGTTTCTTTGAATTGAATCTTCTCCCATTTCTGTTCAGTTTCCTGAACATTCTTATCATGAGAGCAAGCTCTTCATCATCCATATCATCTTTAGAATCTGTGACATCAGAATCATCATTAGATTTTAATGCAATGGATTTCTTACCTTTAGGATCTTCATCTTCGTTGATTTGCTCCACTTCATAAGACTGAAGTGGCCCAACCAATTCGTCAACAGAGAGTAGCATGATTCTTTGTGTCTCCCTTATTGAAGTCTTTATGTGATTCCAATCCTTGGACAGTCCACGCAGTAGCTTGTTTGCCTTCATGGGTCCAGAAATTGGTTGACCTTGATATTCAAGACCATTCATGATTTCTATAAAATGACTAAACATGTCAGTGATAAATTTTCCTGGTTTCATCTTGAATGCTTCATATTGACCGAGCATAATGTTGATTCTAGTTTCTTTCACTCGATCAGTTCCTTCATAAGTGATGTGTAATTTATCCCAGACTTCTTTAGCTGTTTCACAAAAAGATATTTTGTTATATTCAGTAGGAGATAATGCACAATATAAAGAATAAATTGTTTTTGCATCAAGAGCTTGTCTCTTGGTTATCTCTTCTTGAGTCATTTCATTGGACTCAACAGCTTCTTTTCCTCTTTACGAGACTTTGCGGCTTTAGGAATGATTCCTTTGTCTACCACGTCCCATTCCGGAGGATCCTTTGATCTTAGGAATGCCTTCATCTTGTTTTTCCATATGTTGTATTCCTTTCCATCAAAATAAGGCGGTCTGATATTGCTTTGCCCTTCAACCAGACCTGGAGCCAACATACTAACCATGGATCTTTAACTCTGAAGTAAAACACTTCAACTTAAGTGAGTACACAGGCTCTGATACCAATTGTGACAGTTAGTACGAGCACCTAGAGGAGGTGAATAGGTGCAAAAACAAATTTTCCAGAGAGAAGTGTGCAACTCTAATCAACAATGGATTATAAAAAGGAAATTAGACTCTTGTTATCAAATTGAATTACGATCAAAGTAAAAGAGCGTAGGGAAGAGAATAAGAACACAAGGTTTATAGTGGTTCAGCTTAATCCAAGCCTACGTCCACTCTTCCGCGCTAACAGCCCACCGGCTAGATTTCACTATGAATCAAAAGAGTTGTTACAGTAAAGCTCTTCATTGATTCCACAATGTAGAAACTCTGCTACACTTTCTCAAGGTCTCACAAAGATATAAACTCTCTTTTGAGTACAAGATTTCGCTCAACAATTGAATTGACTAAGAATAAGGAGTTTCAAACTTTGGAATTCTTCTATTGCGCACACACTCGAATAACTGGAACGTCTTCCTTATATACCCCTTCATGCCATCACACCCGTTGACACTTACCAAAGGAGTTCTTCCAATCTACCCGTTGGACATAATCAATTAGAGAAATTTCGAGTTATTTAAGGAATATGTCGATAGCCCACCAATCTTGCTCGCCCATACAATTAGGATCTAGGTTTCCATAAGTAGAAGCTTCCAAGTATACTTTGCCATTCAACGGATCCAAAATCCCTGAATCAATCTCAATTTGAATAATGGATTCCGACATGCTATATCCAGCCAAGAGATCTTCTTCAGTCGATAGAATCAAATCATTAACGAGATACTTAGTTCTGGATAAGCCTTCTTCGACGGTCTAGAAACTGTAAATGAGGATAGACTTTGAGTCTTAAGTTTTGCAGTCCGGAGGTCTTCAAACTTTGATGGAAGAGTCTACAAGTCTTTAGACTAGACTGATGAAAACGTTTTGTCAACTTCAAAACACTCAAGGAAGTTTTCTCCAACACCTCTCTCACTGTCTAATCTGGTCAGATTGGCATTTGGATCTTCAGATAAACACCGAATCACCAGTCAGGAGAATACCTGTGACTTCTTCATTAATTGGACCAAACTTGTTTCTCGGCAGCTCCAGAACAATTTTCTCTCAAGGCAAATATTGCCCGAAGTCGAATACTTGTACAACAATTGGCTCTCCGGCCCAACCCATACCAGGATCTGGAGCTTCGAGAATTTGCTCTCTTTAGACCTCTCAAAGAACAATCTCTCTTGTCAAGTCCCTTAGACAGTGTGGAGCCTCGGCAACCTGCAAATCCTCCAGCTTCTATCCAACAACCTCACTGGGACTATTCCTCCGCACGTTGGGAAGCTCACGCCATTGACCATTCTCGACCTCAGCATGAACTAGCTTTATGAGGAGATCCCCGAGATCATCTGTTGCCTTGCTAATCGGGGACGATCTCTTTGCTCAGAACAATTTCTCGGGAATCATACCACGTGGTTTCGCAAGTACAGCCCTTCTCTCGGCTATGTTAGCTTTTCATGGGCTGGAGCCCAAATTATGCTGCAGCTGCGGTCTACAATATCCTGCAGTCAATGGGAACAACTTCACTGGGCCACGGCCCGACCGCTTGATGAACTGTTCGGGTTTAACGAGAATCCGTATAGAGGGCAATCAGTTCACTACAGATATCACGTGCGCGTTCAGAGTTTGTCTGAATCTGGACCTTATAAACCATGGCAGTAACGGATTTGTTAGGAATCTCTCGACAAAGTTGGGAGAGTACGCTCACAAATTTGCAGATAGTTGGTAACAAAATCTTCGGACAAATCCCACCGGAGCTCGAGAAATTGTCTCAATTGCGTGTCCCGACTTTGGACAGTAATGAATTGACCAGAAAATTCCCGATAAGATAGGAATCTAGGGGAGTTGATCACGCTGACCTTGAACCACAACCATTTTAATTCTTTTTTGGGTCTGTGAGCCACAACCGTTTGGCCGGTGATATTCCTGTCTCATTAGGAAACTTATCGAAGCTCAATCATCTTGATTTGTTACAGAACACAGTGGACAGTAGCACACAGGACGAGCTAGCAAATTGCGACAATTTACGGAGCTTGAATGTGCGCAACAACAGTCTGTCAAGTGACATACCATCCGAGCTCCGGAAGTTGTCCATGCTTCAATTACTCCTTGACCTGAGCCACAATTCCTTAACAGGATCGATTCCTTCCAATTTGGCAAAGGCAACAGATGATTTCGGGGATGTACTTGCAAGTACAGCCCTTACTAAACCAGAAAATCTCGATCTTTCGCATAAAAATTTGTCTGGTACGATCCCAGCTTCTCTCTCCGACATGGAGAGCTTAAGGTCCATAGAATTCTCGTACAAAAGCTGACGGTGCTGCTCCTACTAGTGGGATCTTCTAACGAGCAGTACATCAATCCACCACAGGAAAAAAGTTGTGATTCTTGTGAGTGTTGGCATCTGCTGCTTACTACTTCTAGCGACTCTAATTGCTGTGATTGTGCCACTTCAACAGCGAACCAAGCTTCTTGATGAAAAGATCAATAGACTTCAAAAACAGGAAAACCAAGTTGATCATATGGGTAAAGGAAGGGAAGTTTACATTCAGTGACATCACCAAGGCCACCAACTGACTTCAGCGAAGAGTACTGCCTCGGAAAAGGTGGGTTCGAGAGCGTTTACAAGGCCAAATTGCCCAGCGGCCAAATCCTTGCTGTCAACAAGCTCAACCTATCGGAATCTGACAATGTCCCAGCAATCAACTGCCAGTGTTTTGGGAATGAGCTGCGTGTTGAGCAAAGTCTGGCATCATAATGTGATCAAGCTCGACGATTTTTGTTCCAAGAGGGGTTGCATTTATTTGGTCTATGAGGTTGTTGAGAGAGTAAGTCTGGCAACAGTTTTGTATGGAGGAACAGGAGCAGCTGAACCGGACTGGGGTACAAGGGTGAAGATTGTTCACAGCGTGGCTCAGGCAATCACCTAGTTGCATCACAATTGCTCATTGCTTATCCCATTGCGATTGTGAAATTCTGCAAGGTCATTGTCAACTATTATAAAAGTTTAAACTGTTAGATAAAAGCATAATTTAATATTTAATTACTATAATAAGAATATAACATTGAACACATCTTGGTCAAGTTTACTTTAAGCCTCGACTATCAAATTTCGGACAGCAAGATTGTTTGAATCAGACTCATCCAATTGGACCGCCGTGGCTAGATCTTATCGCCGCATGTCTCCTGACAAGCTACATGATCAAATCTAATCTTACATTTCATGGGTATGTATTATCTCGAATTGATCAAATAGCTTTAATTAACATCTCAAGATTGGATTCATTGAATAATTATAACATTTTTGGAAGAGCAAGTAGATTTTGAAAAGTAGTTTGTGTCGAGATATCTCAAAAATTTGGAACTTCTGTTCGAATTTATATTTTGGAACTTGTGTCCGAATTTATATCATGATCAAAACATTGATTCATTCCTCTTTCATGAAATAACAAAGTTGGTAGTTACGATGCAAGTCACGGACAAATGCAACATGTATAGGTTCAAAGAAATGGCGCTAGAGTATATGATGAGGAAGCATTTAGGGGATCTTCTCTCTTCTCTATCAATGACGCAAACATCAACATTCTCGTAAAACCCAATTTGCTGCTGAAGGATGTGCGCAATCCATTTCTTCCCCCTCGTACAAGCCAACCAGCCATGAAAGTGGTATTCATCGTCATGACAGCACTAACGTGCACACGGATGATTCCCAATTCGCGACCCACGCATTTCGTTGTGCTAAAATTATCTGCAGCCGCTCGAGCTTTACTTGTCCGAGCCATTTGGCCCAATAACTATTAGCAAAGCAATCGAGTCTTCGGGAGTAATATTTTAAGGGATCCTGCAGATCAAATGACACTTTTCTGTCTCTCTTTTTCCTTTTTGAGCTTATAATGAATGAGAAAGAGTGGGTGTACACAAAAGGGTATTTTAGAAAGTTTTAAGAGAATTATGTGCAGGGGTGTATGTACAAAAAGTATAATTTAGAAAATCTCTATTGCACTGTTTTCAAAACAAATCCACTATTGTTATAGAAAATAAAAATTAGCTTTTTCTTTGTCCATCCAAATTGAATGAACTTAAGCTTTCATTGAGATATTTCTTTTTCTCTCTCTTATTTTTGTCGGAGAACTACCAAAAAGTCCTAAACCTTTTGTAGTTATGCCAATTTAGTTCTAAACTTAGTTTTTTGACCAATTTAATTCTAAACTTTTAATAATTGTGTCGGTTTAGTCCTTCCTGGCCAAAATTGGCTGGCTGATGTTGATGTGGCATTCAGCTGGCGCCAACAACAAATTTTTTAATAATATTTTATTTTTTCGAATTATTTTATTAATTTTTTTAATCTTTTTTACATTTTCGTCTCTTTTCTTTTTCTCCCTCCTCCTTCCTCCTCCCTCCTCCTCCTTTCTTCTTCCTTTGGCTCGGTGACCGACCAACTCACGTCAATCATCGGACTAAGGTGGCTGGGCAAGGGCGAGCTTGCCCGGCCACCGGGCAGTGGTGAGGCCTCGCTAGATCTAGCGAGGGCTCCCCTCACCAAACCCAGCAACAATGAGGCCCCCCTAACCGAATCTAGTGAGGGCTCGCTCCCCCGTCGCTCAATTTGGCAAGTGTGGGCTGGTCCAGGTGGACTACACAAACCAACTGGTTGGGCAAGCGAGCCGCTGCCGTACATGGGCGGGGACACCAAGAGCCCCACCATCAATTGATGCACAAGGCCGAAGGCAATGCTGCGAAAGAGAAAGAAGTGCATGTGCATCCTCATCAAGGACGGCGACAACCCCAACCTCGGCCTTAAGAACGCCACCCTCGCCCTCGGCCACCCCTCCAAGTGTAGCGCCCACACTCGCCCATTGAGCAATGGCAAGGCCCCCTCGCCGGATCTGGCGAGGGCTCACCCCGCTAGTGGCTAGGCCAGCTTGCACTTGCCCAGCAACGACCAGGCTCGCCTCGCCAAATCCAATAAGGGCTAGCCGATCGCCAGAGCCAAAGGAAGAAGGAGAGAGAGAGAGAGAGAGAGAGAGAGAGAGAGAGAGAGAGAGAGAGAGAGAGAGAGAGATGTAAAAAAGATTAAAAATTAATAAAATAATTCGGAAAAAATAACATATTATTAAAAAATTTGTCATTGGTGCAAACCGACGGCCACATCAGCTTCAGTCGATCAAATTTGGCTAGAATGACTAAATTGGCACAATTATAAAAGATTTAGGATTCAATTTGGCAAAAAAATAAGTTTATGACTGAATTAGTATAACTGCAAAAGGTTTATGACTTTTTTGGTAATTCTCCCTATTTTTGTCATATAGAGAAATGCCGTTGCGACTTTGTAGTAAAAGAATTTCCAAGGGGCTTCTTTTTGTTCCGTTTCATTTTGCTTATATAAAATCAACAAAATGATTTTTTTCTGCAGATTTTTCTATATCTAAAAAAATTGTTTATAGTTGGATTTTTATGGATTTCGATTGGACAAAATAATCATATAAAGTCCTTGACCACGTGAAAATTTCTAAAGAATTTCTCTACTAGACAAAATTATTAATTTTTATAGAGGTCAACAATATAGTGATAGGACCACCGGCCGCGGTGGCTCCGCTGGATAAAGCCCTGCTGATCCTCAGCCCAGAGGTGAAGGGTTCAAAACCCAGGTGAGGCGCTATGTGTATTAAGTGTCACTCAGGGGTGGTGGGTCCTCCTGCTTAAGTGTCACCTGGGGGTTTACGGCATGGCTGTCGGCTGCAAGTCGGTTCCTCCAGCACCAAAAAAAAAAAAAAAAAAAAAAAAAAAAACAATATAGTGATAGGCTTCTTATGTGCATGGTAATATCCATTAAATGTGTTATTCTCAATCATAGTAACCAAATTCTATATAAAAGTAGAAAAAGTAGATAAAGAAGGAAAGTTCATACGTGGGGCTCCATTACTTTAAGTTTTAATTGAATAGTTAATGGCAATTCCATCTCTCAAATGAAAATGGAGTGGATCTAGTCATATATGGTGTGAAGATAGCTTTGCCCTTTTTGAAATTGTCAAACATGAGGTCTATCTAACGGGAGGAGCATTGGCAGCCACAAAACGAATGACGATTGATAGATCTAAATCGAGACAAAATGTAATTGTGCACCATTGACAATTTGCCTCTAATTAAGGATTGCCGCACCGAAAAAAAAAAGAAAGAAGAAGAAGAAGAAGAAGAAGAAGAAGGAGGAGGAGGAGGATTGCCGCACATTATTTTAATAATTCAAAATTTTAGTATCAAATATACATAGATCCACATAATCCATCTAAAGCTAGACACGTAGTGCAATGAAATCGTACAAAAGGCTAAGAGAATATCTGACGTAAATGTAAAGCTAAAAACCTAGTTATAAATACAAATGTACTTAAAAACTCAATCTGTTTCGATGAGTCTAGGTGAACCTACTCGACGTGAACTGGCTTTGGTCTATATGCCTGAGATTGATCAATTTTGCAATTATTTCAAAGCCACAAGACTACCTTTTCTTATTCTGAATAGTATTGTCCACAGTTGTAGATACCATAAACCTACATGTAGTTTGAAATTTTGTCATGCTTTTCTCGACAAATTTAAATCATATTCGAGTATTAGTTTATCAGATGTTAAAGTAGTTTAGCTGAAAATAAATGAAGAGCGTGTCTAATGTGTTATTGCTGTGTTATTTAATCAGAAAAGTGAATAAAAAATCATAAACTTATTACAAAAGTGCAATTATATCACAATTTTTTTTTTTTTTTAAAAGCACAATCGTATCTTAAAATTTGCTGACTTTGTACAATCAAATCCCTACGTTAACTCCATTAACTTTTACCGGTGAAAATTATTGATGTAGTTTTTTTTTTCATTAGTTTCTTAAGATTTGTAACGCTAATGTGGCATCCACCAAGCACTACGTCAAGCAAAAAAAAAAAATTAATAACAAAATTAAATAAAAAGAAAAAGAAGATCAAAGGGAACAGGATAAGGTCTCAAAAAGAAAAAAAGTACAACTTTTTTTTTTAAGTAAGGGAAAAAACCTCGGCCACCTTATCATATGCCAATGATGAAATCAAAGGAGTAAGAATGACATTCACACTCTGTTTCTTTTCAGAAAATATTGAGTACGCTAACGGTAGCCATGTAATCAATACATTAATCCATTCAGTGGACGACAAGTGGCACTATGGGGCCTGGTCTGTTAGCAAGTCTCTCTACCCATATTGGACCAGACTCAGGGCCGTTTGGCTCGGGAAAGCATTTTCAGCTTCCGTTTTCCGATTAAAACAAAATGTCTCTCGACCTTCTTCGCTGGCCTGTACATGCGAAGAGATAGATATGTTTCTCTGGTTGAGACATTTCTCTCCTCTAACCATTATAGTTGAAAAGGTGAACTGTGCGAGGCGATGAAGATTACTAGAAGTAGAAAACAAAAAGGAATTTCAGGCATTAGAGAACCATCCTTATCTTAGCAATGCGATCATATCTGGAGCTCGAGTGTCGCAGCCATGAGGGGGTTCCAAGTTTCTTCTTTTTGCCTAATAAAGAAGTATATTTCCCATCAGAGCCTCACTCATCTAATCAAAATCCCTCATATCTCGGTTTTTCTGGCTGTTCGAGTCTTTTTTTGGTTCGACAAAGAAAAAAAAAAGTCTGTTTTTGGTTACCCAAAGAAATGGTGAAAGCGTTCGATTTTTTTGCTCCCCTGGTTTCACGCAGTGCCAATATTGCTCTGCATTGTGCTTCGATCAAAAACCCTTTGAAAGGAATGGCTTTTCTTACTCTTCTAAAAAGGAAAGAACAAAGAAGAGGAGAGAGAAAAGAATATAAAACAAAGCAGAGTCCATCGGAAGGGGAGAGAGACTTGCTGACAGAGCGGGCCCCACCGTGCCACTTGTCATCCTCTGAATGGACTAATGCATTGATTACGTGGCTACCAATAGTGTATCCAATAATTTCTCATTTGGTTTAAGAAATAAATGATTTAAAAAACATTAAATGACTGCCTTGTATCGCTTGAAATAATTAATCAATGATGTTAGAATTTTTAATATAATAAACCATACATTCATCTAATAGCTTAATCTTTTGAAACAGTTAGTAATGATCCCATAAAATCTCACATAATAGCAAAACTAAGAGCTCTTGAATTCAAAATCTTCAATTAAATATGTCCACGCTTAGTTAATAAATCACGTTTTTATCTAACACTTTAAACTTTAAAAAAAAAATTAGCAGTGATCCCACAAAATCTCACAACTTTATTTTTAAAATAATATTTTTCAAATAATTTATTTCCCGTGAAATAACGGAATCTCTATTAAGGTTGGAAGTGCACTGTCATACTGAGAAAGAGCATGAACAGCATCCACATTTGGATTTTATCCAAAAAAAAGAAAAAAAAAAAGATTATCTGAAAGCTTTGGAAATAAGTCATATGATGGGAAGAGACAACATCTAAATTTAACCTCGCAAAAACTCGAATTGTGACGCTGGGAGGCGACCTCTCTTACCAATATGAAGGCATTTGGTATCTAGGCCGTCGGTGAACATCTTTTTTCACCCCTACAGTGCTGAAGCTCTGGTTGAGCAAGCTCAACCCTCGAGTTTCACATTGCTTGTGGCCATGGTTGCTTGAGCTTCATCAAGCTTGGCCATGCGATTGAGCCGTCAAACAACATGATCTGCAAATACGAGGCCACCAAAAACTTGTCCTCTTTAAAAAAAAAAAAATGCTTTCAACTCTTTTTATTCTTTTAATTCTTATCATTTTTTTTCTTCTATCTCTTTCGTCTTTTTGTTCTTTTTTCTTTAAAAATTTTCAAATATTTTCCGATGTGGCACTTGGTTGGTGCCATATGTCTTAAGAAAGTAATAAATAAACAATAAAAATATGCCAACATTTTTCATTACCTAAATCACACAAAGTCAACGAATAGATTTGACTTCTCTAGTTTGATAAATTTTAAAACTTGATTACACTCTTTGAACGTTTTAGAATATAATTACATTTTCATAATAAGTTTTGGGATTTTTGGCACACTTATTATCTCTTATATAATTCTTAGCAATATCTGTCAACGTTTTCTATTTGATATCCTCCTTGTCTTTTCATTCGTTGCTCTCGTTCCCCAAAAGTTGTATTAAGATTCATTGTCAACAACAGTCTACGCTTAAGTATTTTCACTGATGAGGAAAATACTTGTCGTATATTCATTTTTATAAACAAAACAAATAATTTAAAAAAATATTTTTAAAGAGTTAATATTTTGCGAAGATCTTCCATAGGATTTTCTATGTTTACATTAGCTAGCCTACGTTCCCTTGATTAGGAGCAACCGAACAAGAAAAGACTAAGTTTGAGAGAAAAAAAAAAAAGTGGGTCATTCAATTTCCACGCTACTTCTGTCGCATTATTAATTTTTGAAATTTCCAAGATCAGTGGTAGTTCAAAGCACCTTCCAAAGGAATCTTCTTCGTACGACCATTGAAAAAGTGCTCTCTTTCAATTCTTCTTGGATTAAAAAAACTGGCATGATTTTTCCTAGTCGTACAAGTCCAATAGCTCCAAATTTCATATTATCAATTGCCTCTGCCTAATTCTGGTCGGCTTGTAGCCTTAATCAAATTTAATCCCATTTGCATTGCTTTCGAACTTTTTATTCCTGCCTAATTTACCTACCTCGACTGAGTACACGTTTATTTCGAATCAAACTTTCAATGGCACGAAATCGACATTAAACCTTTGACTTGAGTTGGCATTTTAATTAGACCAACTGTAACTACGTTTCGCAGGAGTTATAAGTATACTCCTGAAGTTTCAAAAATAACACTAGCACTTTATCATTCCAATTGTCCCCATACTTCTCTATGTACATGTCTTTTAAATTCACATATGCTGTAAGGAACTCAGTAAGCAATTTTAAAAAGAAGGTGATTATTTAAAATGGCTTCCCTCGCAATATCTACCATCCGCAATGGACTAGAGTCTATAACTTTTCTAAAATAATAAAGGTAAAAATGTTTAGTTTCGTTTTGAAAGTTTTAGAGTAAAATTTATAGTACGGATCCAACATGAATAGCAATGACAAGATGAAATGTGCACCTAAATCCATCTGCCATTACCTCTTAAACGATAGTAGAACTTATTGACTAAATAAGTTGACACTTGAATGGATGTCCACTATAATTTAGATTTAACAATACAAAAATGACTTATAACTCTAACTTTTTATTGTGTCAATGAAAATCCTAAATTATGTCCATTGTGACACAAATACCTTAAATTTTTTTTAATATTGTAAAAACCCTAAACTAGGCAATCAAATTTACAAAATTTAGGGCTTTTGAAGGTACTTTTCTCATTCAACGAGCAAATCATTGTATAAATGGGCTCCGATTATTTGGACACCTACCCAAAAAATATTCAAATTATAATTTTAACTGTTAATCTAGTTTTAGTATGAGTAAGAAGTTTCAGTGGTCAGTAGCGTACTTCTGTGATTTAGGTGTATTTCCTGGACGGCTACTATACGATATTAAATTGAATTTGTATTATAACAGATGCACTAATATTTCCGAACGACATTGTACGTGGCTGTCCACGCTGGCGGAATGACACGAAAGCAGCCATGTAGAATCTTTATCCAACGTTGTCGGAAATTGATCACGAAGGTTAACTTTGTGTGTGAATGTGAGACTGCCAATTTGTCAATTTCTTGAGGCCTTTTGTCTAAACTACAACCCGTTGGGACTATAAAACAGTATCATCCAGCTCGTTTCTCATGACTCATGTGGTCCAACAGCAGCTTGCTCGGCGTGGCAGAATTAACTGCAACCCACACTAACTTCCTTTTCCTCTTCCTCTGTCTTCTCTTCTTGCTACCATTTCAGCCGTCAGCGTCACCATTCAAAGACGCACAAGCTCTTGCCAAATGGAAGAACTCTCTCTCCCCTCCTCCTCCTCCACCTTCTCTGAGCTCATGGTCGCTCGCCGACATTACCCATCTCTGCCACTGGACTGACATTGTCTGCAACAATGGCGGGTCAGTCACAGAGATTAGCCTCTCAGGCTCAAGCCTCAGTGCCACACTCGATTCATTTGACTTCGCTTCATTCCCGAACCTGACCTGCTTTAAGGTGAGCCACAACAATCTTAAGGGCCTGACACCGTCCTCGATCAGCAATCTCTCCAAGCGCAGCTCCCTGGACCTGGGGAGCAATCTCTTTGAAGTTGGCATACCACCCGAGATAGGTCAATTGCAAGAGGTTCAGTACTTGAGCCTCTTTAAAAACAGTCAACGGTACAATTCCATAACAGATCAGCAATCTCAGCAAGTTGCGGCACTTGGACCTTCAATCAAACCACTTGAAATCTCCTAACTGGTCGAAATTCTTGGTCATGCCATCCGTGACTCACCTCAGCCTTTATGATAATAAGCTCGATGGTAAATTTCCGGGCTCCGTGGCCAATTGCAAGACCCTGACATACCTCCAATTGTCGTCAAACAATTTGACTAGCGAAATTCCAGAGGCAGTGTATGCCAACCTGGTGGACCTCGAATACCTCAACCTCACTGAGAGTTCGCTCCAGTGTCAGATTTCAAACGTATTGAAACTTTCCAGGCTGAAGGAGATCCACATTGGTAAGAATCGGTTCAGCGGTGCGATTCCTGAAGACATAGAATTGCTGTCTCGGCTTCAGACAGTAGAGATGCACAAAAATTCCTTTGAAGGGGCAATTCCTAGCTCCGTTGGTCAATTGAGGGAGCTTCAACAGCTTGATTTGCACCAAAACCGCTTGAACTCTTTGATCCCTTCTGAGCTCGGTCTTTGTTCTAACCTCACCTTCTTAGCCCTTGCCGAGTATTCGATCTCTGGGGTGCTGCCTTTTTCTCTGTCCAATCTGGTCAGAATTTGGAGCTCCGTCTAATCGCATCACTTCTACACAAATTGGACAGAACTCGTTTCTTTACAGCTCTTGTACAATTCTCTCTCCGGGCAAATTCCACCAGAAATCAAAAGCCTGACCAAGCTCAATTACCTCTATTTGTTCAGCAATTCACTCTCTGGCCCGATCCCTAGTAGGATCGGGAGCTTGGAACATTTACTTGAGTTAGACCTCTCACAGAACAATCTGTTCAGCCAAATCCCATCGACATTGTGGAACCTCAGCAACCCCAACAACCTCATTGGGACTATTCCTCCGAAGGTCGGGAATCTCACAACAGTGACCATTCTCGACCTCCACACGAACCAGCTTTACGGAGAGGCCCCTGAGACCATCTCTTGCCTTGTTAACTTAGTGTTCATCTCTTTGTTCAGGAATAATTTCTCAGGAAGCATACCACGTGATTTCGGCAAGTACAGCCCTTCTCTGGGCTATGTTAGGTTTTCGAACAACAACTTCACCAGAGAACTGTTGGGGTTTTACGGAATATGTATAGGCTAAATAAATATAAACGCTCTTTACCAAAAAAAAAATAAATATAAACGCAGCGGAAGCAAAGATAAAATTCTACTATACATGTATCTCCAAAGGCGCTGTTAGTGCATTTTAATCAAAAATCAAAATATCGAAGGGAGTTATATGGATTACCTCTTGAAGTGTGCTTTAAACGACTTGATTCAAATGTTCTTCAATTCGAGCCCCACAAACATTAGGCCTCCAGTTCAGACACACCACCAACGTACCTCGAATGAAAAAGAGCTCGCAGGTAATCACCATTATAATTGTGCTAGCAATCTCATGGAGACAATCCTCTACACGTGGTTAGCAACTGTTTGCTAACCATGTAGTTCTCTCTCTCTTTCTCTCATTTTCTTACTTAACCCACTCACATTCTCTTTGCTCTATATATATAATGTCCTGGTGAAGTCAATATTAAACTTCCTTTAGAAGCTAGTCTTTTATCTCTCAAAGAAGTTATCGACTACTTCTTCCAGAAACTAGTCTTTAACTTGTCAAATAAGTTATTGACTACTTCCGCCGAAAGCTAGTCCATAACTTCTCAAATAAGTTATTGACTACTTCCTCTAGAAGCTGGGTGAGCAAGAGAACGGCTCTTGTGAATGGGCTATGTTCGATCGACAGAATTGGTTATGGTGTGTGACATTCCTAGGTTTATCACTAAGCTAACAGTAAGACTTGCACTAACACATTAGTACTACTAAGAGAATTGATTGTCTCGATCAATCTCTAGTTCCTACAAGTCATGATTGACATCTAGCAATATGTCGTGTCTACCCAAACAATGTGAATACTTTAAGAACATAATGAACATGTCAGCTCTAGCTACAGTGTAATTCAATCCATCTGTCTTACTATGTCCCGATCGAACAAAGACCATGGAATAGTTGTCAAGTCACCAATTCAATCATATGCACAAACCTAATTGACCTGCATTTTATACGAGACATAAATAGTTCATTCTCAGTTACAACCCCGGTCGAGGATTTCAATACAGTGTCACAATTAGATCGCATAGGACATCATTACTGTACCTTGCATGTAAGAAGGAGACAGATTCCATGTTGCGCACATGTGTAACTTCATATGTGAACGAGCTATGACCATCAGGTACAGAGATGGATCAATGAGCCGCCAATATGCGTACTTGTGAACCATAGCCATCCAATACATAAGTTAACATTATGCCTCAGGTCTAAGAATTATTTACACAAGACCAAAGCGTGAACGATTATTCATTGACCTCGCTAAAAGCTTCCGTGTTGCCAATTGTTCTATGTGTGTCACGTTCAGTGAACTTGTCTATTACAAGCACCTATGTTCTAACTCAAGCATCATAATACCTAATAACTTGTAACTCATCATTACCTTAAGCATTCAATACTTAATGGTGAAGCTAAGAACACACCAGTCTCAACAGGATCATTAATATCCACTCAATGATCCATTAACTGAGAACGGTTTAAAGATTCAATCTAACTGTGAACCCATCATGCATATTCTTAACATCTCAAGAATAAGTCCAATCACAGCTGATTTTATAGAATCATTCATATAGATAATTGGACAAATGATTGAATACGTCATTGTCATTAATTTGACAATACAACTGAAATCCCTAACATATAACTATTACATGGTTACTTTAGGGCATATAACTAACAAGAATTGCCTCCTGAGTTATGTAGTGGCCTTGTTCTTCATGAACTAATGGTCAATGGGAACAAGTTCACAGGGTCACTGCCTGACTGCTTGAGGGATTGTTCAGGGCTAATTACAGTCAGTCTAGGGCGCAATCAGTTCACTGCAAATATCACAAGTGCATTTAGAGCTCATTAGAATGTGACCACTATAAACCTCAGCAACAACCGATTTATTGGAAGTCTCTCAGCACAATGGGGAGAGTGTACGAATCTTATGGACTTGCAGATAGATGACAACAAAATCTCAGGCCATATCCCTTCGGAGCTTGGGAAATTGTCTCAGTTGAGCGTCCTGACTTTGTACAACAATGATTTGACCGGAAGAAATCCTAACGAGATGGGTAACATAGAGGAGTTGTTCAAGCTAAACTTGAGCAACAACCATTTGGCAGGATATATTCCCATCTCACTAGGAAAATTATCGAAGCTCCAATTTCTTGATTTGTCGGACAATGCATTCGATGGTAGCATACCAGATGAGCTAGCAAATTTTAAGAATTTACTGAGTTTGAACTTGAGCAACAACAATATGTCAGGTAATATATCATCCGAGTTCAGGAAGTTGTACATGCTACAGATTCTACTAGACCTAAACCATAATTCCCTAATAGGATCAATTCCTTCCAATTTATATAATCTTACTAAATTGGAAAATCTCAATCTAAACGATTTGTCGGGTACGATCCCTATTGCTCTCACCAGCATGAGTAGTTTAAGCTCCATCGACTTCTCGCACAACAAACTAACCGGTGCAGTTCCTATTGGTGCAATCTTCCAACATGCCCTGGAAGTTTTTTTATTGGAAATCCAGGCTTATGTTGAAACATGACTAGATTATCTCCTCGTGGGATGAGTAGTAAATCAACAAACCATAGAAAAAAAAAATTTGGTTGGTGTGAGTGTTGGCGTTTGCTACTTACTACTTCTAGCAATCCTAATTACTGTGATTCTACTACTTCAGCAGCAAAAAAAGTATCTCAACGAAGAGGAAGAGACCATGTGACATCCCAATTTTTCTCAAATTTATTTTCAGTCAATTGAGTTGGACGATTCATCTGTGCATGTAGTTCGTCTCTCAGAGTTGGCCACTCACGAGGGAACTAATTTATTGAGTAAAGCAATTAAGGAATTTTACCGCGTCAGACTTGGGGACTGATCACCCTCGGGTCAGATGCAAGAAAATTTCCCCAAAAGCTACTCAGTGGATTAGGCGCGCTGAAATCGCACTAGATTGAATTTAACAATGAAAATTGGGATTGAATTTAGAAATTGGAAACCCGGTTATATCACATACCTTATTAGGATCATGGGATAATTTTGTGGATTTTAATTGGACTCAATTAGAAGAGAATTGAATGAAAAATTGAAGAAATTAGATGTACAAGAATTGGAGCCCGGCGGAAAATGAAAATGTAACCATTGGAGAAGTTGTGGAGGATTTGAGTGAGTGGAAGATGACACCATATGATGTCATGGTGGTTGGGGCCAAATGGAGAAGAATTTGACAAGTGGAGGGTGGAGATTTGCCCTCAAAAGTGTGACCCATCAACATCATCTTCTTCATTTGAACTTGGAGGACAGAGAGAGGGGAGGAGCGATCGTTCGGACCAGGCAGCCCGCGTTGCCCCCTTCGCTCGCTCGGTTGCCGCTCCTTCGTCGTTCGTCGCCGTAGTTGTGACATCCTAAAATTCGACCCCGTTTCGATAAAGTGAAATGGGCATTTTTCGCGTGCTTTTAGGCCCTTTTCTCTCGGATCACTCACGAGTTAACTAACCTATTGGGTGAAGCCGTTAAGGGATGTATCGGCCGTAAAATCCCTAAAAGCTACCTAATTGGTTGGATTGAGCTAAAATCACGCCCGATCGATTTTTAACCACGAAATCAACTCGATTTTAATCGAATTTTAAGCGCGTCATAATTCTTATTTTTGGATCCTTGTCTCATCGCTCGTCAATTTATTGATGTCCGAAATTTCAATAAAGAAATTATCGGAAGTAAATTGAAGACCAAAAGAAAATTGAAAGAAAAAGGAAAAGAGAAAAGGAAAATTGAAATAAAGAATTATGCATTTCCTTTTCTTTTTCCTCTCTCTCCCTCTCTTTCTTTTCTTTCTTTTCTTTCTTTTCTTTCTCTCTCCTCTCCCCTTTTCCCTCCCCCATTCGTGCGGACCACCTTCCCCTCCCCCACCGACTTCTCTCTCCTCTCTCCTCACTTTGACTAGTCAATCCTCATCCTCTCTCTCTCTCTTTTCTCTCTTATCTCTCCTTCTCTCTCCTCTTTCTTCTTTCTTCCCCGCGACCGAACCCCTCTTTTCTTCTTTCTTCTTCGCGGAAACCAGAGACGGAGGAAGGACAGCAGCTCGCCGCGACCGCCGCCTGCTCGCCTCTCGTCCCGCCGCCGCACCGCCGCCCGCGCCCGTGCGCCTGTCGCCGTCCCGCCGTCCGTCGCTGGCTGCCGCTCCTCCCTCCGCGCGATCCAGCCGACCCAGCTGCTGTTCCGCACCGACCAGCCACCGTCCGGCCACCTCCGGCCACCGCCCAGCCCCGCCGGACCTCCCCGCGTCCCCCTCGCCCTCCGCCGGCCTCCTCGCCGCCCTAGCCGCCGGAGCAGCCTCGGCCAGCCCCGTCCAGCAAGTGGCCGAGTAGGTTTCCAGAACTTCCGGGCTCGTTTTGGGCCGTTTCCGGGCCCCGAACCCGAGCCGTGCTTTGGGAAGTCTCGTTCCTCCCGTCGCCGCCGTCGGATTGATCCGATTTGCGCGCGATTTGGTGAGTAATCTCACTAATCCAGGATTAGTGGCTAATTATGCTTAAGATTGGTTTAGATTTAATTAATTATGTTTAGGTTGTTAGATTAGATTAAATTAGCAATTATTAGCCAATTGTGATGCAAATTAGATAAATTGAATGTGTAATTAGCAAGTAGACGTGGTCTACTAATTATTGGAAGTGCCTCGGGATTTTTCCCGACCCTTAGTGGGCTCCAATTAGGCTTTTCAGGCCTAAGTGGATTTTTTTGTATTTAAATATTAATTTTCGGAATTAAATTAAATAATTATTTATTTTCCGAAAATTCAACTGAGATGGCCTGGAACCGGAAAATTATGCTGATGACAGTGGTGAAGTCCGTTTATTTAATCGGGCTTTATTTTGAGCTAAATTGAATTTTTAATATTAATTATTTAATTTTCGAAATTAATAAATTAATTAATTATTTTTCGGAAATTAAGATTTTGATGGCCGACGACCGAAATCTCGTGCTGATCGTCGTGGCGCAGTCCGTTTATTTATTTGAGCTCCACGTTGTATGGAATTGAATAAATTGTGATATTTTAGGGATTTACCCTAAATTGATTGGAATTGATTGAGATTGAATTGTTGATTGGTAAATGGCCAAGTATGTTATTCAGTACTTATAATACTTTGTTGAGTTGATTTAATTATTTGATTAAGAAATCGTGGGCATTGGTTGTCGGTATTGAAAGTAGATTGGTAATCACTTGAAAGAGGATACGTGGGCTCGGTGAATTGGAATGTCACCTGGAGAATGCACGTGAGTTCAGTGGTTGAATATGTCACCTTGGCGAAAAGGTCGCCTGAGAGAATGCACGTGGCTCGGAGACTCGGTATGTCCTCCTTGAGAATGCACGTGGCTCGGTGACATAGTTTGGCATCTAAAAGGGCACGTGGCTCGGTGATCGATGCGTCACTTTGGTAAGCGAGTACCTTAGAGAATGCACGTGGGCCCAACATTCCGGAATGGCATCTAAAAGGCACGTGGCTCGGTGAATTGATGCATCACTTTGGTGAGAGAGCACCTAAGAGAATGCACGTGGGCCCGGCATCGTAAAAAAGGACACGTGGCTCGGTGATTTGATGCGTCACCTTGGCAAATGAGTGCCTTAGAGAATGCACGTGGGTCCAAAAGATTTGAGAATGACATCTAAAAGGGCACGTGGCTCGGTGACTTGATGTACCACCTTGGCGAAGAGGTCGCCTTAGAGAATGCACGTGGGCCCAAGGTTCGAGGCACGTGGACTCGGAGACTTGGAAGGTCGTCCCGGAGAATGCACGTGGCCTAGCTTTTAAATATCCCACAAGGGATTGATTTGTATGACATGTAATCGACTAGTTCGATTTGTTGGAAGTGAATGGGTGTTTATTTGAATTGTACTGACTTACAGGTGGAATCAGAGGCCAAGGTAAGTCCTCTGCCCTGTGCGTGTTTAGGCAGCCTTTAGTATAATGGTTTACTAATCGGGCTTAGTGGGGTAGAACTCGCCGAGACGTAGCCTCATCCCAGTTGGGGGAAAACCATTTCGGACCCCCAAGAGCTGAGGAGGAGGAATCCGAGAAGGAGAACTCGGAGGTGAGATCTGAAGGAAAGGATTTTTGAAGAAGAAGACACTTACTGAGAGGGGCCTTGAGTACGGCCTAGTTCATCTAAGTTTCGTCTTCTTTTGAGATCTCCGTTTTGATGTGAATAGATATGGAGGGGTTTGTGGTTTGTATAAAAGTTTGGTTATAAATTTCAATATGAAAAATATGGCCCTGCTTTTCTATCCCATTGTTTTATTGTCTGGGGATTTTAACTGCTTCCGCATGTGCTTAAAAATGAAAGGGTCGGCGATACATTGTCCTGGGATATCGCACTATAAAATCGACCAAGAGTTGAAGGATGTGTGCGTGCCCGAGGATCGGGGCGTGACAGTAGTGCAGCGTCGTCGTGGTCGTCCCGCGCGACCGCTCGTCACCCCGCGCCCCCGTGCCCGTGCTCCGTCGACGCCGCCTTAGTCGTGCTCCATCCCGTCAACCGAGCTGTCCCAGCCGCTGTTCATCTTCGTCGAAGTCTCCATTGCAGCCGTGAGCCACCGCCCAGCTCGCCAGGAGCTCGTGCAAGTCACCGCCAGTTCTCCTCCGCCGTTCCTCTGCCCGAACCAGCGCCGGATTAGCTCCTCCTCAGCCTCAACCCGCAGCTCACCGAGTGGGTATTGCAGCCCGAGCTTGGCCCATTTTGGCCGTCTTCCCGGCCCCAGAAGCTAGGCCCGCCTTTGGAAAAATCGATCTCAGCGTCGCCCTCGTCGTTTTGGTCAAAGCGGCGAGTTAATCAAGTGAGTTTACCTCACTAAACCTTGATTAGAGTGTTAATGATGTCCTAAGTATGTTTAGTTTAAATTAAGTAAGTTTAGGTGGGTAGATTAGTGTATTTAATTATAAATTGGATTAAGAGATTTGTTTATGTTAAAGTGTGTTTAATTAAGGTTAAAAGAAATTATTTAATGTTAAGCCTTGATGGGACATAATAGGATTTTAGTTTTAAATTATTTAATTGCTTTGAAATTCTGGAAATTATAATATTATATTATAATCCGAAATTATTAAAATATTTTTAAAAACGGAAAAATTATTTTTGACCCCGATTGCTCGAGAATTTTGTGCCGATCGATCAGCTTTGGCATTTAGAAGTTAAAATTGATGATTGATTATGGCAAATTAAGTGTGATTGCGATAAATATGGATTCTTTATAAAATCCCAAGTGTCGAAATTGATGGGAGATTGACCGTGATGGATCACCTATTAGAGGTTGTGCCCAATGGGGTCGAGACGGACCACCTATGAGAGGCCGTGCCCACTAGGGCTGTGATTGACCACCTATTTAAGGTTGTGCCCATCGGGCCGAGATTTACCACCTAGTTAAAGGTCGTGCCGAGTGGGGCCGTGATTGCCACTGTTGTTAAACCTACCTATAGGGTCATGATTTGAAGTAGCGATTGATTTGTTAGAATGACGTGTAATCGGCCGAGTCGATTGATCGCTGAGACGATCCAAGTGGTTGAATTGTTTTGATAATGTGATGGTGTCACAGTTGTCTGGTTATCATAATTGCACGTGGTTGAATTATATAAACTGTGCTAACCTGCAGATGAAGGCTAATGCGAGGTAAGTCTTCTTGATGTCGTGGCTAGGCCACTCTGGAGGGTATTTACTTTCTAATAGGGGTTTAGGAGGGGTGAACTTGCTGAGACAAAGTATCATCCCGGTTTGGGGAAAATATTACAGGGCTGTAGATGGCGGCACCCTCGGAGAAGAGTGGCATACTGACGGAAATTCACCAGACGACGCAGAGTGCTCCTGACCCTGGAAGTCCTTGGGTCTATCAGTTGGTTAGGTCCATTGTCTGGGTCCAAGTGACCGTGGATGTCAGAGTACCTTATATGTTTAGGGCTTGGTTTCGTTCTAGGGCCGATGGCGTTAGGGTTGGCCCACTGGATAGCATGGACATTCCGTTGATTGTGATGGACGCCATTTTGGGTGAAGGCATGGCGGATCTTCCTAACGGTGGAGTGATCAACGCATCGCCTCCGATCTCTTGGGTGTCAGAACCTGAGGATGTGGGATTGACGAACGAGTCCGACTAGTAGTCATAGGACTGTTCTCTTTTTTGTGGACCGATCCCTAGTGTGCAGACTGACCCTTTTTGATGCACAGTCTCTGACCCATTTTGGTTGTATGTAAACCCTAATTGACTATATGAAAGTATGTTGATTTGTATTTGAATTGTTCTTTTTCTTCCAGCTGTCCTATCCCATAATTTATTTGTCAGGGGTTTCTTAATACGTTCCGCATGCGTATAATAAAATAAATGGGGTCGACGACACTACCTGGGAATGTCGCATTTATACGACCTTGGTGGGTTGTTCACGTGTCTCGGGGCTCGGGGCGTGACAGACCAAGCGCCTTAAAAAGCACGAGAAATATGAGTAGATCATATGGAAAAAGTTAGGGAAGTTCACATTCAGTGACATCGCCAAGGCCACCAATGATTTCGGTGAAGAATACGACATCAAAAAAGGCGGGTTCGGGAATGTCTACAAGGCCGTATTAGCCAGTAGCCAAATCGTCTCTGTCAAAAAGCTTAATGCACCAAAATCTAGCAACGTCTCAGCGATCAACCACCAGAGTTTCGAAAACGAAATTCGTGTGTTGATTGAGGTCCGACATCGTAATGTGATTAAGCTTCACGGTGTTTTGTTCCATGAGGGGTTGCATTTACTTGGTCTATGAGTTTCTTGAGAGAGGCAGTTTGGCAAAGGTCTTGTATGGAGGAACACGAGGCAACAGAGCTGGACTGGGGTACAATGGTTAATATTATTCAAGACGTGGCTCATACAATTGCCTACTTGCATCACGATTGCTCGTTGCCTATTGTGCATCGGGACATAACATTGAACAACGTCTTGCTCGAGCTCGACTTCGAGCCTTAGCTCTCAGATTTTGGAACAGCAAGACTCTTGAATTCGGACTCATCGAATTGGACTATAATGGCTGAATCTTATGGCTACATGGCTCCTGGTAAGCTTCATGATGAAATCTAACCACACATCTTCACGTGCAAATATCATCTCAGATTGACTAAATAGCTCTCATTAACGTCTCATATTTTGATTCATCGAATAATCCTACCAAGACTTTCAAAAGAGCAAGTATAGATTTTGAAAAGTGGTTTGTCTTGGGATATCATAGAAATTTGGATCTTAGGTATAACTTGGCTTTATGATCATAACATTTATTCATTCTTCATCTATGGAAAAATAGAGTTAGCAACAATAATGCGGTTGACTACCAAATGCGACATGTATAGCTTTGGAGTAGTGGCACTAGAGATTATGATAGGGAGGCATCCAGGGGATCTTCTCTCTTCCCTATCTATGATGGGAACATCGGCATTATCGAAGAACCCAAACTTGCTGCTGAAGGATATGCTCGACCCACGTCTCTGTCCTCCGACCAAACAACTAGCCAAGAAAGTGGTATTCATCATCATGGCGGCACTTGCGTGCATGCAAACGAGTCCCAATTTGCGACCCACCATGTGTTATGTCGCGCGAGAACTATCCATGCGCCCTCAAGCTTACTTGTCCGAGCCATTCAGATCAATAACCATCAGCAAAGCCATCAAGTCTACATAAGAGAAATTTTGAGGGATAGTGTGTGACATCCTAAATTTTCAATATTTTTTTCCATTGAATAAATCGGGCATTTCATCGACGCACTTGTAGGGCTGTTCTCAGAGCTAATCACTCTCGAGATAACTAAACTATCTGGAGAAGCCATTAAGGAATTTTAATACAATAGACTTGAAAATTCAACTAGGAATCGACTTTTCAATCGTGCTCATCTTTAAAGGCCATTACAGCATTGTAGTAAATCCATTTGAAATCAGAGATAGATTGGTTTGACTGAGATGTGTGGCTAATCAAGGGTGACACCACTAAATTGGAAAATTCTCGTCCACCGGCATTAGATTGATTTTTCTATCGTTTTGGTACTCTGTGTCTGTAATTGAATCCTTGAGATTTTCACAACAACCGAGAGTCGCCAATGTGTCAAGTGGGTTCATTGTGACTCGAAGAAAATCGACTATGGGTCATCTGCACTTAAATTTTTTGAAACCAACCCGATAGCCTAAGTCACGCTAAAAACGCGCCTGAGTGAAATTAACCGCGAATTTGAATCCGATTTTAGAAATTGAAGGTTCTGTCATGTCACAATAAATTCTAGGAACGTCGACTCAATCTCAGAAAATTTTTCTGCAAACCGAGACTTTTTGGGAAAAAGTTGTCCTAGGACCGTTTTTGTTCAGAAAAAGACAGAGATCATTTTTTTATCGCAAATTTGGGAAGCAAGTGAGTTGTATTGGTAAGGAAAAATGCCAAGATGATCAAAGGGGTGTCGATTGAATTTATTGAGGCCAAATTATGCGGAATCAAGCAAGAACAAGTAACCAATTCAGGGAAAATGTTTGGAATTCGTATGCCCCCTTGCCTAGCCCGTTTTGGATCACTTCAAAGTTGTAAAGATAAGGCATGGGTGGCTGAATTGTGACCTAGGAAGTGCTGGTGGCTAAGGATGAGGTCAATGGGACATTTGAATGGAAAATAAGGCAAGTGGCCCCCTCTAACCCCACCTTGTTCTCTCTCTCTCCCTCCAACCGATCGGCAACCTCCTTTACCCTCCTTATTATGCCGTTTGAATCTAGCAGGTCAAGGAGAAGCCATCGAAGACCAGTCGAGCAGCCTCGCCGTCACGCCGGACCGCCGCACGCCGTCCTCGCCCTGCGTTTCCCTGCGCCATTGTGACATCCCAAAATTTATGATTCTATTTTTGATTAACTAAGTCAGGCTTTTCATCGACGCGCTTATAGTTCAATTCTCTGAGCTGATCACTCACAAGATAACTAGTTTATTAGGTGAAGCCGTTAAAGAATTTAAATGCAATAGGCTTGAGAATCTGACCATGATTTGGCTGTTCGACCGTATTAATCTACAAGGATCATTACGACACCGTCAGAATCGAATGGAGATCAGTGATAGGTCGATTCGACTAAGATATGTGATTATAAAAATTCTCATCGACTGGCACTAAACTAATTTTTCTGTCGTTTTTGGTAACTCCGTGTCCGTATTTGAAATCTTGAGATTTTCACGACAACCGAGAGTTGCCAATGTGTCGAAGATTATGACGTGGCTTGAAAAAATCAACCACGAGTCAATTGCACTGAAAATTTCTAAAAGCTACACGGTAAATTAGGACGCGCTGAAATTACGCCAGATTAAATTCATCGTGATTTTAAACCCGAATTCAAAAATTGAAAGTTTTTTCATGTCACAATTCATTTTAGGAACGTCAACTCATTTTTAGAAAATTTTTCTACAAACCGAGATTTTTGGCGGAAAAGCAAAGTAAGGCCCTTTTTGTTTGAGATTGTTAGAGAGCCGTTTTTGATCAAATCTTTGGGATGCAAGTTGGATCATTTGACGGGAAAAAGTCATAAGAAGGTTGAGGAAACATGAATTGATTTAATTAAGCCTCAATTGATTGGAATTGAGTGAGAATTGATTGGATTTGAAGTACAAATGTTCAAAATTCGTAACTCCCTCGGCACACAGCATTTTGGACACTTTGCCAAGCTTGTTGAAGAAGCTATGGAGAGGAAGGAGGTTGAGGGGTGGGCCAGCCAAGGTGGTGGCAAGAGAGAGGAGGAAAGGGCAAGTGTTGAGCCCTTAAGAGCTCTTGGGGTCCCCCTTTGCTTCAACCACTTCATCTTCTCCAATGGACTTCACTTTCTCCATGTTTGTGCCTTTTTGAGCTCCCAAGAACCAGAGAAACAGGCCAACTTCATCCCCTCCTTCACTACTCGCCGTCTGACCACCGATCAGCTGCCGCAAGCTAGCCGAAGCCCATCGCACGTTCAGCCGCACGCCGCACTGTTGTCCTATTGTTCCGCGCGCTGTCTGCCATCCAGCCGTGTCCCCCAAGCTCCTCAGGTCTCCATCGAAGTTGCATTGCCACCGTCCGGTCACCGGAGCCACCTGTCCAAGCCATAGTAGCCTCGCCTGGTTGCCAGTTCCTTCCCTTGCCGCTTCAAGCTCACTGAGCAGCCCTCTCGGTCCAAGATCAGTGGCTGAGGATAGCAAGGCCTTGGAGACTTCTAGGCCCCTTTTTGGTGTCTTCCCGGCTTTCGTTGGTGTCGCCGCTTCGAGGTTTATTGACCGCCATAGCATCATGGTCGCCGTGGACTCACCGTTGAGTTTATCCTCTAAACTTCGCTTAGTAAGTTAATTATGCTTAAGGAGTGTTTAGATTAGTCTAAGTAGGTTTAGGTGGTTAGATTAGAATATTTAAATGTTAATTAGATTAGTTGTATGATTAGTTTAGTGGATGTTTAATTAGGGCTAATTGTATGTTTAAATTAGTATAATCTTGTTTAAGCCATAATTAATTTTTTAATTAATTAATTATTTTGAATTTATAAATATTATTTTATTAAATTAGATTATTATAATATAATATTTAATTATTTAAGTTTCAGAATTAAATGTAATTATTTAATATTTTCGAAAATTTTGCCAAGATGGTCGGTTGTTCAAATTTCGCACCGATCGCAACAAAGGCGGCCGCTTGTGCTAATTGTTTGTTTAATTGAGAAATTGAGTGAAAATGATGATTGTGGTTAATTATTCCAAAAGTGTGGAATTGAGTGAAATTGGATAAGTTTTGGTATTTAACTTGAAAATATCTGGTGTTGGCTTTTGGTACTATAATTGGTTTGTAGGACCAGTTTGAATCGTTGGATCTGAATGGATTGATTGTCCAGTTCTCTAGTTTATTATTGAATATATAGCTTTGGCGAGTAATTGTTTATATATGTATTGGCGTTGGTGAGCTATTATATATCTATACAGCTTTGACGAGCTATTATCTATCTATACAGCTTTGGCGAGCTACTTTCTATCTATAAAGCTTTGGTGAGCTACCGTCTACTTATAAGTTGCAGCTTTGGAGAGCATATGTCATATTGACATTTGATTTGATAGACGGTATTAAATGATGATAGTATGGATTGAAATGGAAAGATAGATAGTGTGATTGAATCGAATCGTTGAGACTGATTTGATTGATTGATTTATGACATGTACTAACGTGTAGGAAGGAACTAAGTCAAGGTAAGTCCATTGTCTGATTTGTGTGGCTAGAGCGCCCTAAGGCGTATTTTCTTCCTAATCGAGTCTTAGGGGGTAGAACTCGTTGAGACGTTATCTCACCCCGTCGTTGGCTCAACTTTTCAAGTCTCTAGATGGCAGATCCTTCGGAGCTTTTTGGTAGACCAGTGAGGGTCACTGAAAGGATTTTTTACTATACTGATCCCGGAAGTCATTGGGTCTATGAACTTGTGGTGACTACTGTCTGGGTCGATGAGAACCTTCCTCATAGGGTCCCTTATCGATTCAGAGCATGGTATCACTACAGACTTGATGGATTCCTGAATGGTACCCTCAGGTGTTTTGATATTCCCCCCGGTGTTATAGATGCCGCTCTAGGTGAGAGTGCAATTGATCCTCTAGATGGGTTGGTGGAGGACCCGACGCCCCCGGTGCCTATGGAGATTGAAGAGTCGGCGAATGGATCTGACTAGCTAGTTCTAGGACAGCTTAGTCTTTGAGGACTGATCTTTTGTTAATAGCCTAGTCCTGTAAATGAACTGGTATGATGTGTATAAAAGTGTGCGGTTTGGTTTTTAAAAATGTAATCCTACTTTTCTATCACAATTGAGTTTTGTCTGGGGATTATTTATCCGCTTCCGCATGTGCAATAAAATGAATGGGTCAGCGACATGTCCTAGGAAGTCGCAATTCTATCGACCACAGTGGGATGTGTGCGTGCTCAAGGTTCAGGGTCTGACAGCCGTGCTGCCTGTCCGCGCGTCCCAGCCCACCGTCCACTCTGTCCGTGCGTCCAAGAGGCTGTCTAGCCACCGAGAGTGGCCTTGGAAGCCCGCTGGAGCTGCCGTTTGCCTCACCGAGCTCTCCACCTATCTCCGCCGATCTTGCCTCACTAAACCAGCTTTGTTTCCTCTGTTTTTGTAGCTGAAATAGAGAGCAAATTTGTGGGTTTCTAGCAAGCTTGTTGTCCCGTTTTGAGGTGGTTCTGGGCCTCGAAAGTTAGGCCCGTTTCGGAGAAAGTCGGTCCCCGCTGCGTTCCAGACGTTTTAAACCGGATGGATCGCGAATCAAGTGAGTTGAACTCACTAATCCTCGCTTAGTCGGTTAATTATACTTAGGGGTTGATTAGATTAATTAAGCATGGTTTAGGTGGATAGATTATATTAGATTAGTTAATTTAATTATCTACCGATGCATGTTAGGTAGTTAGTTAGTGACATTAGCAAGCAAACTCATGCTAGTATTTATTTAATGAACTTTGGAATTTTTCCAAGTCTATTTCGACGTCCAATTAGGCATTACGGGCCTAAATTTGATTTATTACATTTATTTAATATTTTTCGTAATTAATTAATTAATTAATTATTTTCCGAAAATTAGGCCGAGATAGCTGACCACCGAAATTTTATACTGATTATTGTTGTGCAATCTATTTATTTATTTGAGCTCTAAGTTGTGTTGAATTGATTTAATTGTGATTTTATGATTTTATTCCTAAATTAAATAAATTTGATAATTAACTGGAAAATTACCGGACGTCGGTTTACAGCGCCAAAAATATGTTATGGGCTATTGAAACTGGTGGGATATTTAAAAATGTTAAATTATTATATTTTGGCTAAGGTTGACCGTGTACCCACACACGGCTATTTTTATCGAAAATGATAAAAGAGATTGAATTAGTTGTATGATTGGGATGATATACTATATCAGCGTACGGGCAATATATCAGCTTAGCAGAGAGCAGTATATCGGTATACTATATCAACCTACGGGCGATATGTTAGATTAGTAGATAGCAGTATACCTCATTAGTTTTGATTGAATATGTCGGTATACTATATTAGCTTAAGGGCGATATGGCAACTTAGCAGAGAGCAATATACCTTATCAGCTTAGATTGAGCATTGTCGGTATACTATATCAGCCTAAGGGTGATATGGCAGCTTAGCAGAGAGCAGTATACCCGATCATCTCAGAACCAAGCTCTACTTTATAGATAGTATGAGGTGAGCCGATTAAGAAAGGGTCGCGATGACATGTAATCAACCGAGTCGATTGATCAATGATTTGATATGATGTTATGAATTAATTGATTGATGTGATTTGAGACATCTGTAAATGATACTGATTTGCTGGGTGGAACTGAGGGTAAGGTAAATCCTCTGACCCGTGTTGTGCTTAGGCAGCCCTTAAGGCGTATTTGCTTCCTAATCGGGTCTTAAGGGGTTGAACTTGCTGAGACATTGTCTCATTGGTTATTGTATAACTATTTTCATACCCCTAGTTGACAGCAGTGGGGAACCCAAGGCCCGAAGTTCAGAAGGTGAAGCCCGGAGAATTGGCGAGTATGTCCGACTAGTTAGTCCTAGGACATTTCTCTTTTGTTGAAAGCCGATTCCTTTTTGTAGACTTCTGTGTATAAACATGTATGTTTATAAAAAGTTCTTTTGTGAAAAACTTAGTACTACTTTTCTATTCCATCGTTTTATTGTCGGGGAATTTTATATGTTTCCGCATGCGTATTAAAAGGAATGGGTCGGCAATGCGTCCTGGAACGTCACTATTAAATCGATCAGGTGAGGGATGGGCACGTGCTCGGAGGATTGGGGCGTGACATATTGCAAATCAAATGGTGCTTTTTTTTTGTTTGACTTAGCTTGTAACGAATGAGAAAGGGTACTGACAAATAGGATAACTTAGAAAAGCTCAACTGTACTGGTACGTGGAAACTTCGGCCTCAAGAGTTCATGTCAGTTCATACTGCAAGACGAGGAAGAAATGTTCAGAGCTCATCATCATAGCTCGAAGATTGACGAGAAGCTTCTTCGAGGATCTCATCATGCGCCTCTACTTTTCAGGACCATCAATTGTTCCTTCTCTCTGTTAGCTTCCTTTAAGGGAAAAGGGAAAATCGGCATGCGACGGATAGGATTAAAGAGTATGCAAAACTCGGTATGCTGGACTTTTGATGCTTGCATTGTCTTCAAAACATGTTTACAGATTTTAAAGTATAAAAATTATAGTGAGCATTAATTACATCATCCCTTCGGATGATAAGATACAATACTTTCTTGTTTTGTTTTTCTTTATGTTGGTACTGAATGTGTTGAGTTGCCTTTTCGATGTGCCATGTAGCAATACTCGCGTACTCAAATCCTAGCCCTAATGCGGCGTTTTGCGCAATATGATTTATTGTTGGAGAACGAATAGAAGTCTCCTTTTTTTTTTTTTTTTAATGGGTGTCAAATGGGTTGACAAAAATCCGACCGCTAACACCACTCACAAGAACTTTAACTTGTTAAGATCCTGTCCTCTTCTCGAGTCGTGTAGAAAATTGCCATCTCTTTTAACTTGGTCATCGAATCAAAAGGCTAAAAGAGTTAGCATAATGCATATTGGCCAAAAGCTCCAGCTTGATCAGCTCGCATTCATGTGCTGGATCTGGCTTTTTCTGCCTCAATTATGACGTCAGATTCTGCAACAAAAATTATTAATACTTTTTTAATAACTCTCTTGAAATAAAATGCTCACTAAGGAGGAGGGTCCCCCGCGCTCCAAGGAAACAAGGGATGTAGTGCAATTATTTTCAATGCAATTAATCATTAACCGAGCAAATGCATGTTGCTCCATTACAGATTTCATGATTTAATTAAAGTGAATTGGCTTTTCATGACCTACACTTAGGCTCGATTCACTTCACGAAAATGTTGCATTTCTAAAAATATTTTCCGAGAAGCTACTTTCTAGAAAAAATGATAATATTTTCAGTGTTCGGCTAAAATCTAAAACTAAACTAGAAAATATTTTCTACCATTCGGCAAAGAAAATCTTTTCTTCCATGCACTCCTTTCAATAATTTTTTTCATTTTATTTTTTTTAAATCGATCTTTTAACTTTTTTTATTTTTTTATTTGTTAAAAACCAATTTGTTAATTATTTTTTATTTTCCTTCTTCTTTCTCGACTAGTCATCGGCCACGGCAATGACCAACGGCCAACCACAAGTGAGGTTGAGCCTCGCTATAGGCCTATAAGTCTCGAGCTTGCTAGATACCAACAAGGTTGAAACTCGCCAGCTTGTAGCAAGGCTTGAGCTCACCTATGGCTAGTTGCAAGCTACAGTGGTGGCCGATGACTAGCTAAAGAAGAAAGAAAAAAAGGAAAATAAATTTTAAAATAATTCGAAATTCAATTTTAAAATATATATATACATAATAACAAAAATAAAAGGAATGGGTGTTGGGTAAAAAAAAAAATTATTTAGTTTAAAAGTGAAAGAAAGAGGATAGAAAATATTTTCCACTTTCAAGCATAAAACATTTTCTCTACTTCTGAAGTCGTTTTTTTTCGTTGATGGAAAATGTGTTCATTCACTAGTTTATTTTCCATTAAACGAATATCATAAAATCTGAAAAATGTTTTTCTGAAAATTATTTTACGCGAAATAAATGAAACTCTAATTGCTTCCAATTATATATAGAGAGGAGCAGCGTTATTTCTACCTCCATTTTGACTAAAAAAACTCCTTTTTTTAGTTATCTAGCCAAAATACCCTCCTCTCTCTCTCTCTTCAACTTATCATTTCTTTTCTTATTAGGCCAAGCATGTCCCTATTAATATCATCTCTCTCATCGGTCTCTCATCGGTTTCACAATACAAATGCTCAATTATAATTTGGAAGTTTTATTTGTTGAGATTGGTTTTTAAATCCCAAGAAGTTTGAAAGAGAAAAGGTTTTTCGGTAGTAATTCGATGAAATCATTTCGGCCCCATGAATGTCCTGATTGAAAGTCTCAAAAGCTTCGTAGTGCTATTGGAAGGAGCGTGATAAATGGAAAGATGCGCTGTACGGACAGGCCGTATGGAGGGGACAGAAGGGCCCACCACGCAATTCTACTTGATATCGTCCTTGTCATTTTCCTTATTGCCCTCATTTCCCAAATTTTATAATAAGGTTCATCATCACTAACACTTTACATTTATATATTTTCGTCGAAATTACTTTCGTCAATTCATTTTTGTAAGCAACGCAAATGATCATTTTTAAAAAAAATATTCTCACAATAACTAATTTTCCTCAAAATAAATGTATGCATACATATTATTAGTTTTTGTTAATTACAAGATTAGCAAGCAACGATCTCCTTACATTAGCTTGTTCACGCGCCTTTGATTAGGAACAACCGAACAAGAAATGATGTAATTGTGCCTACGTTACAACATGTTTCTAATTAAAAATATTTAATAGGAGGACTAATTTAAACGTTTGCCAACTTTCTCTTTAACTTGCATTCCCTGTGTGTAGGGTGAGAATGCAATTAGAGTAAAATTACAATTAATATAGATTATAATTAACCTAATCCTAACCCTCGATGCACGCAAGAAATGTCAAAGTCAATTTGGGGGTCAACTTATCCCTTATTAGCAGACTTTGGTGGTGCCCACCACTTTCAAGGTGGTGCATTGATCCGCTATGCTTTTTCCATGGTGCTGGCTTTGATGAGTCTTGACTTACCTAATTATAGTTTTTTTTTTTTTTAATTCCAACGTGATTAATGGTACAAATGAATTTCCTCTTTTTCTATTATATCCTTGGATTTAGCTTTTTCAATTGGTTTTTCTAATCAAATATGTTTGTGGATGGTTGAATTGATTGATGGAAGACCATTAGCCAAAACGAAGTGCGTGGTGGTCCCCTGTGTGAGCTCCAATTGGCCTTTCCCTGTAATTTGAGAAAAGATTAGTGAATCATTCAATTTCCATCCTAACTTTTTATCACATTACTAAATTTTTTAAGTCTGCAATCATATTAGTGATAGCTCGAACTGGTCTTAAATGGAATCTTCATATTAGTGATAGCTTGAACGTTTATATATTTTCATCAAAATATTTTTCATCAATTCATTTTTGTAAGTAATGCAAATGATCATTTTTAGAAAAATATTCTCACAATAACTAATTTCCTCGAAATAAATGTACACATACGTATTATTAGTCTTTTTTAATTACAAGATTAGCAAGCAAAGATCTACGGCAAAAGTATACCTCAAGTGCCATAACTTGGCACAAAGGGACACTTAAGTGCCATAACTTACGAAATGTACACTTAAGTGCTACATTCGAAGAAAAACATATCACTTAAGTGTCACTTTAGCCAAAACACTGACGTGGCATTTTTCCGGTGAAGCGAGTGCAAAATGACGCCATTTTGCATGCTAACGTGGCCAAATAATGTAAAAACGGCGTCGTTTTGCACTCGCTTCGTGGTAAAAAATAATATAAAAATTAATTAAATTAAATTTAAAATTAAATTTAGTTAAAATATTTAAAATTATAATTTTAAATTTAAAAAAAATTAAAAAGAAAAGAAAAGAAAAAAAGAAAAGTGGGGCGGTGGTCGAGGGCGGGCCGTCGCCGGAAGGGCCGGCGACGGAGGGGGAGGGTCGGGGTCATCGTGCCCCGGCTAGGGGTCAACGACCTCGGCCGACCGCGGCAAGGGCTCATGAGCCCTCACCCAAATTCGGCGAGGTTGGCGTCCCCGCCCGCCGGGCCAAGGGCCGCCACTAGCCCTCACCGCCGGTTGGCTGGGGTCGCCGACTCCTAGCTAGGGCCCTGCAACCCCGACCGACCCTCCCCTCTCCATTGCCGGCCCTTCTGGCGACGGCGGTGGCTAAGGGCAAAGCCTTGAGCCACCGCTCCCCCTTTTTTTAATTTTTTAAATTTTAATTTTTTAAATATTTTAACTAAATTTAATTTAATTAATTTTTATATTATTTTTTTTATCACATTAGCCCAAAACAATGCCGTTTTTGCATTATTTGGCCACTTTAGCGTGCAAAACGGCGTCATTTTCCGCTCGCTTCGCCGGAAAAATGCCATGTATGCAATTTGGACGGATTGGCACTCAAGTGATCCATTTTGCTTCGATTTTGGTACTTAAGTGTACTTTTCGTAAGTTATAGCATTTAAGTGTCCCTTTCTGCCAAGTTATGACACTCCAGGGGTCCGCGTCTCCCCAATCTATCTATAGCATATCCTAGTTAGAATCTTACATAATCATACTGCTGTTGAAGAAATCGGATTGGAATTAATATTCAATGTAAAGTTCTTTCAATCATTTGGGTTTAGAGGACTAGTTATTTAGCAGTTGATAATCTGTAGGTGTCCTCTATTCCATTTGATGATCCTCTTTGTGACATTATTCAATTCAATTGTTGATTTAAAGAATATCAGGTTTTGATCAATGGCTAGAATTCATTAAGAGTCTAAGGAAGCACCGCACGGGATAGAGGATCTCCACACAACCATATGCATCATTCTCTCTAAATGGATGTAATAAATCCCCAGAAGTGAAGTGGAGTGATAGGACTTCCTTTTTTCGGGCGTACTAGTTATAAGACACTTATATTAAAATATAACAGTTTGAGGTTTCTATCCAGAGCCGGATTAAGAGGTTGCGGTTGATTAATCATTAGTTACTGATAACCATCATTTGATTCTCACCTTTCCTGCTATCAATGGTCATCCTCACAAAATTTGCTTAATTTTCAATAAGCTATCGGATGAAGTAGGCAAATTAATCAAAGATAATGGTTATTTGAAGCAGCAATTTGGCTTTAGATTTAATAGATGGCTCTGAATTTTCGCCCCATAAAGAGTCGAATTTAGCTTTGGAGTCGTCCCTATTTTGCACCTAACTCTGGCAACTGGATCCAAGGAAGCGTCTTCGTTATTTATTAGCTAGACCACCTATAACAAGTCAAGCACAATATTACTCAGTATGCGATTACTCAAGGTGGTGACTATTTAAAAGTAGACCTATATGTGAATTGGTTCAAAGGGCCTCTCTAATTTTAAATGGCATCTCGGGATATCACAAATTCCTTTATTTAAATTATTGATATTCTCATTGGCGTCCACTCCTATCACTAAGGACCCTTTCTACCCTCAAAACGCATATCTATTAAGGATGGTCTAAACCCTAATACATTTATTATGACCCTCTTGTAACACGTGCGAAGTTTAACTCATTAACTCATTCATAGGGTCACGCCAATTAACCTATGCGTGGAGCCTAACATGATGCATGTAGATAAGGTGACTTGCATGTACAACGGAGAATCATTTTAGCTAAAATGTCTGGATGTCTAGTGTAAACAGAGATAAATATCGCACCCTCATATATGTGTACGTGCGCACGAGAGAGAGAGAGAGAGAGAGTTGTCAAGATGTGGCTGTGAGGCAACTTCGTGGCTACAATAGAGTACGGTTTACCACACATAAAGCGGGATAGAATATAAGGTTTAATTTTGTGCGCTTACTTTCAAAATGAATGGACAAGTCACTAACTATCTTGATAAAAATGAGACCGTCCAAATCTTTCCCGTATCAATGAATCCTATATATACAACTAAATTAAATACAAAATGGCCGTAATGATTAAAAAGAAAGAAAGACCGATAAAAAACTTTTGAAAAACATCTTACCAAAAAAAAAAAAAAACTTTTGAAAAACACAAGACATTTATCTAGATAAGTCTGTATAAGTAGAAATTTTTACAGAAGATAGTAATCTTGGAAAGTATCCATCAAGTTAGAGTGGAGGGGCTAGCGCACGAATCAACACACTAGCCCATGGAAATTTCGCAAAAGTTACTTTTCATATTGGTAGAATTATCGAACATGCTAGCCTATATAATCACTTCCAGCTCAAAATTCCGTTCTTGAAGGCTGGCAACTCCTCACCAAGTGCTCAAAAGTCAAGTCGTCCGTGCAGAAAGCTCTCAAGTCTAAACAAAAATCTGGTCACTCCACAAACTTGTCGTCATTTATCCAAGCATTAGCCCGATAAAGCAACTTTCTAGGTACAATGGCTTAGACATTTTACTCCTTTAACCAGGCGACTTTTGAGGCGTGTCTCATGGTCTCTTTTTGTCAATTTGTTTTCTTCCTTTGCTTTCAAAGTGGGCGGTGCATCCCTAAGATTGCTCAGCTGTGGAAACTAGAAAGAAGACACTTGAGTGATGACTTCGTGTTTTTTTCTCATGGAAATTCTGGGGTTGCCTTGCCTTAAGATCACCATATTTTACCCTCTTGCTAAGTAACTTTCGGTTACAAGAATAGAGCCCGTGGGGAAGTAGCGAACTCTACGACTCTTCATTACTTTTGGCAAAAGTATACCTCAAGTGTCATAACTTGGCACAAATGGAGACTTAAGTATTATAACTTACGAAAGGTACACTTAAGTGCCACATTCGAAGAAAAACGGATCACTTAAGTGCCACTCCGGCCAAAATCCGGCCAAAACGCTGACGTGGCCAAATAATGCAAAAAATGGCGTCATTTTGCACTTGCTTCGTGGTAAGAAAATAATATAAAAATTAATTAAATTAAATTTAAAATTAAATTTAGTTAAAATATTAAGGAAATAATAATTTAAAATTTTATAAAATTTAATAAAAAAAGAAGAAAAAAGAAAAGGGGGCGGTGGTTGAGGGCTCAACCCGCAGCCGGGCTTCGCCGCTCCCCACCGTTGTCGGGAAGGGCTAGCAACGGAAGGGGGAGGGTCGGCCGTGGTCGGCGGGCCTTGGCCGGGGCCGCAACCCCGGTCGATCCGGCGGCGAGGGCTCGCGAGCCCTCGCCCTAGATTGGGGCGTGCCCCGGATCCGCGAGGGTCGCCGGCCCTCGCCCGGCCGGGCCAAGGGCTGCCGCCCACCGGGGCGACCCCTAGCTGGGGTCCGCGTCTCAAAGATCTCCTTACATTAGCTTGTTCACGAGCCTTTGATTAGGAACAACCGAACAAGAAATGATGTAATTGTGCCTATGTTACAACATGTTTCTAATTAAAAATATTTAATAGGAGGACTAATTTAAACGTTTGCCAACTTTCTCTTTAACTTGCATTCCTTGTGTGTAGGGTGAGAATGCAATTAGAGTAAAATTATATTTAATATAGATTATAATTAACCTAATCCTAACCCTCGATGCACGCAAGAAATGTCAAAGTCAATTTGGGGGTCAACTTATCCCTTATTAGCAGCCTTTGGTGGTGCCCACCACTTTTAAGGTGGTGCATTAATCCGCTGAGCTTTTTCCATCGTGCTGGCTTTGATGAGTCTTGACTTACCTAATTATATATATATATATTTTTTTTTTTAATTCCAACGTGATTAATGGTACAAATGAATTTCCTCTTTTTCTATTATATCCTTGGTTTTAGCTTTTTCAATTGGTTTTTTCTAATCAAATATGTTTGTGGATGGTTGAATTGATTGATGGATGACCATTAGCCAAAATGAAGTGCGTGGCGGTCCCCTGTGTGACCTCCAATTGGCCTTTCCCTGTAATTTGAGAAAAGATTAGTGAATCATTCAATTTCCATCCTACTTTTTTATCGCATTACTAAATCTTTTAAGTCTGCAATTATATTAGTGATAGCTCGAACTGGTCTTAAATGGAATCTTCAGTAGGTAACCATCGAAAAATTGCTCGCTTTCATATCTTTTTAGGTTTATAAAACCGACCTTGACAATTTTCTTAAGCATAAAAGTCAAGAGTTTTGCTACAAATTTCATGTTACCAACCATCTCCGCCCGATTCCGATTGACTTGGAGCCTTTTAATCCATCTATGTTGCTCGCACCTTTTATCTCCCGCCTAATTTAACACCTCAATCAACCTTTTAATGGCGCAAAATCGTCATTAACTTCTTCTGATGATGCACGGTCCATCACATTAATTTGAACCGATCTCTATCCGTTGATGCATGGTCAAATGGCACGAAATCAAGATTTAACTCTTTGACCCTAGAGTTGGCATAATTAGACTGAAGGCAACATTTTACCAAAGGCTGTAGGTATACTTGTGTGGCTTAAAAAATGACGATAGCACTTTATTATTCGAATTGACACCATAATCTTCTTTTTTATTTGTTTTGCTAAATCACATATGTTGTAAGGTATTTTGTAAGCAAAATCAAAAAGAGGGTGAATTTTTTTATTAGAAAAAAAATGGCTTCCCTTGTAATGGTGGCAATCTTCAGTAGACTAGAGTCGATACTTGGCTAGTAGCTAGTATTTTATAACTTTTTATTAATTGATAAAAGTAAAAATATTTTAATACTTATGTTCCGTTCCTTTCGTGAAAAACAACTTCCAAGTAGAATTTTTTTTTGGATTTTCTAGTGTTTGGCACACGGAAAAGAGGTTTTCTTAAATAGGGAAAATGATTTTCATTTTTTGAAAATGAGAAATCATTTTCCCTCTTCTTCCTTTCACCCAAACCAATCATGTTCTCCTCCGTGCATCCTTTCAATTATTTTTTTTTCTTTTTATTTTTTCTTTTATTTTCTTTCTTTTATTTTTTATTTTGTAATGTTATTTTTTTCTCATCTTTTCTTTTCTTTCTTTTTTCCTTTTTCTTGGCCAATCGCCTGCTGTGGTGACGACCAACAACCAACCACATGGCCAATGGCTGACAATCAACTAAAGAAGAAGGAAAATAAAAAACAAAAAAAGAAAAAAAAAAAAGAAAAAAAACAAAATTAATTAAAATTTTGATTTTTAAAAAGAAAGAAGAAAAAGTATCATTAAAATGAGTGTGTGGAAAAAATCAAATTAGATTTTCCATATTAAGTGGCAGAAAATATTTTATAGTCTATTTTTAAATTTTAGTCGAACAAAGAAAAATATTATTATTTTCCTAGAAAATGATTCAATGGGAAACATTTTTCATAAATGACGCATTTTTTACAAAACAAATGGAGTTTTAGGGGGAAATTAATCATATGAACGCAACATGAATAGCAATGACAATGAGAAAAGTGTACTTGAATACATCCATCATTACCTCTAAAAGATAGTGTTGTGAAAAACATGCAATCAAACATAATAATAAACAGTAGAAGAAAATGAATTGGCTATTGGATTTATATGGTTCGACCAATATGACCAATTCTATAGGGAGAACAATATGGAAATTCCACTTTAGATGAAATGACACCATGGAAATTACAACCGCACTAAAATCTTTCAAACACACTCGGTGTTTTACAACTCCTATTTATGCCCAATAACTTACATAATATTTAATTCTCACAATTCCTCAGGGACAATCTCTTGATTTCACAAAGGAACTCACAAATCTTATCACAAGATTTATTGTCTTCTAAACATTTGCAATTTCTTCGCAGTGTAATTTATGAGCATGCTTGAACAATTGATTGTCATGCCCAATAGTTTCTCTACTTACATATAGGCAAATACCAATACCCACCTGTATATATTCTTCACGATGTCATTTATGAGCATGCCCGACAATGAATTATTATGGCCAAGAGCTCTTTTGCTCACCGTTGGGCAAAAACTAACGCCCCTTAATATTTGAATATAAAAAAGCAAACTTTGTTTAGAGAATATATTTAAATTGGATTTCCTTTACGAGCACAAATTTGAGATATATTCACAATAATCTTCACATTGGCTTGACGTTTGAGTTAAGTTACGACTATTTCGCTTGAACTTGAACTCTACCACTACTCTCCCACAACTCCTCATGGGCTCCTATGTTGCCACAGACATCTTTCAAGACGAAGTCGTGCTATAAAAGCGAGCCTCATCAAGGTACCGACTCTACCAACACCTTTAACTATCACATAAGACTTTTCAAACAAAACATCCTCTACCATAGATAAAGAAAAACCACCGTTGCATCCATATCTATTAAAAGATCAAAGATACAACTTGTCAATTTTGTAGTTATAGTAACCGCCGGCTTTACAAGCACCACCTTACTATAGGCATCGTTTGTGTCAATTATGCACTAGATATTTAAGGAGTTTTTGGTTGCAACTCTACATTGAGTTGAACACAATAAAATTTTCTAAATTTTTTTAGATTTATTGTACTTTTACCAGTTCATTTCTTAATTTTTTCACATTTTGTCAATTAAGTCTATTCGATCAATTTTGGTTGAAAATCATTGATATGGCACTGATTGTCTTACGTAGTACAGCAGGTACTGATGTAGATAAATTTTAATAATATTTTAATATTTTTACGAATTTTATATTAATTACATATATTTTTTTCCTTATATTCTCTTTTCCTTTTTTCCTTTTTTCTTTTTACTTATTTTCTTTTTTCTTTTTCCTTTTTCCCTTCACCGGTCACTGTTGAGCCTCGTTGACCTAGGCCGGTCTCAGGAGAAAATCATATAAGAATTTGCCTTTTTAGGTCAAGTTATGGTAAACTCCAGATCGTATCCGATTTCAGGCCGATTTTCACTAGCCAAAAACCCTCCCCAATTTCCAAATAATTATAAAAATTAGATTTTGTACAGAGACCGAAAATAAAAAGTCCAGATCTCCTGCCCCTTTTTTTAATGATCGTTTCCTTTCATTTGGTTCTCGCACGCCCAGTGCTTTCTTTTTGAGCTGCTACTCTCTCCGTCTGTCTCTCTCTCACCCCCTCCCCCCGGGATTTTTAGGGATTTTGCTTCTCTGCTGTCGCTCGCCCAGGCTCGATCTGCTCGTCTGGTTGGGCCTGCGAGCTCTTCTCCCCCTTCCCGTACTTCTTTTTTTTTGATACTTCTGTTGGAGGCTGGCGAGGACAGAGATTCAATGAAGCGGTTCTGCAATGGATGGCCCTGACTAGACAAATGGTTGTTTATTATAATTTTTCAACGTCGATTTTTTATTTATTTTTGAATTCTTTATTAATTATCCACTTCAGGGCTGGCAATGTCACGTAGGACAACCGGTGTCCATGTTCAATTTTCCAGCAAAGCAAATCACCAATGGCATTCAAGTGATTGATTTTTCAAGTTTGTAACACTCATGTAAGCGAATGAAAAATTAGAACAATTAAGTGAACACTGTACGAAAGAAATAGCACTTGCGTAGTTCTTATCCCCATTTTTGTCAATTTAATCCTAAATCATTTCATCCGTTACTAACTTTGGCCGAAAATTATTGACATGACATTTATCGTTCTATGCTGCACGATTAGTGCTGACGTGAACAATTTTTTAGATAATACTTTAATATTTTTTTCGAATTTTATATTAATTTTATATATTTTTCTTATATTCGCTTTTCCTTCCTTTCTTTATTCTTTTTTCCCATTTTTTCTTCTTTTAATTTTCTTCCCTTTTTCCCTCTATTAGCCACTATTAGGCCTCATTGACCTTTGCCGGCCTCAAGAGAGGGCAGGGGTTGCCCAGGCCCTTACCTGCTCAGGCGAGGGTGGCCTTGACTAGACAAATGCTTGTCTATTATAATTAAACAAGCAAATCTTTGTATAGATGGATTCCAATTATTTTGGCACCTGACCAAGGATCTTTAAATCATATCTTCCAAGTATTAATCAAAGGGTATTAGTAAGAAGTACTAGTAGTCTGAAGGCTACTTTTGTGATTTAGGTAAAACTTTTCTACAAATAAAAACACGTAGGATTTTTCAGGCAACGCTGTGGGAAAATGACTAGAAGTCAAACATGTGTTTGTCACCGTAAGACTCCCGCAGAGTTTGTCACTTTCTTGTGGTCTTTGGCCTAAACTAGAACCCTTCGTGCTATAAAAGTTCATTCAGCTCACTCATTTCTCATGAAGCCTAATAGCATCTTGCTAAGCATGACAAAATCAACTGCAACCTGCCCCCTCTTCCTTTTCCTGTTCCTCTGTCTCCCCTTCTTGCTTCCATTTCAGGCCTCACCATCACCAACCACAGAGGCGCAAGCTCTTGTCAAATGGAAGAACTCCCTCTCGCCCCCTCCCCCTCCACCTTCCCTGAGTTCCTGGTCCCTCACCAACATCACCCATCTCTGCAACTGGACAGGCATTTCCTGCACCAGTGACGGGTCGATCTCGGAGATCAGCCTCTCCGGATCAACCATCAATGGCACGCTCGATGCGCTCAACTTCGCTTTTTTCCCGAACCTGACCTGCTTCAAAGTCAGCAACAACAATCTTGAGGGCCCGATACCATCCTCGATCGGCAATCTATCCCAGCTCAGGTTCTTGAACCTGTCGGGCAATTTCTTCGAAGGGGCGATTCCTCATTCCATTGGACAATTGAGAAAGCTTCAAAAGCTTGATCTGAGTGTAAACGAGTTGACCTCTTCGATCCCTTTCGAGCTCTGGGGAGCTACCTCTCTCACTGTCCAATCTAGTCAAATTGTCAGAATTTGAAGCTTGGGATAATCGCCTGTTAGGTATGTTACTGCCTGACTTCTTCACGAATTGGACTGAACTTGTTTCTCTGCACCTCCAGGACAATTTTATCTCCGCGCAAATTCCGCCTGAAATCAGAAGCCTGACCAAGCTCAGATCCCTCTACTTGGGCTATAATTCGCTCTCAGGGACTATTCCTCCGGAGGTCGGTAATCTCACATCAGTGACCGATCTCTACCTCGGTGCGAACCAGCTTTATGGGGAGGTCCCCGACACCATCTCTCGCCTTGCTAACTTACAGTCGATCTATTTGTTCAAGAACAATTTCTTGGGAAGCATACCATGTGATTTTGGCAAGTACAACCCTTCTCTGCGTGAAGTTAGCTTTTCCGACAGCAGCTTCATCGGAGAACTGCCGCCAAATTTATGCAGTGGGTTTTCTCTTCAATATCTCACGGTCAATGGGAATAACTTCACCGGGCCACTGCCCGACTGCTTAAAGAATTGTTCGGGGCTATGGAGAGTTCGCCTAGAGAGCAATCAGTTCACTGCAGATATCACAAGCGCATTTGGAGTTCATTCGAATCTGGACTTCATAAACCTTAGCAACAAGCGATTTGTCGGGAGTCTCTCGCCACAATGGGGAGACTGTAAGAATCTCACAAATTTACAGATAGATGGTAACAAAATCTCTGGTAGCATCCCGCCAGAGCTTGGGAAATCGTCTCAATTGCGTGCCTTGACTTTGCACAGCAACGAATTGATAGGGAAAATTCCTGACGAGATGGGAAATCTAGGGGAGTTGCTTAAATTGAACTTGAGCAACAACCATGTGGTTGGAGACATTCCCATCTCATTAGGAAACTTATCGAAGCTAAATTGTCTTGATTTGTCGAAGAACACAATGAGCGGTAGCATACCGGACGAGCTAGCGAATTGCGAGAATTTACTAAGCTTGAACTTGAGCAACAACAATCTATCGGGTGTCATACCGCCGGAGCTGGGGAACTTGCTCCCGCTACAGATTCTCCTAGACCTAAGCCACAATTCACTAGCAGGATCAATTCCGTCCAATTTAGCGAAGCTTACTAAACTGGAAAATCTCAATCTTTCCCATAACAACTTCTCGGGTACAATCCCAGCTACTCTCACCAACTTGGTGAGTTTAATCTCCATAGACTTATCGTACAATTAGCTGACAGGTGCAGTTCCTAGTGGTCGCCTCTTCCAACAAGCACCAGAAAGTGCTTTTGTTGGGTATCTGGGCTTGTGTGGAAACGTGACGGGATTATCTCCTTGTGGGAGGAGCGGTGAATCAACCGACCATAGAAAAAGAGTTCTGGTTGGTGTGAGTGTTGGCATTTGCTGCTTAGTACTTTTGGCGATTCTGATTGTTGTGATTCCGGCACTTTGGCTACGAAAAAAGCTTCTCGACAAAGAGGAAGAGATCAAGCGTCTTAAAAAGTACCAGAAATCTGAGCAAATCATATGGGAAAGGTTAGGGAAGTTCACGTTCAGCGACATCACCAAGGCAACCAATGATTTCAGCGAAGAGTACTGCATTGGAAAAGGTGGGTTCGGCAGCGTTTATAAGGCCATATTGGCTAGCGGTCAAATCATTGCTGTCAAAAAGCTCAACGCACCAGAATCTAGCAATGTCCCAGCGGTCAACCGCTAGACTTTCGAGAACGAAATCCGCGTGTTGACCGAGGTCCGGCACCGCAATGTGATCAAGCTCCATGGGTTCTGCTCCACGAGGGGTTGCATTTACTTGGTCTATGAGTTTGTTGAGAGGGGCAGTCTGGCAAAGGTCTTGTATGGAGGAACAGGAGCAGCTGAATTGGACTGGGGTAGAAGAGTGAAGATTGTTCAAGGTGTGGCTCAGGCGATCGCCTACTTGCATCACAATTGCTCACCACCTATCATCCATTGGGACATAACGTTGAACAACATCTTGCTTGAGTCGGACCTCAAGCCTCGGCTTGCGGATTTTGAGATAGCGAGACTCTTGAATTCATACTCGTCAAATTGGACCACAGTGGCCGGATCTTACGGCTACATGGCTCCTGGTAAGCCTTATGACCAAGGCTAACTATGCATTTTGCATGTACATATTGTCCGGAATTGTTCAAATTGCTCCCATTAACTTCTCAATTTTGGATTCATCAATAATTCTTACAAGACTTTTTAGAAGAGCAAGTATAGATTGTGAAAAGTCGTCCATATTAATAATATCAAAGAAGTTTGGAATTTGTTACAACTTGACACTATGATCAAAATATTGATGCATTGTTCTTTCTTGAAAAACAGAGTTAGCAGTTACAATGCGGTTGACAAACAAATGCGACGTGTATAGCTTTGGAGTGATGGCGCTAGAGATTATGATGGGGAAGCATCCAGGGGATCTTCTCTCTTCTCTATTAATCATGCAAACATCGACAATCTCGAAGAACCCAAATTTGCTACTGAAGGACGTGCTCGATCCGTGTCTTCCTCCTCCGACTGGCCAACAAGCAAAGAAAGTGGTATTCATTGTCATGGCGGCGTTGGCGTGCACGCGAACGAGTCCCGATTCACGACCCACCATGCATTTCGTCGCGCGAGAATTATCCGCATGCACTGAAGCTTACTTGTCCGAGCCGTTGGGTTCCATAACTATCAACAAAGCTATCAAGTCTTCAGGAGTAAAATTTTAAGGGATGTTGCAGATCAATTGATACTTTTCTGTCTCTCTCACTCTCTCTCTTTCGTTTTTTGGATTTAGCTCGTAATGATGAGAAAGAGTGGGGTGTAAAATTTGGATAATTTAGAAAATTTCTATTGCACCGTCTTCAAAACATATTTATAGATCCTAACTGTGTATCCTCTAATGAATATGAAGTACGTCATCAGTTCGGATGATCCAATAGATCTCCTGTTTTGTTTTCCTTTACACTGGTATGAGATGGAAGTTGCCTTTTCGATGGGCCAATATAGATAATTGCCTACTCAAGCTCTATCTTTAAAGAAAAATTATAATTGAGGGGATCATTTTCTCAAAAAAGAGTCTAAGTAGACTTTAGTTTAAATAATCTCAAATAAGAGCTTGAACTTACTGGCCAGCCAAATGTTCGCCGATGAACATTTTTCTGGCAACTAGAATGGGATAATTTGGTCAAAATTTACAACTGGGTAAAAAAAATCTGGATTTTCAAATTTTCACATTTTCTTCCTTCCTCTTCCTGGCTGCTTAAGCATATTGCTCTCGCCTCTAGCCTAATCCTCGGCCACGCCGCTCACCTGATCCTCGTTGCTCCTCACAAGCTTCAGCCCTTTGTTCGCCATTGTCTCTTCTTTTTTGTCGATTTTCATGGCATCCTTGAGTTAGTGATTTGACTTCGTTATTGTCGGTAAGCGAGACATGGACTCCTCTGAATAATGCTTTCGCGGTAATCTACAGGAGGCGGATGAATTTATCATTGGGCTTCCTATATCTTCTGATGGAAAAGTGACTATATTGTCTAAAAAATTCTACAGCGTCACTGGAAGACTCGCGGCTTGAGCCGTGGGGAAGTGAAATGGTCGCATATGTTTTGTCGATTATTATTTATATCTTGTACAAAAGATAGATTCTTCAAAGAGTTTTTCATTTAAACTTGTTGTTCTATATTTTGATCTGGGGAGGGATAAAAAGTTTCTGTGCATCTTTTTAATGAGATAATCAAGTGTTAAAAAGGTGCTGTCTATATCATTCATGCTTGGACATTCCAACTTGAAATGTCTGGATTTGCTATGAACATACATAGGAGTATTTTCGTCTGTTAAGACTAAAACTAGTTGTCATTTTGGCCAAAACTCTAGGTCAACCAACCTTTTCGTATTATTCGATAATGGACTCGAAATGAATGTAAGAAAAAACCACATTTGCACAATGAAGCACCACAGTAGTAAAACTGACATACAATAATCCATATCGTTATTTGACAACATCAGTTTACATCACTCCTACAAAAAATGACAACAGAATAGAAAGCAACATTTGATATAGGATTTTTGGCCATAGAGGTGCTTGGTAATCGACGTATTTTTATTTATTATGGCTAGGCCTCTGATGCCTGTATTGTCTGCAAAACATGCTTACAAATCCTAAGTACGAATATTGTAATGAATATAAAGAAGGTCATCGTCACTTTTCCGTTTTGTTTTCCTATATATTGGTATGGGATGTGTCCCAAGTTGCCTTAAGATCGATCCAAGTGGCGAGGAGGGATCTCCCTCGGGGTAACATTCTCATATTATTCTATAATGGAGTTGAAATGAATGTAAGAAAAAACCACATCTGCACATCAATGAAACACGATAGTAGTAAAAAGTGAAATACATTTCTTATCATTATTTGACAACATCAGTTTACATCACTCTTACAAAGAGCAACAACAGAATAGAAAGCAACATTTGATATGGGATTTTCGGTTATAGCGGTGCTCGGCACTCGACATACTCTTATTTATTATGGCTAAGCCTTTGATATCTGTATCGTCTTCAAAACATGCTTACAAATCTTAAGCACGAATATTTTAATGAATATAAAGAAGGTCATCATCACTTTTTCGTTTTGTTTTCCTATAAACTGGTATTGGATGAGTCCCAAGTTGCATTTTCAATGGTCATGCAGAGATACTTGCTAGCTCAAGTTCCAACTCTAATATGGCGTTTTTCTTAATAGGCCTTTTGTCTGCAAAGAAACTCGAATAGAAGTCATTTTGTCGATTGCATCAAATGGGTTAACGACATCTGCGAAAATTCCAACTCTAATATGGCGTTTTTCTTAATAGGTCTTTTGTCTGCAAAGAAACTCGAATGGAAGTCATTTTGTCGATTGCATCAAATGGGTTAACGACATCCGCGAACTAAACATCATGAACATGAACTTGAACTTGTTAAGATCGTGTCGCGTTCTTGAGTTGTGTAAGGAAATTCCGCATCTTGACCTTTGTTATCGAATTCAGAGACTTAAAAAAATAACATGATGGGAACTTGCAATGTGACTAGCCAAAGCTCCAGCAATTTTTCTCTTTTGGCCCACAGAAACTCCAGTATGAGAAGCTCGAATGAATGTTTAGGATTTGGCTTTTTCTCGCTTAATTTATGATGTTAGATTCTCCAACAAAAAAATATTCTTGTAATGATTCTCTCAAAATGGAATACCCACCAAGAAGGGTTCTCAGGGCTCCAGGGTAAAAGGGATTAATGCAACTATTTTCAGTACAACTATGTGTCCTTAATTGGGTGTATGCATATAGCGCAATGCAGATTTCTTGATTTAATTTATTTGAATCGGCTTTTGAGAACCTACACTTGGTACGTGTGTGTATACATATACACACACCATACACAGATCATCAATCCACACATCATTTGACGCTTATTTTACTTTCTTTGATCACTTTTTTCCTTTTCTTTGGGGAAATTGTTCAAAAAATCTTAAACACGTTGTACTTTTGTCAATTCAGTTCTAAATTTTTTAATTTTGTCAATTGAGTCTTAAACCTTTTTTATGTTTTGCCAATTGAGTCCATCTGGTCAATTTTAACTAAAAATCATTGACATGAACGCCGGTCATCTTACATGACATTTGAGGCTAACATAAACAATTTTAATATTTTATCAATATTTAATAGTTTTTCCTTTTCTTTTTTCTTTTTTTCCCTTCCTCCTTCTTTAGCCAGTCGCCGAGCATCGGCCACTCGCCAGAGATGAGGGCTGGCAAGGTCAACCATGCTGCCCTCTAGCAAAGATCACCCTCACCAAAGGCAAGTTAGTTGAGCCTCACCAAAGGGCAACCTCACCCAACAACAATGAGATCCACCCTTGCCAGGGCCGAAGGTTCGAGCTTCACTAGAGGCCAGCCAAGTTGACCTCGTTGGCCCTCGCCTATGGTTGGTTGGTCCTCACCTCTAGTTAGTAGTTGAGGCCCACTGACAGGCTAGAAGAGGAAGAAGGGAAGAAAAAAAAAAGAAAAAAGAAAGAGAAAAAAGAAAAAATTAATAAAAAATTCAAAAGGAATATTAATATATTGTTAAAAATTATTTACGTCAATGCTTGGGTCCACGTTAGCAAGTTCCGAGCAAAACTGGTCAAATTAACTCAATAAACAAAATGTTAAAATGTTTATGATTCAATCACAAATATAAAAATGTTTAGAACTGAATTAGTAAAAGTACAATAATTTAGGATTTTTTGGACACCTCTTTTCTTTTGTTTAGCCAATTTTCACATAATGTTACTTAATTCTGGGCATTGTGAATATGTCAAGCCATTAATATTATATCGTCTCACCAAGTTGGAAGGACCAATCCTGTCTGAGAAAGCTAGTATAAGCACCTAGAGGGGCGTGAATAGGTGTAAAAGCAATTTCTCGTGATAAGTGAGCAGTACTAATTGACAATAGAAAGGAAATTCGTCTTTTGTTAACAAAACAAATTACGATCAAAGTAAAAGAGAGTAGGGAAGAGAAAATGAACACATAGATTATAGTGGTTCGGCTTAATCCAAGCCTACGTCCACTCTTCCACACTGACAGCCCACCGGCTGGATTTCACTATGAACAAAAGAGTTGTTACAGTAAACCTCTCCCTTGATTCCACAGTGTAAAGACTCTACTACACTTCCTCAAGGTTTCTCAAAGATATAAACTCTCTTTTGCGTACAAGATTTCGCTTAACAAATGAATTGACTAAGAACAAAGAGCTTTAGACTTTGGAATTCTTCTATTGCGCACACTCTCGAACAACTGGAACGTCTTCCTTATATACTCCTTTATGCCATCATACCCGTTGGCACTTACCAAATGAATTCCTCCAATCTGCCCGTTGGACAGAATCAATTAGGAAGATCATCCGAGCTATTTAAGGAACATGACGATAGCCCATCAATCCTGCTCGCCCATACAATCAAGATCTCGGTTTCCATAAGTAGAACCTTCCAAGTATACTTCACCAATCAACGGATCCACAATCCCTGAATCAATCTTCATTTGAATAATGGATTCCGACATGCTATATCCAGCCAGAAGATCTACTCCAGTCGATAAAGTCAAATCCTTAATGAAACATCCAGTTCTGAATAAGCCTTCTTCGATGGACTAGAAACTGTCAATGAGGATAGACTTTGAGTCTTGAGTTTGGCAGTCCGGAGGTCTTCAGACTTTAATAGAAGAGTCTGCAAGTCTTCAGACTAGACTGATGGAAACGTTTTGTCAACTTCAAAACATTCAAGGAAGTTTTCTCCAACAATCTCCCCATTTTTTATGGTGACAAAACTTTCCTGCAGATTTGGATAACTTTAACCTACAAAACATTATTCAAGCAAGTATGGATATCTCACAAAGATAAATGACTTAGTGATAACACTAGAATCTGCATCCATAGAAAGTAGGTTAGTCTTGTAGATGAGTAGTCTTGTAGATGAGCAAAGCCATGAGATATCAATAGTACTTAAGATAAACAAACGTTCAAACAGTCAAATCCAAATCCAGTCCAAATCCAAACAGCCAAACACAAAAGTCAAGTCAAAACAAAACATCATTAAAGTCCAGAGTTCAAAAGTTCAAATCAAATCTGCACCACATCTCTCCCCCTTTTTGTCATCATTAAAAAGGTAAAGATGGAAAGAGAATGGAATTAAGATTGCTTGGGAACACGAACAAGCTGGAAATCTCCCATTGACTGGACAATGCCTTCCAGCTTTTTCAAGTCCTCCTTCAGTTGTGCCACATCTTTACCCTTAGCATTTGCTTGAACTTGAAGAGCAAGGGCTTGGATTTGATCATTCAAAGAAACTGAAGAAGCTTGTCCTGCAGTCTGCAAGTTCTGTACTTCCCATCCTAGAGCATATATTTGACCCCACATCTCTAAGAGAACATCAAGAATTCTGTGAAAATCTGCTGAATTATCAGTCTGAGTACTGGCTTCTGCACAATCAGACGGTGTAAAGGCATATGATGGTAAATCAGCATGGTCAAGCAGATTGGGCGATGAAACATCATGTCCCTTCTCAGAAAATTGAGAGGCATAGATGTCCTCTAGATCTGCTGAAAAGCGGCTTACTCCTTCACTGGTGGCAGGGTATGAGGACATTCCTCTTTTCTCAAGATCTCCCTCTGTTTCCATGCCTTCAGGTGGAGAAGAGTGTTCCTCATGCTCTACTTCCGCTTGATCTCCTCTCTCCTCTTCTTCTTCTTATTCTTCTTCTTCAATTCTTTCCTCCTCTACATCTCTTTCTTCTGCTTCTCTCTCTTCTGTTTCTTTCTCCTCTGCTTCCAAATTTTCTCTTTCTCCAGTCCTCTGTTCTGTCTCATCAGTGTCTTTATTTTGTCTCTCCGTTGATTCTAGAACAGAACGACTCAAGTTCTTCAATGCCATTGTAGAAATGGTGATATTATCCTCATCATCTTCATCCTCAATGATGAGAGCTCTTCTTTTCTTGGATGGAGCAACCATGGGCTCCTTCCCTTTTCTTTCTGCAGCTGAAGAGATTTGATGAGACTTAATAGGGGTTTTCTCCTTGAATTTCTCCAATGCCTTGTTAAGTTCCTTCAGACGCATTTTCGAAACCATTTTCAGTCCCACCACCATTTGGTCGCACGTTCTAACACAGAGAATCCGGGGAGACTGAACGTTCAAATGTCTGAATAACTTGATCACAAGAGCTGGATAAGGAAGTTGACCCTTGTCCTTCACCATTGCCCTATACATGTGGAATATAATAGTGTGTTGAAGAGAGAACTTTTTCCCAGCATTGATGGCATACATGAGCTTTGCCTTCGAGTTTGAAACGTTGATCTTTGAAGTAGATTTTGGTCTGAGGCAGTTAATCACAATCTTGTGAAGCAGAATGTTGGACGCATTCATCCTCAAATAGGAAATCTTTCCCTCTGTCCTTCCATCCTTAACAAGCTCCAACGTTGCACGAGCAATAGACACACTAATAGGTTGATATCTTCCTCTTTCAACCCCAATCACATCAGCCAATGTATTCATGTCAACCACATAGTCCTGATCTCGAACACTAAAAGAGAATCTATTCGCATCCAGGAAACTAAGATTCAAATAGAAATAAGCAGTGAGTTCAACATAGGATTCTGTACTTTCAGAACAAAACTGTTCGAGTTGAAGAAGACTGAATTTTTCCCACAGATTGACATTCACAAAGTCAAGAAAATCAAAATATACACTTCTAGGGTTTATCACCCCACGCTTCAGCAACTTAGAGTACAGTTACTTGTGTTCCTCCGTTCGAAACAAGTCTGTTCTTTTGCTTCGGATTTTTGCCGCAACACCATTCTCGGTTTAAACTGATTGTACATCCTATCATCGTCATTCCCATCTGGCTGACTTAGCCCTCCAACACGTGGATCGCTTGGGATATTTGCCAATGCCTCTTCCGCCGACCCAGTAGGGGTAATTCCCAATCATTTCATTGTGTGTAAAAAGAAAGTTTCATTTTTATACCCTTTGTCTTTCAGAAATTCATCAATGTAGTTCAAAGGAGTACCAACCCTCTTCAAAGCACGATAAAGCTTGTAGGTAAAAGAGGGCTTAAAAGTTCTTACGGGTTCTGCGTCTTCGATTATTTCTTCCTCTTCTCGATGTGCAACATCTTGAGGTCTAGATGGAGGAGATGGACCCTGCTGAGAATGTTGTGGGCTCTGCTGCTGACTAGGAGATTCTTCTTCCTCAGTGAGATCAAAGTGCGTAGGCCCCTCACGCATTTGTTGTGGTCCCCTGTTCGCGATCCTTGAAGACTTTCTTTGGGACGACATCTTTCTCAGTCCTTGAGAGTTTCCAAGCTTGTTTTTCCAAGAAAGATGACAACTTTTTGAAGATTAAACAAGAAAAAAAGACAGAGGTGGAAGATCGGTGCTCTCTTAGGGTTTTTGAGAGAAACGAAAAGGAACCAACAATATATAAGACAATCGAAGAGAGGCATATGGAACATCGTAAAAAGAAAGTATAAAGATGCCTTTTAAAGATAACTGCCTTTTCAAAAAATTAGATAACTGTCATTTCAAAAAATAACTCCTTTTTCGAAAAGGAAAGATTGCAATAATCACGGAAATAACAACAATCAATTATGGGTTGATGATCGTACCTTTTCGAGATTTGATTCGAGAGATAATAAAAATAACTTACAAACGAGAATCTTGATCGTTCGAGACTGAGAGTCTTTAGATTTTCAGTGCTGAGTCTGAATTTCTTCAAACCTTAAGATATTGAGTCTGGAACGAATAACTTCAAATTGATTTTTCTCCAAAGGCTTTGTAAATATATCTGCCAATTGATTCTTTAGGTCAATGAACTGAATCGAAACTTCTCCATTTTGAACATGATCTCTAATGAAGTGATGTCGAATCTCTATATGTTTTGCTCTTGAGTGAAGAATCGGATTCTTGGTGAGATTGATTGCGCTGGTGTTGTCACATTTGATTTCAATGCATGAATTTTCAATTTCAAAGTCTCTTAGCTGTTGTTTTATCCATAGAATTTGTGAACAACAACTTCCAAGAGCTACATACTTTGCTTTTGCTGTAGAAAGAGCTATTGTACTTTGCTTCCTTGAAAACCAAGACACTGTCCTGCTTCCAAGTAGTTGACAAGTACCCGAGGTGCTCTTTCTATCATCTTTGCATCCGGCTAGGTCTGCGTCTGAGTATCCAAGGAGAGTAAAGTCTCCTTTTTTAGGATACCAGAGACCAAAGTTTGAAGTTGAGGCAATGTATTTGATAATACGCTTTGCAGCACTTAGATGAGATTCTTTAGGGTCTGCTTGAAATCCGACACAAATGCAAACACAAAACAAAATGTCGTCTAGAAGCGTAAGATAAAGAAGTGAACCAATGATACTCCTGTATAGCTTCTGGTCAACTTTTTTTCCTCCTTCATCTTTGTCCAGCTTCAAGGAACTTGACATTGGTATATCAGTCTTTTTGCAATTTTCCAGCCCAAACTTTTTGAAGCCCAAGAAAGAAGTTCATTGCTTCAATCGTTTTACTTGAAGCCCAAGAAAGAAGGTTAGTTCTGATATAGCTAGAACGAGTACCTAGAGGGGGGTGAATAGGTATAAAACGATTTTTCACTTAAATCACACAATACTAGACAATTGATGGATATAAACAGCAATCAAAAGACTGAGAGAAGGGAAAAGAGAATTGAACACAATGATTATAGTGGTTCGGCTTTAGTTTAAGCCTACGTCCACTCTTTTGCACTGACAGCCTATTGGCTGGATTCCACTATGAACAAAGAAGTGTTACAGTGTTGTTCTTCCTTGATTCAAGGTGTAGATGATCTACCACACTCGCTCAAGATACCACTAAGTATAAACACTCTTTTGTGTGTATACAATTTTGCTCGAGAATGAATCAACTGAATATCAAGGAACTTCGACTGGAATTCGTCTATCGAGCATACACTGAAATAACTTGAACGACTTCCTTTTATACTCCTTCATGCCATCATACCCGTTGGCACTTACCAAAGGAATTCCTCCAATCTACCCGTTGGACGGAATCAATTAAGGAGATCTTTCGAGCTATTAAAGGAACTTGACGATAGCCCATCAATCTTGTTCGCCCATACAACTAGGATCTTGGTTTCCAAGAATAGAACTTTCCAAGATTACTTCCAACCATCGGATCTTGAATAGGAAGAATCCGTTAGCTTAACCCACCAAGATATCTTCTCCGAGAATAGGACTAACTTCTTAACCAAACACCTAGGTTTTGGATAGCCTTTTGACACTTTGGATTAGAAAACTGTCAATGAGAATATCTTTAAGTCTTGAGTCTTGAGTCTTGAGTCTTGAGTCTTGATGTCCGACTGTCTTCGACTCTAAACCGAAAGTCCTGTAATAATCCGACTAGATCGATAGAAACGTTTTGTCGCTTCAAAATATTCTCGGCAAGATTTCTCCAACAATCTTCCCTTTTTGATGGTGACAAAACTTTCTTGTAGATTTGAACAACTTTGACCTGCAAAATATTACTCAAGTAATATGGCTATCTCATAAAAATTAATAAAGAACAACTAGACTCTCGCATCCACAGAAGATTGGTTAGTCCTTCACAATTAAAACCATATAACAATACTTGATGTAACCGCAAGCATTCGATATCAAAATCCACACTACAAACTAAGTTCAAGTTCAAGCTCACACCCAAATCAAAACACATAATAAAAGAGATTTAAAGTTGAAAGTTGAAAAAGTTCAAAGGTTCAAAGTTCAAGTTCAAAGGTGGCATTTTCTCCCCCTTTTTGTCATCATTAAAAAGGTGAGAAAGTAGTCAATTCTCGCTTGGGAATGTGAACGATCCGGAAATCTCCCATGGATTGAACTAATCCTTCCAGCCTCTTCAAGTCTTCCCTTAGATGAGCTACCTCTTCTCCTTTGGCATTGGCTTGAATTTGAAGAGAGAGATCTTTGATCCGATCTTGAAGGGAAACAAGATGCTTTCCCAAAGATTCTTCAGACTTGAATTTCACAGTCAAAGCATAGATTTGACCACGCATTTCCGAAGGATATCAAGTATGCGACGAAAATCTGCCGAATTATCCGTCTCGTGTACCGACATTTGCTCGGTCGATGGAGTAAACGCAGACGATGGATCTTTTTGTGAAATCGCGCAGTTTCGATGTTGATGTATCATGACCTTCTCCAGGCATTTGAACATCTTCTGGATTTGCTTTAGAGCGACTCACATCTTCACGAAGAACAGATGTAGTCTTCCCGTGCTCAACTCCTCCCCCGTTTCTAATGCTTCTCCCCCTGTTTGGAAAGCCTCGGATGGGAAAGAATGAGGGTCAATCTCTGCAAAGATCTTGAAAAACTTCATCTTTATCTCGCAGACTTTTCTTTGGCTGCCTCCTCTTCTTCTTCAGCTTCTTTCTCTCGATTCTTCTTTCTCTCGTCGCTTCTCTCTCTTTCTCTTCTTGCTCGCTCTTTCTTTTTCCTCTTTTCTGGCCTTTTCTTGTCTCTCTTCTTCTCTCTCGTTTTTCCTCTCGCTTCTTCTTTTCTCCTTCTCTGACGTTCCGTTGATTCGGATACGTAACGTCTTCTTCTTATCAATGCAGAAATAGTGCAGTCCTCCTCTTCTTCTTCTTCTTCTTCATCCACCAAGAGTCTCCTCTTTTGCTTTTTGGATGGTGGATTGATTTGCTCCTTTCCTTTCCTTTTGGATGCCGAAGGTACTGGAGATTTCATTTTGAACTGCTCCATTTCATTTTCAAGTTCTTTCAGACGCATTTTAGTCACCATTCGCAGATCCACCACCATTTTATCGCATGGTCGAACACACAGAGATTGTGGGGGCTCAATATTCAAGTGTCTGAAGATCTTGGCCACAAGACTTGCATAAGGCAGTTGTCCCTTGTCCTTCACCATTGCTCTATACATGTGAAAGAGAATGATATAAGGAAGAGAGAATTTCTTCCCTTTGATGATTGCATACATCAATTTTGCCTCCGAATTTGACACATCTGTCTTTGATGTTGATTTCGGCCTAAGATGCTTGATGACAATTTTGTGCAGCAAAATGTTGATAGCATGCATTCTCGTGTAGACAATTTTCCCTTCATCTTGTTGCCTTTCACAAGATCCAAGATAAGACGAGTACTGGAAACTTTAATTGTTTGATATGATCCTCTCTCTACTCCAATGACATCAGCCAACATGTCCACATCTACTATGTAATCTTGATCTCGGACACTAAAGGACATTCTATTCGCATCCAAAAAGCTAAGATTCGAATAGAAATATGCGCCGATTGAGCATATCCTTCAAGAGTGTCGAGCAAAATTGCTCAAGTTGTAGTAGATCAAACTTCTCCCTTAAGTTCACATGAATAGCATCCAGAAAATCAAAATCAACGCTTCTAGGGTTTATCACCCCTCTCTTTAACAGCCTGAAAAACAAATTCTCCTGTTCTTTGGATTTAAACAAATCCATCCTCTTTCCTTTCACCTTTGCAAAGAACACCCAATCTCGGTTGAAAATCATAGAACATTTTATCATCGTTATTCCCATCGGTAGGAGTCTCGTCCCGGACACACGAGGATCACTAGGAATACTAGCAAGTGCTTCCTCTGCCCTTCCTCTAGGAGCAATTCCCAACTCCTCCATTTGTCGCAAAAAAAGATACTCATTCCCATAGTTCTTACTTTTGAGAAACTCATTCATGTGATTCAACGGAGTTCCTATGCTTTTCAAAGCACGATAGAGTTTATAGATAAAAGAGGGTTTTTGTATTCTTACGTGCTCGCATCCTCGATTATCTCATCCTCTCGATGGTGACCCGCACTTTGTGGGGTAGATGGAGAAGAATCACGTGCTGGAGAGCAAATCGGGCTCTGTTGCTGACTGGATAAGTCATCTTCTTCGGTGAGATCAACATGTGTAGGACCCTCTCTTGCTCTTTGTGGTCCCCGCTTGCAATCCTTGAGGACTTCCTTGAAGAAGACATCTTTCTTTGACACTTGAGAGTCCTTTAATCGTTTTCCCAAGAAAAGTTGACAACTTTCTCGAGTTTGAACATGAAATGGAAACGAGATTGAGAGAAAAATGCTTTTCGAGGGTTTAGACGATAGAGAGAAGAAAACTGTTTGTATTTAGCTCGTTTCAAAAAGGAAAAACTAATCGGTACTAAGGAAAGTGAACCGTCGTATTCTTTTAAAATCAATAACTGCCATTTTTAATAGAAGTTATATTTTTGAAAAGACACGATTCCCTTTTTTTCGGTAATTTGAAAATAATCATACCTTTTCGAGACAGAATAAAGTAACAACTTACGCTTAATACCCATGAGTCTCGAGTCCGAGTCTGAAAGTCTTTGAGTCTCTAGACTTTAACTTCCTCAAGCTTCAAAATGTTGAGACTGAGCGAATAAAATCGAATTGATTTTTCTCCAAATGCTTTGTGAATATATCCGCCAATTGACTCTTTGAATCAACAAATTGAATCGAGATTTCTCCATTTTGAACATGATCTCTGATGAAGTGATGTCGAATCTCTATATGCTTTGCTCTTGAGTGAAGAATTGGATTTTTCGTGAGATTTATTGCACTGGTGCTGTCGCATTTGATTTCTGTGCATGAGTCTTCAATTCCGAAGTCTTGTAGCTGTTGTTTAATCCACAGAATTTGCGAACAGCAACTGCCAAGGGCTACATACTCTGCTTCTGTTGTTGAAAGAGCCACAGTGCTCTGCTTCCTTGAAAACCAAGATACCGTCCCCTGTTTCCAAGCAAATCGGCACGTACTGAAGTACTCTTTCTATCAACTCGCAACCTGCTAGATTCGCGTCGAATATCCCGGAAGATTAAAATCTCTCTTCTTAGGATACCATAGACCAATGCTTGAAGATGAAGCAACGTATTTAATAATACGTTTTACAGCACTGAGATGAGATTCTTTAGGATCTGATTGAAACCTAGCACAGATGCAAACGCTTAACAAAATGTCGTCTAGAAGCGGTAAGATAAAGAAGTGAACCGATGATACTCCTGTATAATTTTTGATCAACTTTCTTCCCTTCTTCATCTCTGTCTATCTTCAAGGAACAAGACATTGGTATGTCGGTCTTTTTGCACTTTTCAAGCCCAAATCTTTTGACAAGATCATTAGCATATTTTTCTTGATAAATGAACGTTCCTTCCTTCAATTGTTTTATTTGAAGTCCAAGAAAGAATGTTAACTCTCCCATCATACTCATTTCAAACTCATCCTGCATTGACTTAGAAAATTTCTTGCACAAACTTTCATTAGATGATCCAAAAATAATATCATCCACATATATTTGAACAATTAAAAAGCTTTTGTTTTCCTTTTTGATAAATAAAGTAGTATCAACTTTACCTTTAACAAATCCATTATGTATTAAAAACTTACTGAGTCTGTCGTACCACGCTCGAGGTGCTTGCTTTAAACCATACAAGGCCTTTTTCACCAAGATCGAGTCCGGCTTCTTTGGGTCTTCAAACCTGGTGGTTGTTCCACATAGACTTCCTCATGGATAAATCCATTTAGGAAGGCACTTTTGACGTCCATTTGAAATAACCTGAAATCTTTATAACAAGCAAAAGCAAGCAATAATCGAATAGCTTCTAACCTTGCTACTGGTGCGTAAGTCTCATCATAGTCTATCCCTTCTTCTTACGTGTATCCTTTGGCTACGAGTCCGGCCTTGTTTCGTACGACTTTACCTTTCTCATTCATCTTGTTTCGAACACCCATTTGGCTCCAATAACAGTTTTACCTTTTGGTTTAGGTGTCAATTCCCGGACATCATTAATGATAAACCTGCTCGAGCTCATCTTGCATAGCTTCAATCCAGCTTTCGTCGACAAAGCTTCTTCTATGCTTTTTGGTTCAATTTCAGAAATGAGAGCTACGGCACTAGACTCTTCACGCCTTTTGGATCTAGTGCGAATTCCTTCATTAAGATCGCCAATAATTTGATCTTTGGGATGACTGGACTTATGCTTCCGCTTGCTGGTTGATTTATCTCGGGCCGATGATCCCTTTCTTTGCCCGAGTCTTCAAAAATGGTTTGTTGCTGGTCTTCCTGAATCTGTGACGCCTCTTGAGTTGAAGACTTTGGAGAGATTGGAGTAAGATCAGACTCTTCATGATGAGTCTGATTGGATTCATCTTGAACTGAGTCTTGAAATTTGACATTCATTGACTCCTCCACAGTCTGACTCTTCTTGTTATAGACTCTGTAGGCTTTGCTTGATGAAGAATATCCAAGGAAGATGCCTTCATCTGATCTTTCTTCAAACTTACCAACATTATCTTTTGCATTTTTCAATATAAAGCATTTGCAACCGAATACATGAAAGTATGAAACAATAGGCTTCTTACCTTTGAATAATTCATAGGGGGTTTTCTTTAAAATAGGTCTTAAAAAGACTCTATTAATGATATAGCAAGCTGTTGAAACAAATTTTCAGCCCAAAAACGAGAAGAAATTTTGCTTTCAATTAAAAGAGTTCTTGCCATTTCTTGAAGAGATCTATTCTTCCTTTCCACAACTCCATTTTGCTTGAGGATTATATGGAGAAGAGAACATATGCTTAAAGCCGATTCATCACGAATTTTGTAAAATCTTTATTTTCAAATTCACTACCATGATCTATTCTTATGCTTGAAATAACACATCCCTTTTCATTTTGAATCTTTTTAGCAAATTTTTCAAAATATGAAAAGGTTTCGGATTTACTTGCTAGAAAAAATACCCAAGTAAAGCGAGAGTAATCATCCACGATTACTAAGCAATATTTCTTACCTCCAATACTGGGATCTGGTTGGTCCGAAGAGATCCATATGAAGTAACTGCAGACATGATTAGTTGAGATATGATTTATAGACTTATATGAATTTCTTACCCTTTCCTGAATACATGGAGTACACAAATCGCTTTTGATAAGGCAATTTGGGTAGACCACAAACAAGCTGCTTTGATGAGATTTTGGCTAATTGCTTCATATTAATATGCCCAAGCTTTACGTGCCCACGACTTGCTTCGTCTTGTATTGAAATCAAGCATTGCGATTCTTATGGTTTTCACGTCCGTGAGATAGATATTTCCATGCCTTCTACCCAAGAAAGACTGAGTAGAGTCTTTACCGGTTCCGGAACATATTCCTTCTTGGAAGAAGATCTTAAAACCAGTATCACATAGTTGATCGATCTTTGAGAAGATTGTAATTGAGTCCTTCCACTAGAGAAACATTGCTTATTGTGAGATTTCCAATTTTCACAGTTCCAAAACCCACAATTCTTCCTTTGCTATTTCCTCCAAATGAGACTTTTCCACCATTTACTTGAACAAGCTTTATAAAGTATTTTGAGTCTCCTGTCATATGTCTTGAACATCCACTGTCTAGATACCACTTTACCTTTCTCTTGATATACCTGCATTTAAAGAAATATCTCAAGCTTTCTTTGGTACCCACATTTTCTTGGGTCCTTTTGTGTTAGTAAGATAAACAAAGATTAGCCCAAGTTTTCTTAACAGGTTTCCAAACCATAGGACATTCTTTTTCAAAATGATCTGGACTTTTGCACTTAGAACACCTAAGAGCATCTCGACCTACGTGCTTTACAAAAACCTTTTTGAAATGATTTTTGTAAGCTTCTTTTGAAGGTCTTTGCTTAATTCTTTCTTTTACTTTAGGAAAATCAATTAAGGGAATAGTTTCTTCTGTCATACCTAAACCAGACTTATTGAAATAAGGTCTTTGTACCGAAAGAATTTTTTCAAGTTTCTCGGACCTATTGAAAATTTCTTTGAAATATTCGATGAGTCAATTTTTAAACGAGAATTTTCTTTTCAAAAGATTTTCTTCATTTTCTTTAAGAGTAGAAACATTCATATCTAAACATTTGACTTTTCTTTCAAAATATTTTCCCGCTGTTTTAAAGCAGAGTTTTCCTTTTAAGTTCAAAATCCTTTTAAGAGAAGTCTTAAGACTTAAACACAGCTCATCAATATACTTAGAAACCTTGACAGAATTTTGAAATTACTTACTTCAAATTCACCGTCCGAGTCCGATTCGAGTTTGAGTCTCGAGTCCGATTGCGCCATCGACACAAGTTGGCATATTCATCATCACTTTCTTCACACTCGTATCACTCTGTTTCAGCTTTGAAAGCCTTTCAAGACTTTTCAGCCTTTCCTTTCTTCTTCTTTAGAAGAGGACAGGTTGGGTCCGATGTGTCCCTTTTCTTACATTCAAAGCAAACTACATCTTTATTTGCTTCATCATCATCAACATCTTGGTCATTGTCTTTGAAAGCCTTGTCTCTTAGAGTTGAATCTTCTTCCTTTTCTATTCAACTTTCTGAATCTTCTTATCATAAGGGCAAGTTCCTCATCGTTCATATCGTCTTCGAAATCTGTAACATCGAATCATCATTTGATTTTAATGCAATGGATTTCTTACCTTTTGGATCTTTGTCTTCGTTTATTCGTTCCACTTCATAAGACCAAGAGTCCCAACCAGCTCATCGACAAATCGTGGCATGATTCTTTGTGTCTCTCTTATTGAAGTCTTTATGTGATTCCAGTCCTTGAGAGTCCACGCGAAGCTTGTTAACCTTCATGGAATCAGAAATTGGTTGACCTTGATTTTGAAGACCATTCACAATTTCTATAAAACGACTGAACATGTCGGTTATTGATTCTCCGAGATCTCATTTTGAAGGCTTCATATTGACTCGAGAAGAATATTGATTCTGGTCTCTTTCACTCGATCGTTCCTTCGTAGGTGATATGTAACCTATCCCGACTTCTTTTGCCGTATCACAAGAAGATATTCTGTTATATTCGTAGGTGATAAAGCACAATATAATGAATATATTGCTTTTGCATCAAGAGTTTGTCTCTTGATTATTTCTTCCCGAGACATTCCGCTAGCTTCCACATGACTTCTTTTCCTCTTTCGAGACAGTTGCAGCTTTAGGAATGATTCCTTTTTCTACAACGTCCCATTCCGTGAGGATCCTTTGATCGCGAAAAGCTTTCATCTTGTTCTTCCAGATGTTGTAATCCTTTCCATCAAAGTAGGGTGGTCTGGTATTGCTTTGCCCTTCCACCAGCCCTGGTGCTAACATACTAGCCATGGATCTTTTACTCTAAAGTAAAACACTTCAAATAAAGTGAGTACACAGGCTCTGATACCAATTGATATAGCTAGAACGAGGACCTAGAGGGGGGTGAATAGGTATAAAACGATTTTTCACTTAAATCACACAATACTAGACAATTGATGGATATAAACAGTAATCAAAAGACTGAGAGAAGGGAAAAGAGAATTGAACACAATGATTATAGTGGTTCGGCTTTAGTTTAAGCCTACGTCCACTCTTACGCACCGATGACCTATTGGCTGGATTCCACTATGAACAAAGAAGTGTTACAGTGTTGTTCTTCCTTGATTCGGTGGTGTAGATGATCTACCACACTCGCTCAAGATACCACTAAGTATAAACACTCTTTTGTGTATACAATTTTGCTCAGAATGAATCAACTGAATATCAAGGAACTTCAGACTCTGGAATTCGTCTATCGAGCATACACTGAAATAACTTGAACGACTTCCTTTTATACTCCTTCATGCCATCATACCCGTTGGCACTTACCAAAGGAATTCCTCCAATCTACCCGTTGGACGGAATCAATTAAGGAGATCTTTCGAGCTATTAAAGGAACTTGACGATAGCCCATCAATCTTGTTCGCCCATACAACTAGGATCTTGGTTTCCAAGAATAGAACTTTCCAAGATTACTTCGTCAACCATCGGATCTTGAATAGGAAGAATCCGTTAGCTTAACCTAGCCAAGATATCTTCTCCAGAGAATAGGACTAACTTCTTAACCAAACACCTAGGTTTTGGATAGCCTTTTGACACTGGATTAGAAAACTGTCAATGAGAATATCTTTAAGTCTTGAGTCTTGAGTCTTGAGTCTTGAGTCTTGATGTCCGACCGTCTTCGACTCTAAACCGAAAGTCCGTAATAATCCGACTAGACCGATAGAAACGTTTTGTCGCTTCAAAATATTCTGCAAGATTTCTCCAACAAGTTCACCCATCATGCTCATTTCAAATTCATCCTACATAGACTTAGAGAATTTCTTGCACAGATTAGTCTATCGTACCAAGCTCGAGGTGCTTGCTTTAAATCATATAGAGCCTTTTTCAGTCTGAATGCGGAGTTTGGTTTCTTTGGGTCTTCAAAACCTGGTGGTTGTTCCACATATACTTCCTCATGGATAAATCCATTTAGGAAATCACTTTTGATGTCCATTTGGAATAATCTGAAATTCTTATAACAAGCAAAAGCAAGTAATAATCTAATTGCTTCTAACCTTGCTACTGGCGCATAAATCTCATCATAGTCTATCCCTTCTTCTTGCGTATATCCCTTGGCCACGAGTCTTGCTTTGTTTCTTACTACTTTTCCTTTCTCGTTCATCTTGTTTCTGAAAACCCATTTAGCTCCAATGATAAATTTACCTTTCGGTTTAGGAGTTAGTTCCCAGACATCATTAATACTGAATTGCCTGAGTTCTTCTTGCATAGCTTCAATCCAGCTTTCATCAGTTAAAGCTTCTTCTATGCTTTTGGGTTTTATTTCAGAAATAAGAGCCACAGCACTAGACTCTTCACGCCTTTTGGATCTTGTGCGAATTCCTTAATTAATGTCACCAATAATGAGATCTTTGGGATGACTGGACTTATGCTTCCAGTTGCTGGTTGATTTGTCAAATTGTTGATTTTTTTCCTCATTTGAATCTTCGACAATCATTTGTTACTGGTCATCTGAAGTCTGAGCTACTTCTGGAGATTTAGACTTTGTAGAGTTTGAAGCAGGTTCAGATTCTTCAAGTTGAGTCTGAATTGATTCATTTTGCACAGAATCTTGGAATTTGCCATTCATTGATTCCTCCATAGATTGAGTCTTCTTGTTGTAGACTCTGTAAGCTTTGCTTGTGGTTGAATATCCAAGGAAGATGCATTCGTCTGATTTTTCTTCAAACTTGCCAACTCGATCATTTGCATTTTTCAATATAAAACATTTACATCTAAACACGTGAAAATATGAAACAATTGGCTTCTTTTCTTTGAATAACTCATAGGGGGTTTTCTTCAGAATAGGCCTTAGAAAAACTCTATTAATGATATAACATGCTGTAGAAACTGCTTCAGCCCAAAAACGTGAAGAGATGTTACTTTCAATTAAAAGAGTTCTAGCCATTTCTTGAAGCGACCTATTCTTTCTTTCCACAACTCCATTTTGCTCTGGAGTATATGGAGAGGAGAACACATGCTGAAAACCAAATTCATCACATAATTTCGTTAAGTCTTGATTTTCAAATTCACCTCCATGGTCTGTCTGTATACTTGAAATAACATACCCTTTCTCATTTTGGACCTTTTTAGCAAACTTTTTAAAGTAAAAAAATGTTTCAGACTTACTTACCAGAAAATATACCCAAGTAAATTGAGAGTAGTCATCCACGATTACTAGGCAATATTTCTTACTTCCAATGCTCTGAGTTCTGGTTGGTCCAAAGAGATCCATATGCAGAAGCTGCAGTATACGATTAGTGGAAACTTGACTTATTGGTTTAAAGGAGTTTCTTACCTGTTTTCCCAACACGCATGGTGTACATAGATCAGTCTTTTGGTATGACAGATTGGGTAAACCACAAACAAGCTTCTTAGCTGAAATGTTGGCTATTTGCTTCATGTTAATATGCCCAAGTTTTCTGTGCCATAAATTTACTTCTTCTTGAATTGAGATTAAACATTGGGTTTCATTTGGTTTGACATCCAAGAGGTGGATATTTCCATGTCTTCGACCCGTGAAAGACTGAGAGGAATCTTTATTGGTTCCTGAACATATTCCCTCTTGAAAGTTGATTTTGAAGCCGGTGTCGCACAGCTGACTGATACTTAGCAAATTATAGTTGAGTCCTTCCACTAAGGAAACATAAATGATTGTGAGGCTTCCAATCTTTACAGTTCCGAATCCCACAATTCTTCCTTTGCTGTTTTCTCCAAATGAAACTTTTCCACCATTAACTTGAACGAGCTTTATGAAGCAATTTGAATCTCCCCGTCATATGCCTTAAGCATCCACTATCCGTATACCATTTTACATTTTTCTTGATAGTGACCTCGCATTTAAAAAAAGAGACTCAAGCTTTCTTTAGTACCCATATTTTCTTGGGTCCATTGGTGTTAGTATGATATACGGTCTTTGCCAATACTTTCTTAATAGGTTTCCAAACCATAGGACATTCTTTCTCAAAATGATCTGAGCTATTGCACTTAGAACATTTAAGAGCATTACGACCTACTGGTTTTACAAATACTCTTTGGAAATGATTTTTATAAGCATCTCTTGTAGGTCTTTGCTTAATTCTTTCCTTTATGTTAGGAAAATCAATTAGAGGAATGGTTTCCGCAGTCATTCCCAAACCAGATTTATTGAAATAAGGTCTTTGTGCTGAAAGAATTTTCTCAAGTTTCTTAGATCCTATAGAAAATCTTTTAGAAATATTTGAGATGTCATTTTTCAAAAATGCATTTTCTTTTGAAAGGTTGTTTGCATTTTCTTTCAAAGTAGAAATACTTTTGTCTAAACATTTGACCTTGTCTTTCAAAACATTTTCCTATTCTTTTAGTGCAGAATTTTCTCTTTTAAGTTCGGAAATCCTTTTAAGAGAAGTCTTGAGATTAAGACACAATTCATCAATGTATTTAGAAACTTTAGTAGGGATTTTCAAATTACTTACCTCAAATTCACTGTCTGAATCTGAGTCTGTCTCGGAGTTTGAATCTGAATCCGATTGTGCCATTAGACATATATTGGCATAATCATCATCACTTTCTTCACATTCTGTATCACTCCAGGTTTCTGCTTTGAGTGCCTTTCGATATTTCTCAGCTTTTCCTTTTTTTTTTTCCTCAGAAGGGGACAGTTGGGTCTGATGTGTCCCTTTTCTTACATTCAAAGCAGACTACATCTCTATTGGATTCATCATCCTCAACAGACTTAGTCTGTTGCTTTTGAAAACTCTGTTTCTTTGAATTTAATCTTCTTCCTTTTCTATTTAGTTTTCTGAATCTTCTTATCATGAGAGCAAGCTCCTCATCATCCATATTGTCTTTAGAATTTGTGACATCAGAATTATCATTAGATTTTAATGCAATGGATTTCTTACCTTTAGGATCTTCATCTTCATTGATTTGCTCCACTTCATAAGACTGAAGAGTCCCAACCAACTCATCGACAGAAAGTGGCATAATTCTTTGTCTCCCTTATTGAGATCTTTATGTGATTCCAATCCTTGGAGAGTCCACGCAGTAGCTTGTTTACTTTCATGGGATCGGAAATTGGTTGACCTTGATTTTCAAGACCATTCACGATTTCTGTAAAACGACTAAACATGTCAGTAATAGATTCTCCTGATTTCATTTTGAAAGCTTCGTATTGACCGAGGAGAATGTTGATTTTGGTTTCTTTCACTCGATCAGTTCCTTCATAAGTGATGTGTAATCTATCCCAAACTTCTTTGGCTGTAACACAAGAAGATATTATGTTATATTCAGTAGGTGATAAAGCACAATATAAAGAATAAATTGCTTTTGCATCAAGAGCTTGTCTCTTGGTTATCTCTTCCCGAGTCATTTCACTAGACTCAATAGCTTCTTTTCCTCTCTCTGAGACAGGTGCAGCTTTAGGAATGATTCATTTGTCTACCACGTCCCATTCCAGAGGATCCTTTGATCTTAGGAATGCCTTCATCTTGTTTTTCCATATGTTGTATTCCTTTCCATCAAAATAAGGCGGTCTGGTATTGCTTTGCCCTTCAACCAGTCCTGGAGCCAACATACTAGCCATGGATCTTTAACTCTAAAGTAAAACACTTCAAATTAAGTGAGTACACACGCTTTGATACCAATTGAGAAAGCTAGTATAAGCACCTAGAGGGGGTGAATAGGTGCACAAACAATTTTGCGAGATAAGTGTAGCACTAATCAACAATAGATTATGAAAAGGAAATTCGTCTCTTGTAAACAAAATGATTGATGATCAAAGTAAAAGAGTGTAGGGAAGAGAATTTGAACACAGAGTTTATAGTAGTTCGGCTTAATCCAAGCCTACGTCCACTATTCCGCACTGACAGCCCACCGGCTGGATTTCAATATGAACAAAAGAGTTGTTACAATAAAGCTCTCCATTGATTCCACAGTGTAGAGACTCTATTACACTTCCTCAAGGTTTCTCAAAGATATAGACTCTCTTTTGTGTACAAGATTTCGCTCAACAAATGAATTGACTAAGAACAAAGAGCTTCAGACTTTGGAATTCTTCTATCGCGCACACTCTCGAACAACTGGAACATCTTCCTTATATACTCCTTTATGCCATCATACCCGTTGGCACTTACCAAAGGAATTCTTCCAATCTACCCGTTGGACAGAATCAATTAGGAAGATCATCCGAGCTATTTAAGGAACATGACGATAGCCCATCAATCCTGCTCGCCCATACAATCAAGATCTCGGTTTCCATAAGTAGAACCTTCCAAGTATACTTCGCCAATCAACAGATCCATAATCCCTAAATCAATCTTGATTTGAATAATGGATTCCGACATGCTATATCCGGCCAGAAGATCTACTCCAGTCGATAAAGTCAAATCCTTAACGAAACATCCAGTTCTGAATAAGCCTTCTTCGACGGACTAGAAACTGTCAATGAGGATAGACTTTGAGTCTTGAGTCTGGCAGTCCGGAGGTCTTCAGACTTTAATAGAAGAGTCTGCAAGTCTTTAAACTAGACTAATAGAAACGTTTTGTCAGCTTCAAAACATTCAAGGAAGTTTTCTCCAACAACTTGAACCTGTAGGCCTTCGGTTCTTTGGGAAAAGGAGGCTAGCGCTTGCGCTTGATTTGCTACTATGATGAGGGGCGTGGGGGTGAAAGAAAAATAAAAGCAAACGGGATAAAAGAAAAAGAGGAAGGAAATTCAAAGCGATAAAAGACAAAAAAGGGGGGTCTTCCCCTTTTCCTTTTAGTCTGACAGCATGAGAGGGAGAGAGAGATGAAGCAAAAGTTAAAAAAAAAAAAAAAAAAAATTAAAGAGAATGATGGAAAAGAAGAGAGGAGAAGAAAATGGGTCTCTCTCTCTCTTCGCCGTTCTTGCGTGTGCAGCGAGAAGAGTGGAGGGGAAAGACAAGAGAGAAAAGTTCAAAATGAGGGCTTGCTGGTTGGCCTAAGGTGGGGCGCGTGAGACTGGGTCGATCGGGCCGGGCTTAAATCAGGCTAAGCGCCGGGTCCGACCTACCCGGGTCGTTTCTTTACAATATATTATTATTTTAATAATAAAAATTAAATAAAATAAAAAATAATTCATTTTTTAGAAAATCAGAGAAATAAAAAAGTATCCCATGTTTTCCCAAAAAATCAGAAAAAGCAAAAAATGATTTGTATTTTCAAAAAATGATCAAAAATCCATAAAAAAAAAAAAAACTGCTTTTTATGTTCAAATAAAATAGACCAAAAATATTTTTCCTCAACAAATGCATGGACTTACACATGACATGTAAGTCCACGTTAATCAATTAATAAATTAATACTATGAAAAACTCAAAATTGATACGCTTGTTATAAATTTATCCCAAATTGGTATATCCAAGGCAAATTCATCCCAAACTAGTTTATGAACTACTAAAAACCCTAAATTAGTACACACATGGTATATTTACTCTTCATTAGCTTCTGTCAAGTTTTACCATTAAATTTAGCAAGGATTATAGATTGTCTTCCTCTTCATTGAGTCCTTCATGGTTGTCTTTGTCTAAGGTTGTGGAGATTGCGAACATTTAGCTAGAAATCTTAAGTGACACTTTTAGTAACTCTAGTAGCATTCTTGACAAAATGGCTTGACCAAGTACCACTATCTAACCTAATCATTGCCTAATGTGACATCTCATATAAGACCATTAACAATGGATTAAGCCCTTGTGAGTTTTACTGAATCTTTTGGTCAATACTCTCTTTTCACGGTGAGCATTCTTTTCACATATGTCATGCAATAATTGTTAGAATCCTAAATCCCATTCAAAAGAGACCATTAAGCATTTGAGCTGACAACTTTTCTTGATAAATCCAGGTCCATGAACAAAGCAATTGGGCCAAGTTGTGTTGTACAATCAAGTTTATTTTACAAATTTCTTAAACAATGCCTCTATATCATCAATCCTAGAATTTTGTAGCTAATAAACTTAGAAGGAAATTTAGGTATTGATGTTATAGATGTGATGTTAGAGGAATGTGAAAAATAAACTTGAGTGCAAATCACAACTCGGCCTAATTGCTTCATTCATCAACCTAGATTTATTAATAAAAGTTGTCACCTCACATGCTCAATACCCTCTTTTGAATGGGGTTTGGGATTCTAACAATTATTGCGTAACACCTGTGAAAAGACACTATTTATGCTCCCATTTAAGGGAAAGTATTGACATGAGGTCAAGTAAAACTCACGTGGGCTTAATCTATCGTTAATGTTCTTGCACAAGATGCAACATTATGGAGTATTTACACCATACAATGGTGTTGACACCTAAATTTTGGCGATCCAGTCTTTTAATCATTATATAGAAAATTAGGGATTAATTCATTAAAAAAAAATGATTGCATAGCATATAATTTTAGAGGCATTTATTTTTCTTATTATTGCATTCTTATTAGATCAGGGATGGTGAATGGATGTGAACGAATGAGCTTAAGGATATTCGATTCCTCGATGCGATATATCTTTATTTAAAATAAGAAATAAAGCAAGAGGGAATAAATATCTTCATCAAATAGCGGTGAATATATTCATTCGCAGCAAGATCTAAAGTGAGAAGGGCAAGAAAAGATGTTGCATGTGGAGCATATATTTGAGCAATATATATTCGTGCGTCCAAAAGAAGAAGCAAAATAGATTTTCACGCTAAAAGAGGAAAGTGAAATCTGGTCTTCAATCATCCATTGGCGTGGGCAGAAGGAAAGGCTGCAAGAATAGGAATGGATCAGGATATAATATATTCTAAGGAGGGAGAGATTTATTCTTTTCCCTAAACAAGCCATCCCATCCTTACCTATAAAAGTAGACTCATTATAGTCGCTTGAAAGGAGGGGCCACACAATTCAATACAAGGCCATGGTTGAACACACGGCCATACAGAGAAAACTTTAAAGAGAAAAGTCAAGGAGAAAAAGCGTGAAGAGAGGGGAGACACTCAGAATAGAGGAGAGAGGGAGACGACGGCTGAACACTTCACAGCCAAACATCCCACTCCATCGACCCACACGGCCACGACTCTAGCACCGCCTGCTACTCCCGACAACTTGCTGCATCGACGAGAGTGCGGTTGCTGCGAACCCCCATCAACGAGTTGCAGCGTCTACACATTGCATGTTGACTAGTCCCTACCGCATTGCGAGCCCTTGGCGACTTGCTGTTGCCTCCTTGCACCGCTGCTGAGGCCAGTTGCTGCTGCTCCTGTCGCAGAGAGCTGCTCAACCAGGACATCCAGCGAACGTAATGAACATCAAAACGGTCCGGCGAGCTCCAGATTATTGACGGTTTCTCTTGCGATCGGCAAGTTCTTTTGTTTTCTCTGGTGTCTTCCCAATCTCAGTCCATTCCACACTGCTGAACCGTCAATGGCCGAGAGTTGGTAGAAGAGAAGAAGACAAAAGTCAAGTGGTGGATTGAAGATTAAAATAAAAAGTCCAAGAGCATTCCGTCGCACGTAGATTTGCTGAAGTTCTCTCATGCACTCATCTCTTTCGTGGACCTTTCCATAGAAAGAAATAAATAGAAAGTAAAAGAGTTGGAGCGGAATAGAGCGATCAATCCTCGACGTGCTCAACCGAGAAGCTTAGTGAAACAAATTCGTTCTCTTGATGAATTTTTTTAGCAGGATTTTCTAGTCTCGCCGGCCATCCACTCAAGCACCACTGTGAACCACCGCAAAGACCGCTACCACCGTCGCACACCATCACCCATCATCGTCCGAGCTCTTTGTTCGCCGGTTCCAATTTGGGAAACTTATCCGTGCAATACCTTGGGTAATTATCTCGTTTGCCATCAATTTGAATATTCTGTGATTCAATTTGATTGAGAATATTACATGATTTCTAAATTTGAGTGATAAGTGCACCCCAAATTAGGATTTATTTCCTAATTCGAAACCGCCTATAATCTTCGATTCCATCTATAAGGCTTTAGATGGAATTATTGATTGCGCGGGAATCTTTAAAATTGATGTTTTAATCTTTAAGACTTATGATCAACTCATCGATTTTATTTGTGAAATTTCAAGTTGATTGGATATTATTTCTTTATTCGCATTGATTGGATGATATACGAGCTTGAGTGATTTGATGCTTATCTTGCTTTAATTGCTTTATTTATGTTGAAAGCACAAAAAAAAAAAAAATTGCATATTACGCAGATTAGAATTGATTTCCTAGATAGGATTGCATGTTTATTTTAGTTTACAATTCTGAATTTAATAAAATACCAAATATATCTTTTTAGAATAAATTGAATTTTCTCCTATAAGATAGCTTGCGTGTTTGAATTAGAGTACTTAATTAATTTCGAATTTTAATAAAAAATACAAAAAATATCATGTGCATGTCATATAGAATTAGGTTCACAAAATGCATGTCATCTAACGATTGTTGCTAGGTTCATTTAATTAGAAATTGTCCGTCATTAAAATTAGGCCATTTGATTAAATTGCATTGCACGTAGATTAGATTTCATTAAATAAGAGAAAATCCTAAAACAAAAATTATGTTATTGTATGTTAATTAGAAATCATATCTAGGACTGTTGATGTGAATTTTGATCTCATATCATAGATGCTTTCGTTGTCATGGGGTAAGTTCCATAATTTATTTATTGCTTTACTTGGGTGTTAAATTGGTGGTTTGCACACTCGTATGATCATCTCACATGTTAGGGAAATAAATTAAAATCAATTAAAGTTGCTTACAAAACATTTTTTTGAAATAAAAAAGAGAAAGATATTAAAAAGGCGTTAGAGAAACCTAGCGTAATCAAGTTCCCAAACTCGTTACTTTACTTGGGTTTTTAATCGACCCACCAAAAATATATTATTAAAAATCATTTGCATGTTAAGAACTTGAACCTAAGTTGTGATGTGACATCCCGATTTTCCGATTCTATTTCAATAAATTGAAACGGGCATTTCGTTGGCACGCATATAGTTCTTTTCCTTGAGTCGGCCACTCACGTGAAAACTAGTCTATTAGGTGAAGCCGTTAAGAAATTCTAATGCATCAGACTCGAGAATTTGACTAGGAAGCGATCTTTCGACCGAGCTAATCTGCAAGAGTCATTGCAGCACAATTAAAAATTGATTAGAGATCGAGATAGGTCGACTCGACGGAGGCATGTGATCGGTGTGGGTGATTCCACCAGATCGCACAATTCTTGTCGATCGGCACTAGACCGACTTTTCTATCGATTGGGTACCCTGTGTTCGTATTTGAAACCTTGAGATCACCCCGACAACCGAAAGTCACCAATGTTTCAAAGATGTACATTGTGGCTTGAGATGATCAACCACAGGTCAAATGCATGAAAATTTCTAAAGGCTACCCGGTAGGTTGGGCCGCGCTAATATCGTGCCAAAGTGAAATTAACCGTGGAATTGAGATCGAATTCAGAAATTGGAAGTCTGGGTGTGTCACAAATCATTTTAGGAATATTAACTCATCTTTAAAAGATTTTTCGTGTAATCAGAATTTTTTAGCAATTAAATCAGAGAATGGCTAATTTGGCTCGAGAAATTAATAGGCCTGCCCTTGGTCGTGCTTTTGGGACTTAAGTTGGTTTTACGGACAAGTGAAGATGTGAATTGAAGTGTGGTGACATTGGATTAATTTTATGGACTTCAATTGGACTCAATTGGAAGAGAATTGATGGGAATTGAAGAAATTGGATGTACAAGAATTGGACCCTGGCAGAGGATGGAATTGGACCCATTGAAGATTGTTGTGGGAGGTTTGGAGATAGTGGAGTATGACATCACTTGATGATGTCATGGTGGGTCATTTTGTTGGATTAAAGAAAGAGAAAAAGAGAAAAAAAAATGGTCCCCTCCTTCTTTCTCCTTCCTCTCTCCCGTGCGACTTCTCCATCTCCATCTTCTTCTTCTTCTTCTTCGGTGGCCATCGCAAAAGAGATCCGGTTGTAGCAGCCTTCGCCCGACCGGTCGCCCGTCCGCTCGTTGTTACCGTCGTCGCTGCCGCCCCGCGCCCGCTTGTCGGTCAGCTCGCCTCTCCGCTCCGCCTCAACCCGCGTCCCCGACAGATCTGCAATCCGAAGACAGCGAGGCCAGCAACACCGTCTGAGCAGCCGCACGGGTTCGCCCGTCGCCGCTCGCCGTCTCGCACTCCGCTACTGCCCACGCTCGCCTGCGCTTGGCCGACGCCCAGCTGCGTCTCAGCCTTGGTTCGTGCGTTCCAAGAGCCGCCGGAGCTCGTCTCCACCGCCGTGAGCCGCCGTGCACCCCCACTGTCAGCCTCGCCGGAGCTCCGCCCGAGCTGCCACCCCTCTCCTCCGCCGTTCCTCCGCTTGATCAAGCCCGGATCCGCCCCTTCTCGGCCTTAACCAGTAGCTGGAAAAATGGGTTTGGCAGTGGACGTTTGGCCCGTTTTGGTCGGCTTCCCGGCCCCGGATGCTTCGCTCGCTTTGAGGAAAGTTGTTCCCCTCGGCGTCCCCGTCGTTTCGGTCCGTTTGGCTCGCTAATCCGGTGAGTTTAGCTCACTAAATATTGATTAGACGGTTAATGATGCCTAAGTGTACTTAGTCTAAGCTAAGTAAGCATAGGTGATTAGTTTAGTTTATTTAATTGTGATCTAGATTAAGATGTTTGTTTAATTTAAAGCATGTTTAATTAAAGGCTAAGAGAGTTTATTTAATAATAAACCTTGATGGGACATAATAGGATTTTAATTTTGAATTATTTAATTGTTTCGAAATTCTGGAATTTATATTATAATATTACATTCCAAAATTATTTATAAAAAAAACGGAAAAAAATTAATTTTGACCACAATTGCTCAGAATTTCGTGCCGATCGCTCTTTGTGTATTTAGAATTTGAATTTGATGATCAATTGTGGCAAATTGAGTGTGATTGCGATAAATAGGGATTCTTTTTATAAAATCCCAAGTGTCAGAAGTTGATGGAAGAACGACTGTGATTGGCCACCTATTAAAGGTTGCGCCCAGTGAGGCCGTGATTGACCACCTATTAGAGGTCGTGCCCAGTGGGGCCATGATTGGCCACCTATTAAAGGTTGTGCCCAGTGGGGTCATGATTGACCACCTATTAGAGGTCGTGCCCAGTGAGGCCGTTATTGGCCACCTATTAAAGGTTGCGCCCAGTGGAGTCGTGATTGACCACCTATTAGAGGTCGTGCCCATCAGGCCGGGATCTACCACCTTTCAAAAGTTGTGCCGAGTGGGGCCGTGATGCCACTAATTCAAATTTTGCCGAGTTGGGCCGTGATTGCCACTGGTTGTTAAACCTTCCTATAGGGTCATGATTGGAAGCAGTGACTGATTTGCTAGAATGACATGTAATCAGCCGAGTCGATTGATCGCTGAGACGATCCAAGTGGTTGAGTTGTTCTGATGATGTGATTGTGCCGCAGTTGTTTGGTTATCATAATTGCACGTGGTTGAATTATATAAACTGTGCTAACCTGCAGATGAAGACTAATGCGAGGTAAGTCTTTGTGTGATGTGGCTAGGCCACTCGGGGCGTATTTTCTTTCTAATAGGGGTTTTAGGGGGTTGAATTTGTTGAGACATTGTCTCATCCCGGTTTGGGGATTACAATTTCAGGTCCCTGGTGGACGGAGCGGCTAGATAGCTTTGGTTGGCCTTGAGGAGTTGCAGAGGTGAAGTCATAAAGATTGGAGAACGTGTCCTGCTAGTTGGTTTTAGGATAATTCCCCTTTTGTCGAGCTGGTCTAATTTGTAGACAATCCAGTGTTATATTTAAACCCTTTATGTTTGTAAATGAGTGTTCGGTATTGCGATTGATTGCATGCTTTTCTATCCCAAGTTAAATGTAGTTAGGGGATTTGTTTTGCTTCTGCATACATAATAAAATGAATGGGTTGGCGACGTATCATGGGATGTCGCATATTTGATCGACCGCAGTGGGATGTGCGCGCTCGGGGTTCGGGGCGTGACACGTGAAGTGCCGGAGTGCCAAAACTTGGTATGGAGGGACATTTAAGTGCCAAAAGTTAGGAATGCCAAAATCGGAGCAAAATGGATTACTTAACTGCCAATCCGGCCAAAATGCTAACGTGGCGATTTTCCGGCAAGTTAAGTGCAAAACGACATCGTTTTGCACGCTAACGTGGCTAAAAAATGCAAAAATAATGTCGTTTTGTCTCTGACGTGGTAAATAATTAATATAAAAATTAATTAAAATTAATTTAAAAATAAATTTATTTAAAAAATTTTAAATTAAAATTTTTAAATTTAAAAAAAAAAATACAAGGGGGAGGGGAGGGGGAAAGGGAGTTGGGTGAGGGCTGAGCCTCACCGTCGTCGCCTCCCCACCGCCGTCGAGAAGGGTCAGCAACGGAGGGGGAGGGTTGGCCGGGGTCGTAAGCCCCCGGTCTACCAGCGGCAAGGGCCCGCGAGCCCTTACCGGATCTGGGTGAGGGTTGGTGGCCCTCGCCCGGCCGAGCCAAGGGTCGCCTCTCGCCGAGGCAACCCCCAACGGGTGGTGACCCTTGGCACTGGCCGGGCGAGGGCCGCCGACCCTCATCCGATTTGATGAGGACTCGCGGAACCTCACCACCGGTTGGCCGGGGTTGACAACCCCGGCCGACCCTACCCCCTCCGTCACTTGCCCTTCTCGGCGATGGTGGGGAGGTGGTGGCGGCGAGGGCTCGCCCTCACTGTCTCCCCCCCACTTTTTTTTTTTTTTGTTTAAATATTTGTATTTTTAAATGTTTTAAATAAATTTAGTTTTAAATGTTTTAAATAAATTTAATTTTAAGTTTAATTTAATTAATATTTATATTAATTTTTTACCACGTCAACACCAAAATGACGTCGTTTTGCATTGTCTAGCCACGTTAGCATGCAAAATGACGCCGTTTTGCGCTTATTTCATCGGAAAATCGCCATGTCAGCATTTTTGCGAATTTTGGCTGGGTTGGCAGTTAAGTAATCCATTTTGTTCTGATTTTGGCACTTAAGTGTCACTTTAATAACTTTTGGCATTTAAGTGTCCCTCCGTACCAAATTTTGACACTTGAAGTATACTTCTCCTCTAAGTTATGAATTGGTATGGACTTGGGAGAACCCGAGCTAAGTTTAGGCTTAGTAATCTATTAGCCAAATCTTAAGTGGTTCACCCGAGGTTAAGTCATGACAAATGGTACTTGGTCAAGCCATTTTGTCAAGAGTACTACAGGAGTTACTAAAGGTGTCACTAAAAAGCTCTCACTAAATGGTGTTCACAATTTCCACGAACTTAGGCAAAGACAATGAAAAGGATGAGGATCTAGAGTTTTCACTAAATTTAACAGTAAAATCCGATGGAAGCTAATAGAAGGTAAATGTGTTACACGTGTACTAGTTTGTAGTTTTTGATGGCCCAAAAATTAATTTAGTGTAAAATTCTTACAAGTGTATCAATTTTAGTTTTTTTTTTTTTTTTGGTGCTATTAACCTATTAATTGATCCACATGGACCCATGTGCATCCCGATTAGCAATTTAACAATAATATTTGACAAAAGCTAATGGAAGATAAATATGTCATGCGTGTATCGATTTAAATTACTTTGTGATAATAAAATTAACTTGAGATAAGTTTATCACTGATTTACAAATTTCAAGTTTTTAGTAGTATTACTCCTTATAAATTTTAAGTATGAATATTCTAGTGTATATAAAATACATCATCCCTTCGATTGATAATATAAAATACTTCCTTGTTTCGTTTTCCTCTACATTTTTCGATGGCCCATGCAGCGATCGTGCGGGCTCAAATTCTAGCCCTAAAATGACCTTTTTCACAGTCGAATTTTAGCTGCAATTCATTTGTGGATGGCGTCAAATGGGTTGACAAAAGTCTGACCTCCAATACCATCGACATGGACTTTAACTTATTAAGGTCAGGTGTCGTTTTCCTCGAGTCGGGTAGAAAACTGTCACCTCTTTTTAATTTTGTTGTCAATCGAAAGGCTAAAAGAATGGCATGATGGTGATTAGACTTCTCAAGTTTTTTCTTACCCTTCATTTACTCAATGTAAAGCATTCAAAGACGAAGACGTTCAGGTGACTTGTTAATTGAGTTTTCTCTGCCAGTCAGGGATTATGTGATGGCAAAATTGAACCTTTTTTCTTTTAGAACAATTTTCTACTAATCTATTTATGCATATGACACGCCAACTCCTATATTATTCTGGCCAAAAGAATTCGTAAAAAATTAAAAAGAAAAGGAAAATAATGTGATACCTGAGTGTCCCACCAAAAACCCGAAGCGTGGCTTTACATCATGACGTGGAAATATAGGCAACGTCAGGTTAGGGCTACAGTTATTGCGCGACAGTTTCCTTAAAAAAATATACTAAAGTAATTCGAAAAAAGATAGATAGTTTTTCCTTCAATAGATCTAGAAGAAATCTCCCCATCATTTGAACTATTTTCTCTTAAATAGAGGAAGAGTGGGGCCTCACTCTGTTGTCTGAACTTATTAACTAATTTCCATATCGCAGTAGTAAGTTGGTGCGGTTTTGACGCTTTTTGTCTTTTGGGGTCGATTTTGTTTGAAAGAAAACTATTTTTTTGAAATTGTTTTTACACTTTCCAGTTATAGATGATGGAAAACTAATCAATTTACGGAAAATATTATCCATAGACTGAAAACTGACAAATTTAGATTGGGGAAAAACCACTTCCATTTCTAGCAAGAAGAAAATTACTTTTCTTAAACCACCAAACAAATGAAAATGAGTCATTTTTCTCAAAAATAATTTCTATGGAAAATATTATCCTTTATTAGTGAAACAAAGTCACCCTCAAGTTTTGTTTGTTTCATGGAGAATATTTTCATGGTCACATTTCCCATGACACAAACAAAGCCTTAGTTTAATTTGAGCCGTTGGATTTGTTTAAATTAGATAATTTCAGGTTAACGTAAATCTCAACGTAGAAACACAAGGCTTGTGATTTTAAATAATAAGGACTTCGCCTTTAGCTTCAATAGTGTTGGCGGAGCTCTCTAGTGCTCATTCAATATGTTTTCGTTAGGAACTTTAGCATCTCATACTTGATGAAGGATTTGCTCTTAGTGTTGGATCCATGCTCCTTCAACCTATTTTTGTTGTCTCTATAAGGCTTGGGAATGCCAAACCTCGGCATGCACCTACCAAAAGGCAAAATCGTAGCTATAGACGAAGATCTCAACTTGTGTTCATCACTAATGATGACGTGAGATTTTATGATTGGCCGCCAATCCTTTTGCTTTGATGCAACATGGATCTATTCTACCATGCTTTGATGATTCTTCTTGAGAGTTTGGATTGTTTTGTAGCTGTATAGGCTTGCTTTGTTATAATGATCTCTGGAATTATCAACATATCTTTTTCCATAGGCTTGCAGGGGCAGAATGAGTCTGCACCGGTGACATGGACGGGCGGGAGGGATTAGGGGAAACGTCACATTTATGGCCAAACATGTCACACTTGAGGCACTCGACCGGCCTTCATTCATACTCAACGGCAATGGACCACGCAACTCCATCCACATTCACTACAATAGCCGAAACTCTGGCTGTTTTGCTTGGATCTCAACGCATATTCTGGTGAAAGAAATCATCTTCATACCCTTCGTGCATTGGTCCACAAAAAAGGGGTTTGCCAACTGAGCTAGCTATGACACTAATCACCGGTGCGAACCATAGGTCAAGAGGAAGATTCTTGAATCTTATCCACACCGAGATGGAAGATTGCTTGTCCTTTTTAATTCCAAGAGGGGTTTCCACTGCTGCAAAATGAGGGGAACCCTAGCAACGGTGAGAGGACCCTGTTCCAAAATCTTCCTTTGGAACAAAGGGTCCGGGACATGAAAAAAGAAGAACCCTTGGTCGTCAGCTAGCACATCCACTAGCTTAGAGCCCCGAGTATTCTTCAATGCTTGCTTGGTGATCTGAAATGGTAGCCTTTTCCCTACAAAGTAACCAACCAAGAACTCGTTCCACTTGGGATCCGCAGCCTGCAACACCTCTTTGGTTAAATTAATAACCGAACTATCCTCCACAAAGGAAGGAGGGACATATGTCAGCTCGTATCCCTTTACTGCCAGCCGCACCACATTAGCCCAAGACCAGGCTTGGGGAGGCCTCGAGGAGCTAGCTGGCTTGCTTGGGGTCCTCTTAGTGGGAGCACGTGCACGGCTATAGCCCTTAGATCTTCCTTCACGGGGAGGCCTAGAACTCGAACCATGCTTGACACCATCCCCGGCCGAAGAAGGCCCCCCGACGGGAGGAGGGGTCTAGACTGGCTTACCAACAGGCCGGTCTACTGTCTTGTGAGGAGGAGGGCTAGGTCCCTTACCGCTACTAACCTCTAGATGTGTCTCAGCCGAAGAAGACGCCATCGGACCAGTAAAAAGCCTCCAACAGCCCAACCAGACCCTCTATAGTACAGACGAAGGAAAAGAATCCATACCAGGGCCAAGCTGCAAAGAGGAGGGGAGCTAAGGGACCACCACAACCACCGCAAAGCCCAATGCTTAGCTCCTGAACCAACTCGAACAAAACCAGAGGACAGAAGAGCCAACAGCGAAATGGGCGAAACAGGGGCGAGTAGGGCAGCTTCAATCTCCATTAAGGGAGCAAATCGGGACAAACTACTTAGTGAGAAGATGGAGTGTATCAAGAAGAAGAAACCCTCCAAAGATTGAAGCAAACGAGTGGCTAAAATTGCCCAAGGCGAGCAGAGAACCAAGCGGAATGAACAGGGCAAAAATCGCCCTCTAGAGAGAAGATGAACAGTAAATCGAGAAAGCACAAATTGCCAGCCCCCCCAAGTTTGGGAGGAATATTCGCTCTTGCACAACTAGAGAAATTAGGATCGATGACTTGATTACACTAGTTAATCAGTAATGCCCTTTTGGTACCTAATCTTGTTTAAATCCTAAGGCATTTTTTGGATTTTTATCTTTTTCTGAAAATATTAATCATTTTTGGCTTTGTTTCTAACTTTTTGGGCTTTTTGGGAAAATATGGGATATTTTGGGATTTTTCTAATTTTCTGAAAAATAAATTATTATTTTTTGTTTTATTATTTTTATTATTTATTACTTATTTATTTTTTTATTAATATATATTTTTTTATATGAAAACGACCCGGGTTGGATCCCGGTTGTGGACCGACTCGAATCGGTGTGGGCCGGCCTAGGTGGGCTCGAAGTGCGGGCCCGGCCCGCCCTCTTTTTGGTATTTTAATCAAGGCCCACAAATAAAAAACAAAAGGCCCACCTATTCCTAAGCCCGTGTGAGACTAGCCCATGTGCGACCGACCCAAACAACCCAAATCCGCAGATGCCCAACCCGAAGAATGACCTAAGCCCAACTCCGTCCGGGACCAAACCCTACACAATTGGCAGCTCCTGCCTAACCTGGCTTGTAGCTGTTGACCCGACTCGCGATGTCTCCTCCTTCTCCGTCAATCTGCAGCGCCGATGGAGGGCCTGGCCGGATATTCAACAGAATGACGACGGCCACGCAGTGATGACGATAGCCACGCAGCGGACGGCAGTGGCCGGTTATTCAAGGGGATCGGCATCGGAGGATGCGGCACGGCAGCAGCAGTACATAGCTACTCAGCTAGTTGGGACAAAGATTAGGGTTTCAAAGGGCGTTGACATCGGGGGCCGCGAGAGTGGGTGACGACGATGCGGTGCTAATGCAAACTGTGGCGGCACAGCTCGAGGGATGCAATACGGGCGACACAGGATTTGACATCCCAGATTTTCAACCATGTTTTCTACTGAATAAATCGGGCTTTTCATTGACGCGACTATAGGGCTGTTCTCAGAACTAATCACTCTTGAGATAACTAGACTATCCAGGGAAGCCATTAAGGAATTTTAAGGCAATAGACTTGAGAATTCAACTAGGAATCGACTTCTCGACCGTGCTAATCTTTAGAGGCAATTTCGGCACAGTATAAAATCGATTTGAAATCAGAGATATGTGGCCGATCGTGGGTGACTCCACTAAATTGGAAAATTCTCGTCGATCGGCACTAATCTAATTTTACTGTCATTTTGGTACCTTGTGTTTGTAAATGAATTCTCGAGATTTTCACGATAATTGAGAGTCACTAATGAGTCGAGTGGGTTCATTGTAGCTCAAAGAAAATCGACCACGAGTCATTTGCACTAAAAATCTCTGAAAACTATCCAGTAGTCTAGGTGACGCTAAAAATGCGTCGAATGGAAATTAACCGCCAATTCAAGTCCAATTTCAGAAATTGAAAGTTCTGTTATGTCACAATCTATTTTAGGAACGTCGACTCAGTTTTAGAAGATTTTTCGGAGATTCCGAGATTTTTACGGAAAATCGATTCGGACGTCGTGGAAATTAACGGAAATTTGGATGGACTCTTTTGAAGGGAAATTGGACTTCCAAGCCGAGCCTTTGAGTGTCAAGGACATACAGAAAATTTTACGGGATTTATCTTCATTGAGATTGAACCTCGATTTGGAGATTTAAGTGAGGAATAGAAGCTAATTTGGTGAAATTCGGAATAAGGCTTGAGGCAGCAAATTTTTGGCTTCAAACTTGATTTAATGGTGGAATTTATTTGTTAAAAAGTAAGTGGGGACATTAGGATATGTTTGAGGGGTTTGAGGGGACCAAACAATCAATGGAAGGGATAGAATTGGTGGGCTCCCTCCTTCGGCAGCTTCTTTAACAAGTCAAGGCCGCCGACCTCCTCTTGGACATATTTGCTTCTTCTTTCATTTTGGGCTGTTTGGCAAAACCACCGAAAACCCCCTCTGCCTCCTTACTGTTTCACCTGCGCGCTCTAGCCTCCACCGAATTGAAGCCCACGAAGACCGAAGCCAGCGAAGCCGCGTCTTCCTTCCTGCCAGCTCGCCCTCTCCCCACTTCGGTTTTTTCCTCTCTGCCGCGTGCGTCCGCTTCTCCATCCGCCACCTGCCCCATCTTGGTTCTGCTCCCCCATGAAGAATTGTCTGGCCGAGTCAACAAAACCAGCAGGTTTTCCCCATAGTTGACCGAAGTTGCTCTCTTTATCCACGCGGCCAACTCCACCTTCTCGTGTCTTTAAACCCCACCGAAGTCAGCGAAGCAGCTTCTTCTTCCGCGTGGTCTTCAGCAGCAACGGCGTCCGCGTGTCTTCGGCCAGCTGCTTTCCTCGTCGTTGAACCCGCATCCGTGGGTTTCCTTGCCGAAGCAAGCTGCCAGCGAAACCGCCTTCTCCAGCAACTTTGGTCTTCAATTTTCGTGGTCCAACAGCAGCCCTAGCTGCTTCTTCGGTCGGCCGTCTCGTCCGAGTCCAACCCATCCGAAGACAAGCCTGCAACAGCCCACACGAAATTGTCGTGGCCCAGCTCGCAAGAAGCCAGCCCAGCGAATTTCATTGGTTCCATCAAGCTCAGCCCAGTTCAGTTGCAATTCGGCCCAAAAATCTAGTAACTCAGGCCCAGTTTTGAAGCCCAAGAAGTTTCTACAGCTCAGCCTGCGAAGCTAATCGGCCCAAGTTCGGTCTAAGCCCAGAATTTCTATGGGCTTGCGAAGCTTGTAGGCCCGGCCCGAGTGTTTGTCGATGCTGTCGAAGTTCGAATTTCGGCTGCCGTCACGTTGCCATGTGGTGATCCGATCTCCGCTTTTAATCAAGTGAGTTTTACTCACTAATGCTTTTATAGTTTGCTAATTATGCCTAAGGGTTGATTAGATTTAATTAAGTACAATTAGGTGGTTAGATTAGTTTAGAACGATTAAATTAGTGACTTAATGATGCATGTTAGGTGGTTAGACTTAGTCATTAGCAAGTAGAGAGCTTCTAATATTTATTGAATGCATCTCGGGAATTTCCCGACCCGTTTCGGGTTCTAATTAGGCATCACGGGCCTAAATTGTATTTTTAATATTTATTTATCTTTTTTTTAAATTAATTATTTAATTAATTATTTATTTTCCGAAAATTCAACTGGGATGAATAGTGATCCGGATTTTATACTGATGATTGTCGTGCTGTCCATTTATTTAATTGAGCTTTATTTTGTGCTAAAATGAATTAATTGTGATTATAAGATTATTTTCCTGAATTAATTGACTTGGATAGTTAATTGGAAAATAACCGGGTGTCGGTTGACAACACCAAAAGTGTTTTGGTGGACTACAGATAATGGTGGGATTCGTGGAAAGGAAAGTATAATATTTTGGTTAAGGCCAACCGTCTACCCACACACGGGTATTTTTATTAGAAATGATAAAAATGGTGATTTGATTAAATGATCAATTTTCTGCATACTATGAAAGTATGGCTGATAGCTTCTGGTGAGCATATATTATTTTTGGCATACTATAAAAGTATGGCTGACAGCTTCTGGTGAGCTATAGTATACTATATTGATAATTGCGGCAGCTTCTGGTGAGCATAAATAGTATACTATATTGATAATTGTGGTAGCTTATGGTGAGCTATAGTATACTATATTGATAATTGCGGTAGCTTCTGGTGAGTTATAGTATACTATATTGATAATTGCGGCAGTTTCTGGTGAGCTATAGTATACTATATTGATAATTGCGGCAGCTTCTGGTGAGCATAAATAGTATACTATATTGATAATTGTGGCAGCTTCTGGTGAGCATAAATAGTATATTATATGAGTATAATTGCAGTAGCTTTTGGTGAGCATATATAATATACTATATCTAGAATTGAGGCAACTTCTGGCGAGCATAAATCTATAGTATATTATCTCAGTAATTGAGGCAGCTTCTGGTGAACTATACTACTTATTATCGGCTTATAATAAGCAGTCCTGGGTATGATCAGACTTATAGGTAGTATTGATTGAAGCGGCCGGGGAATGGTCATCGTTGACATGTAATCAACTAGGTCAATTGATCATTGCTTTGATCTGATGTCTTGAATTGATTGATTGAATTGAAATGATCGATGAATGGTCCGATTGACATGAAATCGACTAGGTCGATTGATCGAGATATCGATATGTGATTGCTAGGGTGTCTATTGAACTGTGCTAATATGTAGGTGGAATCTGAGGCCAAGGTAAGTCCTTTGACCCGTGTGTGCATAGGCAGCCCGGATAGCGTATTGGTTTACTAATTGGGTCTTAAGGGGTAGAACTTATTGAAACGTAATCTCATCCCGGTTATGGGACAACATTTTAGGTCCCTAAATGTAGTAGACCTGAATTTTGAAGATCTCAGAAGTCTAGTGTAGTCTACTGAAGGCTCTGGTTGGAGTGTGGAGGATGATGAAGAGGAGAACGAGGACCCGTAGTTTATGGAACCCTTACCCCTGCTTGTAGACCTTGTTCCTGGACATGTTTAAGTTGAGTATAACTTGGTAGCCTGCCTTATATATATGTGCACTGGTTTGCAATGTATATAAGTGTGGTTGTTTTTGAAAGTTCGGAATTTAGTCATATTTTCCTATCCCATTGTTTTATTGTATGGGGATTATTTTATATGCTTCCGCATGCGTATTAAAAAGAAAAGGGTTGGCGATACATAGTCATAGGATATCGTGTTATAAAATCGACCAAGTAAAAGGATGTGTGCGTGCCCGAGGATTGGGGCGTGACACAGGGACAGCATTGGTGGCTGAGCAACGGCAGCGAGGTGAGTAGCGGTGGCTCAGTGTGGCAGGGGTTGCGGATAGTTGTCGAGGACAGCGTTAGGGCTGAACAAAACCAGCGTTGGGCTTACCGTGATGGTGACGAAGGCTGAACGGTGGCGGCGGCTGATCTGGTGCTACAATAGAGCTTGATCCGGCGCACCCTCTTCCCTCCCTGGATTTCGCTCAAGCATTCCTCCGGATCCGACCTTTTTCAGCCAGATCTAACCCCCCTTTCTTCAGCCAACGTCCAATCTCCGACCGCCTCCCCTTGGGCCTCCCCTGAAGTCTATTGGGGGAGGTTCTTGAAGTTCGCTGCCGGTGATCCCTCTCGGCCTGTTGTTTGACCTTCCCCCGATGCCCTATTTATAAGCAAGGGGAAGGTCGGTTGACGGAAGTTCGGCCACCAGTCCTTCGCACTCCAAGCGGCCTCCGCCAGCCGAACCGACGTCTTGTTGAGGTGGCTCTAGCTAGGCCACCTACCACATTGAAGATGCATCTTCTCCGCCTGCTGTGCCGTATGTCGCCATTCGACCTTCTATCCGACATCATGCGCGTCGGAGCTCCCCTGCGCGTGCTGCATATCCACGGAGGAAGAAGACAAAAAGGAAAAAAAAGGGGGCCAAGCCAGGTCGCACAGGCTGGATTGTGAGGGCCCGCGTGAGGGAAAAAAAGGGAAGGGGCTGGGCTCGAAGGCCCAACCCTGGCTGTGTTTATGCTTTTCTTGTTTTTATTTTTTATTATTATTTATTATTTATTATTTATTATTCGTGTGCTTTATTTATTATTTATTATTTATTATTTATTATCTGAAAAAAGTGAAAAAAAATAAAATAAAGATTAATGGATGCAAAAATAGAAATTAAGGCCTAATTAAAAAGACCTAACCAAAATTTAGGTGTCAACAGTTGTCCCTCTTTGAAAGTGAGCTCGTAAAGGTTGCATTCACAGGCAAACTGATACCTAAATTTGTCCATGCATATGTAATAGATTATATCTTATTTGGGACCTAATGTCCTATGCATAAAAAGATCAATATATCATTATACATACTAGGATAGATAAGAAGATACCTGGAGTTACTTACTAAGAATGAATGAGATAGGGCGCAAACCCCGAGTTTAGCAAGTATCAAGGTACCCTCTTACCTGATGATGTAAGGAAATTATCTTTCCAAGACCTGAACCTTTCTTTGATCGCCTGTTAGAGCGATAAGTTGTTTGTTTAGAACCCGAACCTTTCTTCAGTCGCCTTGACGAGAAATTGTTTTTCTAGGACCCGAACCATTCTTTGGTCGCCTGTTAGAGCAATAAGTTGTTTATCCGATCTTTCTTGGGGGATGCGCCAACTTTTCTTAGGACATCTGTTTGTTGGGTGCCTAATCTTTGTCAAGGACACCGGTTGATTACCCGACCTTTCTCAGGGGATGCATTGACTTCTCAAGGCATCTATTTGTTGGGTGCCTAATCTTTGTCAAGGACACGGTTGATTACCCGACCTTTCTCAGGGCATCCGTTTACTGGGTGCCTGATCTTTGTTAAGGACACGGTTGATTACTCAACCCTTCTTGGGGGATGCGCCAACCTTTCTCAGGGCATCTATTTGTAGGGTGCCTAATCTTTTTCAAGGACACCGATTGGTTACCCGACCTTTCTCGGGGGATGCGTTAACCTTTCTCAAGGCATCTGTTTGCCAGGGATACCTGGATATTTATAGGTATTGAAAGAGTACTTGGGCATTCACAAGTACTAACCTGGAGGATATATAAACTTCTGCATGCGTCAAAGGGGTACCCGGTCATTCGCAGGCTTTGAAAGAGTACTTGGATGATCACAAGTACTAAACCTCAGAGAATACCTGGTCATTCGTAGGCATCGAATGAGAACTTGGATGATCACAAGTACGAACCCTAGAGGATACCTGGGATTTGCAGGCATCGAAAGAGTACTTGGATCATCACAAGTATGAACCCTAGAGGATACTTGGGATTTGCAAGCATCGAAGGAGTACTTGGATGATCACAAGTACGAACCCTAGAGGATACTTGGGATATCCGTGAAGGTCTCCTAGTAGATGGATTATCAAGGATGTGGCATCCGGGTTTTCGTCAGACCTAGAATAAGTAACAGCTCATCACGGATCGATGGAAGTGCCGTCGAACTGTGTCGTTGGCACCACTTTCGGTCACCTTTTATCATTTCATTGTCGGACCCAGACGTCACGTTATGCGATGATCTTAGGATATGCGTCGTAGTCGTGCCCTTGCCGCATTAAGGTAATTCGATCATCGCATGGCTTACTACTTCGTCGAAAGTTTCCTACACATCAAAACCATGTCACCCAAGTAATCAAGCAACAAGAGAGGAATTTGGACCTTGATAAAATCATTCTTTAGTAAGCCCAAGGAGGAAGGGAATTCGGCCATGAATGGGGACGTGCATACATGCATGGGGAGGGGAAGGTGGGCTACGTTCAAACCGCCCCAACCTTCTCCATATTGGTCGGCACTTGAGTCAACTAAGGAAGGAAAATAGTTGAACCCATGAAGACACGTGTTTTCCTTCGCGGTTGCCAGCGAAGAAGGAACTTTGGACAGCTGCGTCGACCGTGTCTTCAAGCGGCAAAGAGGGCCATCAAGAACAGTCCACGAAGGAGTCACGTCCGCTGGTCAACAAATGGAAAATAATTGACCGAAAGGCCCTCTTCAGTGGACACGTCGATGCATGCGGGGGGAGAGAGCTGGCCACCGAAGAACCCACTCCCTGCCACGTTCACCAGCTGGCTTCGTTGGATGATGCCACCAAATAACCTGCATGCAAGAAAAATTAATTAACCAATTAAGTAAGGAGCAAAAGGGGCGGATTAGCCGAGGGAGGGAAGAGAAGAACCAAGCGGAACTTCGAGTGAGAGAGAGAGTGATCGAGAGAGGGCAGCGAAGCGAGTGAACGGCGAAGAGGAAGAAGAGACCGCCTTCTGCCGTGCTTGAGCTGCCACCGTCGACGCCGCTAGTCTTCGCCGCCGTTGAGCCGCGTTCGAAGACCCACGAGCTTCCTGTTTTGTTGTCGATTGAGTTTAGGAGTGAGGCAAGTGAAAGTTCATTGATCTATGTTTTGCATGCTGTGATTAACTAGTGAAGTGCTGGTAGATGTGAGAAAATGCAGAATTTGGAGCTGCATGTTGATTTTAGATGAATGAGATGAAGCTGGACTAAAAAATTGAGCAAAAACAGAGTATGTTCTATGGATTTCGGTTTTTGGGTTGAAATAAGAACTTAAGGGTCTAACTATAGTGATTTTTGAAGTAAAGTAGCTGTAATGTAGTGTAATAGACTTGTAAACACTTGGCTGTGGACGTTGGATGCTGAGATTCAAAGAGTAGGAGTAGTTCTCTTTAGGACAGTAAACTGTTTTTGCAGAAGACAGTATGACCTTCAGTGATTTCATGATTTTTCTGTAATTAGCTAGCCAAAATTTGATTTTAAATCCTTAATGAAAGTTGTAGGGCACATCTTCAGGAACAACATATCAAAAATTTAGAATAAAAAACAAGATATGACCGCCGAAACGATAATGCTAAAGCTGGAAGTTATTACAGAGTGTTAGCAAGGAATACGGAAATTATTACTCTTGATACATAAGGATTTTGACTTGGTGTTCTTCATAAAACTTTTTTCTTTAGGTCTTATTGATAACTTGTCAAAATTTCATAGTTTTCTGAGTTCATTTGGGAATTATTCCGAAATTTTTACCAGAACTGCACATTTTAATGATCAAGCTGTTTTGTTTCGAATTTACACAAATTGTCCCAAAGGTGAATATATCATGAATTGTTATGTGACATGATGATATTGACATTCAGCATATCATGAAATATTGAGATTTGGTGAAGATTCATTAGACATCTTGTCATTGCATTGAAAAGTGTTTTGGAAATTAAGATATTAATTGTTGCCGTTGGACCCTCGGGTCAACGATGCCCCGGGAGTCGGGATGCCCAGAGATTCGAATGAGTCGATGCCCTTTGGATGCCTGGTTGTATTATGAATACATGCCTAGAGGTTTTCCCCGGGAGCATCGGGATGCCCGGTTGTATGCTTGTCGGTACGTAAATCCGGAGGTTAGGGGTAACCATGTCTATGGTCCCCAGTGATTCCTCATGATGCTAAGTGGGGTGCGAGATGCCCAGAGGTTCGAATGAGTCGATGCCTTTTGGATGCCCGGTTGTATTTTGAATATATGCCCGGAGGCTTCCGCAACGCCAGGTTGGGTGCGGAATCCCAGAAGGATGCAAGCGCTGGTCCTTTGGGGGATGAAACCTTTTGAATATTAAAACTGATGATTCTACTAAGTGTGCATGTGGTCTGGTTATAGGACTAAATTATATGGCATGGAATGGGACGTGTCATAACAGTTTGGTCCTATGATCGAGACTTGTGTAAATGGACATGATGCATCTTGAGGGTTTCGAAATTTTACTTGACATTGCAATAAAGAATTTCATGATTTTGATGTATACTTATCCTTTGATTACTTGTTTTTGTCTATCTTGCATGAATCTAAATATTGATGGTACTGCGTGATATAGCTTAATGAATCTTTTACTGCTGAGTGGTTGTACTTACCCCGTTTGGGGACTAACATTTCAGACTAGATAAGATGCCTCTGCTGTCACCACCACCAGAAATGGACCGAATGGTTGGATATGACCGCGAGGAGGACAGCAAAGGAAGGAACTTTTTGACGCCGACACTGATCAATAGACTTTAAGTATACGACCGTTGGAAAAGATGTCAGTCATCTTTTGAAATATAGCCAAGTATAGAAGACTACGGCATTTTGGTGTACCGACAAATGATGTCCATCTGGTTTAAATAAATAAAAGTGTTCGGCTTTTACTTATAAAAATGTTTAGTTTGTGTGCATTGTTTCTGAATTTGGAATAGGGAGATGTTGGATTTTGCTACCGCTATATAAACTGCACAAGGACTGATCTAAAAAATGTAAACCCTCAAGACTCAGGGACTTATCAAAATTTTATGGTATCAAAGTAATAGACTTTCAGGTAAAAAGAAAGGATGTGATTTGTGGCGACCTTAATGGATTGGGGGCCGTTTTGGGGGTGCCACAAAGGATGTACCTTGGATATTCGTGAAGGTCTCTCATCTCTTGGTAATTGGAATATCGAGGACGCGCCTCGAATATTCGTGAAGGTCTCCCACCTCCTGGTAGTTAGAATATCGAGGACGCACCTCGGCTATCCATGAAGGTTTCGCACCTGCTGGTAGTTGGAATATCGAGGACGCACCTCGGATATTCGTGAAGGTCTCTCATCTTCTGGTAGTTGGAATATCGAGGACGCGCCTTGAATATTCGTGAAGGTCTCTCACCTCCTGGTAGTTGGAATATCGAGGATGCGCCTCGAATATTCGTGAAGGTCTCTCACCTCCTAGTAGTTGGAATATCAAGTACGCGCCTTGAATATTCGTGAATGTCTCTCACCTTCTGGTAACATAAATTTGAATGAAGTACAAGGCTTACCTGGATGGCTGCAAGCACTCAAAAGGACTGGAACACCTGGGTAGCCACAAGTATACAAAGTAGTGGAATACTTGGATAATTACAAGTATTTAATGATACGATCTAGGACCACTCAGGCAAGTCCAAGTGTCATGATAATAAGAGAGCATACATGGGTAATTGTAGGCTATGTAGCACTGACACGGACATGCAACACGCAACACGACACGACACGATACACCGACACGTCATTTCTCAAAAAATAGAGAATTCTGACACGTTGGGACACATTATATAATAAATAAAAAAATTTATATATACATATGATTATTTAAAAATAAAGAATAGAGTCAACTTATTTAAATAAATTTATAATCTTTTACGATCATCATAATTTATTATTATTCAACATTATTCATCTTTTTTCTTGAAATCACCCTCCATTCTCTCCCTCCAAAAAAGAAAAGAAAAACAAAAGACAAATCCTGCCCAATTGGACAGGCATCCCCATTTATTTTTTTTATTTTTTTTTTGCTCTTCATGGCACCATCATTTTTAATTTTTTTTCCTGCTCTTCCTTGAAAACCCAAACCCTAGTTGCCTACTAATCCTCCTAGGCACCTCCTCCTCGCACGACACCTCATTTTTTAATTATTTTCTGCCCTCTTTGGAAACCCAAACCTAGCCGCCTCCTTATCCTAGGCTCCTCCTCCATGGCACCCTCCATTTTCTATTTTTTATTTTTCTGCCCTTCCTTGGAAATCTAAACTGTAGTTTCCTCCTCCTCCTTCTATGCTCCTTCTCCTTGCACGGCATCCCCATTCTTTATCTTTTTTCTACCATTCTTCCTAAAACAAAAAGAGCAACCTTGAAAACTCCAGGAAAACGCCGGCCGCTCCCTCCTCCTTTATTGCACGATCCTCTTCCTCTCAATTTGTACTCTCTCTTGGTTGCCTCATCACAGTCGCTCGCTGCCTTACCTCTGATCCTCCCTCTTTTGCGGTTGTAGTCTTGTCTCCGGTCCTCCGTCGTGGCCATCTCGGTCGCCTGGTTCTCTCTTCCTCCAACCCTCTCTCACCGTCACGTCCTCACTACTGTGGCCTTGCCTCCACAGCCTCGCTTCCTCTCCCTCACCCACATCTCTACCCTCCATCGCCTTCTACAACGATTCACTCTCCCTTCATGCTTGTAGACCTGCTCTAGAAATCGAACCTCTTGTAATTCGGGACACGCAAGTCGGAGCGTGTCGAGAGGAGTTGACCACGTGTCGGATTTTCCGACAGGTGTTGATCGCGTGTCCCAGTGTGTCCCAACATGTCGGACATGCCGACACGTGTCTAACGTGACACGAAAGGTTCTAGAATGTGTCCGTGCTTCATAGACCGCAGGCACACAAAGCAATGGAATACTTGAACAGCTATTAGTATTCAATGACATTATTTGAGGGCAACTCAGATAGGTCGAGTGTCACGGAAAGGGAGTACCTGGAGGGGGTCAAGTGCTTGAAAACAACAGGGTACTTGGGCAGTTACTAGTATCAATACTCTGAGGATGACTCGAACAAATCAAGTGTCAATAAGAGAGAGTACCCAGACGGTGATAAGCACTCATGGACGATGGGATAATTGGTTAGTCATAAGCATCATAAATTCTAAAGACAACTTGAACAGGTCAAGTGTCGATAGGAGGGAGTACCCGAACAGTAGTAGGTACTCAAAGACAATGGGATACTCGGCCAATCGCAGGCATCCAAACTCTAAGGACAACTCGAACAGGTCGAGTGTCGATAGGATAGTACCTAGATAGTGGGAGGTACCTAAAGACAAAGGTATACTTGGACGGTCACAAGTATCAATATTCTGAGGACAACTCAAACAAGTCGAGTGTCAAGAAAAGAGAGTATCCAAACGGTGGTTAGTACTCAAAGACAATGGGTTACTTGGACAGTCACAAGTATCTAAAGTCAAGAGACAACTCGAATAGGTCGAGTATTGATAAGAGGGAGTACCTAGACAGTGGTGGGTACTCAAAGACAAAGGGATACTTGGACAGTTGCAAGCATCCGAACTCCGAAGACAACTCGGATAGGTTAAGTGTCAAGAGGAGAGAGAGAGAGAGAGAGAGAGAGAGAGAGAGAGAGAGAGAGAGAGAGAGAGAGTACCCGAGTAGCGGTAGGTTCTCAAAGACAAGATTTTTTGAAATAAAGGTAGAGATATGCTCACCTGATGATATCCCTAATCTATGAGGGCATGTCTGCTATTTGCACAATATGCACACATGATTGTATATGTTGTAAATTCATGAGTTTAAATGGGATGAGTGCACGATAGTTTTGTTAGTTTTACATCATCTAAGCTCCATCGGGGAAAATTTTGAAAGACAATCTTCATTCATAATGTAGATGTCTTGAACATGCCCGATGAGGGACTTTCAGTTTGAAAGAACTTTCTGCTCACTCATGGAAAATGTTGTTTTATCCTGACCATTGATGCAGGATTTATGATGACCACACTATCTCACTATCATCATGTCAGCAGGGGTCCGAGTATTCTCACAAGTGGTATGACTTGGTCAACGGCTCATCAAAGGGGACCATCAAGGTTAAGGCTTATGAAAGAAATGTTGCACGATCATCTCCGGGTTTACAAGTCAAGAGCCCTGCAAAAAGAGATAGAATAATCTTGCTTGTACTTCTTCGAACGATGCATATGAAATCTTATGTTAATTGAAGTGCCATAGTCTGAAGAGACTTTTACAAGAGGGACGCGATGTAGGCTTGATTTATGTGTGAAAGGGTGAGAGTTGGTGATTGCCTTGGCATTGTCACCGGTCTCTCTTCTCACTGTCAGATGGAGGCTCTATTAATTGAACCACAACAACAACTTTTCTTGGGAATACAAATTGATGTATTTTTTTGTTTGGGAGGCATTGGCCTTGCTTTTACCAAGCACACTGCTTTTCATGCTCCCTAATTTTTTATTCTAACTTTCTCATCCATGGGCATTGACTTTGCTTTTACCAGGTACACTGGTTTTTCATGCCCCTAGCTTCTTTCATTTTTGTTGTCTGAGGAACTAGCCTAGGCAAGTTCAAGCGAAACATTGCTATTAGACTCTTGAGTTTCCATCTTTAGTTGGCACTTCAAATTATCCTGCTTGAATGGTAGTGATTATTGCTTTGCCTCAATGTGAGGGTGAAATCACATACTCAATTGAGTTGTACAATGGATACAAGTGCATAGAGAAAGAATTGCTCTTCGTCATTCTAGGGCACTTAAATTATCATGAGTGTTTAGTATGCAATAAAGACACCCGAAGATTAATGCAAGTGCGAACGAGAAAATTTCTATCCCTCTTCTCATCTTGTGATATCGGCTCGCCCCTGATCTGCCCCAGTGTGGGGTGGTTCTTAACAAAGGTATGAAAGAAACTTCACAAGCGTATGGGGCTTAAAGGGGGTAAGCAGTGAATAACATGCAGTGTTTAAGGTAGAGAAATGAAATGCCTCTCACTATTTTAGTTATCGTACCATTTGCGAGAGAGCTCTTTACCCTGCAAACATTGAATTTTCTGCACTCATCTCACAAGTGTATAGATAGGGGACTGTGTATATGATATGGCTTGCCTTTCATCATCCTAAAGCACCTCACTCAGCGTACTCGATTAATCTTATATTCTTCATTCGACTGTCTATTCTAATAATCCTCCGTGGAATCAGTGATTTAGACAGATAAAATCATCATGTAAAATCCATTTGGAAATGTCATGTAGCATTTTAAATGTGAGAGATTTTGAACTCAAAACAAATGAATGGTTTTTACTTGAAAAACTTTATTAACAGCTTTAGAAGTGTTTATTTAATAGAATTGTATTTATAAATATGTTAAATTTTGAACATTAGAAGAGTTATTCACAAATGGGTGTCGATGAATTGTCCCTATTAAATAAGGAGATGACACAAGAAGGATCGGCCAAGGTTGGGAATCTGATCATTGATTTGTTGGGCACTTCCACTTTTGCCCCTACAGAAATGAAGATACGAAAATGAGTTAATCAGTTGGGCCAAAATCAAATGTGAGTTGAGGCCTGAAGGATTTTTTGTCATTTGCTTCGGCAATACTCGGGACACCATTTTGGTTAGGAGAGCTTATTAGAGTCTGACATGCCTCTCATTGATTTGTTATCCGTATCTTTGATGGTCAAGTGATCCTACAACAGATAAGAGGGAACATGTTAATCACGAACTCTCTCAGGAGTCGAACAATTGGAAGTGATACAACATTACCCTTCACTGGTTTGCACATGATTGAATAGATATGAAGTATGAGGAGGACACGAAGCCTTACATCCTTTGTTTCTTTAGGTCAATTATTCTCTCGTTTTTGTTGTTGCAGGAGAGGCAAAATTTTTTAATAGTTTTTACACATGGTAATTAATTGTCGTTTCTGAGGATCAAACCTTGGATGCCTCTGGATCATTTCATTTCCCATACCACCAAGCTGCAACACTAGTAGTGTTCATGGAGCGCTTATTTTCCATTTAATCGAACTGGCTCCTGGATGACACGTCCTTTTACACCAAGTTAGGTGAATTTGAAACGGGTCATTTTCATTTACTAGCATGGCCAATATTGATTTGCCCAAATTAACCATTGAGTTTGGTTGTTGAATCCCAATACTTCCTGTTAATAGGAGAAAATATGTCAAAAGCGAGTTCAGAGAGAGGGAGTATTGGAAATGATACCAAATCACCCTTCCTTAAAGTTTGTATTTGCTGACTCTTAGGGATATTTGAATGTCGATAACAGCCTTTTTGTCATGACATAGTCCAACATCTCTTTTGATTGACCCTCCTCGTTTATGGCCCTGTGAGCACGATTGATAGTTGTTGATTCAACTGCAACACCTTCTTTCTGTGGAATTTTTCTTATGTCTTCGACGATATGATCATTAGTAGTATTGAGTAAAATCATGTACCTCAAGCTTCCATAGAACCTGAGATGGACAATCAAAATCTCTAGTTTTATGATGGCAATCATTTTTTGGGAGAGTATGTGTTAGAAACAAGAAGTGGGGTTTCCAGGCGCTAAAGTCATTATCTAGAATAGGGGGCTAGAGATCGCCTCAACCATTTGGATTTTCTCCCTATTGATAGTAGCCAATTCAGAGGAGAAATTCCTTCCTTGTGCTCCTTGGCTTGTTGAAGTTGAGAATCCCATTAATGAAACCGCGGCGTCTAGTTGATTAGGCACGGACTTGAAACGAAGTTGTGCAGGAGCGAGGTGGAGTGTATGTAGCTCCAGGGGACGGTTTACAAAATGAGAAGGCTGAGAGCAGTGTGAAGGAGGTTACCCTGCCTTGAGCTACTATGGTATGCATGCTTCGAGTTCAACCGTATGCCTGTACCTATTACGTCCTATCTTTTGTCTCTTGTAAATAGAAAAGAGAGGACATCATTTCCAAAATTACGTTCAGGGAATAAGACATACCCTATTCTAAAACATGGTGATCTTTTCAGTTTGCCCCTATTTTCTTCAAAGAGTGTCTTCGAATTCAACGAGTTCACATGATGCGCCAGCTTCAAATGCCCCCTATCACGCTAAGTCAAAGGGGATGATATTCTAAGACACGAAGTGAATAAGTTAGAAAAATGAACAGGGTTAAATTTAACATCTTGTTTTGACAAAAGCTTTTGGTAATGAAATATATTTTGTTTTCAAAAATATATATTTGGGGGGAAGGGAACACGAGGAAGCCCGGTCCTCAGTATTATCCTTGGATGATATTTTCTTTTCATGGTTGGATAGCATCACCAAGCTAGTTTGGAATACTGCCTCATGCTCTCGAAACAAAATATTAGAACTATACATTAGATTACTAGAATGGAAAATGCAACAATAACACACTAGACATGATAGAAAACATGAGGTTATAAAAACAACCAAAACCCATGAAAACTCCTATGAAAAGGAGCACTTTGATAGTGTTGGTCCTGAGATCAAGCGTCTTTGAGTTCTTCGCCTTTAGTAGACTCGAAGTATTCACATGAGAGGACCACTTCATTGAAGCTATGGAAGTGTAATCCATGCAACCAGCAGGGATGCTTGCTGGGTAAAGCTCTTATGAATAACTTCATTTCTTCTTCGGCTAGTTGAGGGTAGGTTTACATTATAAAAGCCTCCCATCTTTTTGCATATGCTCGGAAATCCTCCATTCTTCTTCTTCTAAAGCGAACCAAGTTCTCGCAAGGCAGTTTAGTTCCAATGTAGCTTTGGTACTGATGCAGGAATGCAGAAGATAGCTCATTCCAATCTTTCATGAGGTAGATATTTGCCATTATGAACCATTGTAATGCAGGCCCTACGAGACTTTCTTGGAAGACCTGAGTTATGAATGGTGTCGCGTTACAATGTCGACTCATTTCAGCGTGAAAGTGTTGCAAGTGGGTCATGGGACAAGTTGTGTCATTATACTTACGAAGATTAGGTACCCTCATTTCTCTGGGGGTCATAATCCTATGAAGGCAAGATGGACCCATCAAGTCTTGGTTAGGCAACTGGTTTTCCTATTGCATATTCATTGCGGTGGTGAATTTTGCTGCTTCAGGAAAGCTAGACTATACCGAGATCATATGATTGCTTTCTTCCGAGTAGAAATCTCCGACCGAGGATGAGGCATTTAGGTCATCCTCATGGTCAGGTGACAAATTTAGCAGCTCATTGGGAGACAAGTCATGATGGACAAATGTTCCCTTTTCTAATAGGCTTTGGATTCTATGTGTGGGTAGGAGGTAGTCATTTGATGAATTGCTGATTTCATTTGTATAATACCGGTAACCTTCAGGATTGTACCTTAGGGGATGCTCGAAGTCTTGGTGTGGCGACTTATTGGTTGTCAGGTTTTACCTACATTCAGTGGCAAGCGTTGACTCGATTTGCTTAAGCCTTCTTTTCTTGACTCCTGGTTTGGACCTTTTAAGTAAAGCCTTTCGTTTCGACAGTTGAACTTTGTCAAGGGGACTGGGAGATGGTGGAGCTTTGCTCCCTAGGTTGATGGGGGTCGGCATTCTTTGGACCCTAGCTCTTACAGTAAGCTTGAGAAATTGTCTGGCCATGCTTTGGTTCTAAATAGTGTTGACTTCATCTGCAGGTTCCTTGCCTTTCCTAGTAGTAAGCTTCTCAGTAACAGGATACTGCTCGGTCGTCCATTTATCGTACAAGGCTACATTGATATCTTCTTCTATGGACTACAAGTCAAACTGGGCAGTCGAGCTCCTCCCTGACACGGCTTGTGTTCTTAAAAACATATTACCTCTCGTCTCTACGACCATCGGCTCTTCATACTCTGTGACTATTGGCTCTTCGTAGGGCAAGGCGATGATGGTGTTGATGTCAACATTATATTCTTGGCGGAAAGCTTCAGTTAGTTCCCTCCAAGTCTTAAAGAGACTAATCCTCCTTACGATGTACCATTGCAAGGCAGGGCCAGTTAGGTTTGGTTGGTAAGTTTGAATCATCCTTCAAACCAGGTAGGCCTGCAAGTAGACTTTTGGGCGATGGGTATTTGTGACATCCTGAAATTCGAGTCCTCTAAGAGATGAATGAATGTGAATTTCGTTAATACATTGTTGGATGATCTCACTCGAAATTGATCACTCCTAAGATATTGACCTTGAGGGGAAAGACTAATGATTTCAGAACTCGTATGACTAAAGGACTCGACCTGGGAAAACGACTTGACCGTGAGACTTACATGAGGACGATCTTGTAGATAGGCAGGCCAATTCTAAGGACGACTAAAAGTCGATTCGCGAACAGAACATAATGGAATGACAGGTGATTCCGCTTACTGTTATCGAATCCACTAACGACCCTATGTCGATCCTCAGTAATTGCACTTTGAAATAAGAATCCATCCTTCGTAATTTCATGTAGTCATGGACATCCATGTGTTGAGATGTCTTGAACGTGATTTGACACGAATCGATTACGCGGGAATCATCGGAGCCGCCTGTTAGTCTGAGTTGTACCCGAAATGGTATTGGGTGAAATTGACATGGCATGGGAACTAAAGATTGGACTTCGAATTATCGAGAACATTCAGGACGGACTTTGGATGAAGCTACAGCGACAGTCGATAGAGCCAATTAAGCCGAGCAATTGGAAAAGGGATTTTTGGACCGAGGAAATGAGCCCATGAGGAAGTGGGCCAGGCCAAGCCAGTGTGGGCCTTAGGCCCAAGGTGGGACAGCCACCATGATGGGCCCAAAGCAAGCAAGTGAGCCCATTGGGCCCAAATCCACTATTCATCTTCCAAGCCCATGGGCCAATTCTTAACCATTTCAAGCCCAAACAATTCCCAAGCCCATTCCTATTCATGGCCAAGCCCAATTCTTAGGCCCATCCACCAATTTCAGCCCAAGGTCAGATTTGTAATTTGTGCAAGGTGAAATGACCAAATTACCCCTAGTTGTAGAGAAAAAAGGCTAGAGAAGAGAGAGAAGATGAGGTCATCATGGCATGGGGACTTGGAGCAAGCATTAAAGAGCTTGATGGGGGCCTTTACAGCCCTCACATCACTCTCTCTCTCTCTGCCCTCATTCGACTCTCTCTCGACGGAGCTCTCTCTCCCTCGTTCTTCCTCTCTTCCTGTTTCTATTCCAGTAGACCTTCCTCCAAAGATCTGAGTTGATTGTTGGCTTCTCGGACGAATCAGCTCAAGTGCCACCCACCGTTGTCTTTAGGACATACAAACCATCAGCCTAGACCTCGTTGTTCATTGATCGGAGCCCTCATTTGACCCGCCGGCTGGCCAGAAGCCAGCAACAGTTCGACCGCCTGGAACTGTTCTGCTCCAGCTGACCTTCTTAAAAAGATCCGAGTTAAAAGTTACCTTCCCAGACAATTTGGCTAACACTCCACCCACCACCGTGTTGAGGACACCCAAACCGTACAGGAGCACCTCACTGCTCACCGGAACGATCCGCCAGCTATCTCGTTTGGCCGCCGGAAGCCGCCGCACGCGGTATCGCCCGAAGCCCGCCTGGTTCGCCTGTTTCGCATTTTCAACCTAGTTTCTCCCATTATGACCATTCATTTGCCCATTCCATCAACCTACAAGACTCCCAAGACCCCTGAGAGCTGCCAGTTGCCGGCCAAACCCCTCGCCGGAGCTCTGGCCAAGCCGTTCAACTTGTTTTCTCCTCTAGCAAGGCTGTTTTTCAGTGTTTTCAGAGGGAATCCGAGCTGTGGTTGCTGTGTTGAGCTTGGGACAACCTTGGATCATCGTGGTAGAGGTCCCGATGTGTAGCCACCGTCGTCACCACAGCGTCGATGTCGCCGGCTCGCTTAACGGGTGAGCTTAGCTCCTAATCCTTTGATTAAAGCCTAAACTTGCTTAGGTGGTTAGATTAATGGCTAAGGTTAGTTTAGCTTAATTTTACTTTATTATCTTAATGATGCTTATGTGTTTAATTAAGCATGTTTAGTTTAATTGATGAATTCCTTAAGTTAATTATTATTTTAATGATTTCTGAATTTAATTTATGATTTATTAAATTCTGGAAATTTAATGTTCACACGACACTATTCACAAATTAATGTTCACGTGCACTCTTCACCGAGTACTGTTTATGCGCACTGTTCACGTGCACTGTTCATCTAGAATGAGAAAAGTGTCTAAAATTCATGTGTGTTGGTTCTATGAAGTGGTTGGATGTGTTATTGCATAAACATCCACATGAATTGTATGTTTTCCACAAAAAGGGGAAAATGGATTGTCCGAGGGACCTTGGAAGTGATTGTTATTATTATGAGAAAAGGGGAGTTGTAGTGGTGTGCTCGCGTGATCGAATTGGAACACCACCAAACAGGAGTTTGGGGGAATACTCGATGGGATTTGGAAGCCGGTTGCAGTAGACTTTGGACCGATGTCCCTTTTTGGGAAATCGTCTGAACGGGAGTTCGAGACGTAGCCGTGCCCGACGGGGCGAGACGAAGCTTGATCTTTTTATCGGTAGCCTGGCGAGAGTCGGATTAGCGCTAACTAAGAAGTTAGCCATGGCCAGGAAGTCATTATTATCTGGAGCACACATGAGTGTTGAGGTGGATGAGCACCAATTGGAAAGTTAGCTATGGCTGATAGGTCATTAGTAACTGGAACAATCGTGAGAGTTGAGATGGTTGGGCCTTATTATGAGATAAAATTATGTGGCGCAATATGGGATGTGTCATAACGATTTTACCTCGGGACTCGTGTGACCAATTAATGTGTGATGAGTGGCGCACTAATGTGCAAGAACACATGAAAATCATTACATTGTTGATTCCGGTCATGCATGAGTTAAGCACATTATTTATGGCACGCACGCATGAATCGACAATATGCAGGGTGTGGCAATGGCTAGATGAGATCGCTCATGATGCGACTCGTATGTGATTGATGAACTGCATCGTCTAATGGCCATATGCTTTGTGTGTATCATGCCGAGTGATATCGTGCAGGGTATGGCATACCAGGTAAGGTTGTATGCGAACCGACTAGTAGTTGTTGCTTGTTAGTGGGGTGGTTCTGGAGAGATACCTCGGGTTGAGATGATGTTCTAATCGGGGCCTTAGGGGAGGACTTGCTGAGATTTATATCTCACTGATTATTTTTAGGTCCCTAGTGTGAAGAATCTGGAGCTTGAAGTAGAAGGGTCAGGAGCATAGGTGGGTCAGTAGATCTTTATGTAATAGACCTTTTGTATAAGCTTGCGGTGTTTATGAATGTGTATTTTGATTTGGAAATTGTTGTCCTGCTTTTCTATTCCATATTTGTTGAGGTCAAGGGATTAGTAATTCGCTTATGCATGTGTAGTAAAATTGAAAGGGGTCGGCGATGAGTCCTGGGACATCGCTTTCTATCGACCACTGAGGGATGTGCACGCGCTCGAGGTTCGGGGTGTGACAATATTGGCATACCCCTCGCATTCAAACACTTTGAGCTCTTCAAGGATCTTAACGCCAGCATGATTAGACAGGTCTATGGGATCTAACCCCTCCAGCTGGCTCAGCTTCTCCATGACCTTTACAAACTGTCTATCCCGTTGGTTATCCTCTGGTAAATTTGCAGGTGTCATGAGTGTCTTTAAGGCAGCTACGGAGTTGGACTTGGCTTGAGTGGACTCCATTTGCCTCAAAAGTTGTCGAAGGGCAATGGACATATGTCCTACGCCGTCTTCAATGTTAGCGAGGTGATTTTGTACATTATTTTGATCGGACCCTATTGCCTGAGGCCATTCGTGAGCAACCGGTGGTTGGCAATTCATAATTACCTGATGTCACAAAAACAATGAATGAGCACGAGAGTAAATAGAGATTGACCCATGGCAACAGTTCAATTATTTTTATTTATCAAAAGAGGATTTTACAGACAACATACTTCTGACATCTAAACTCAAAATTAAAATGACAAAACGAAATACTAGGTATTAAACAAAAGTCCCTAAACAACGGAACTAAGACAAAACTTTCACAATATTAACACTAGAGAGTACACAATTGCTATTTTATATGCGACGGGGAGTCTTGCTCTTACGAAGATGTTTGCCTCCTTGGACTGGCTATGAGACGTGCACCCAACTTATTCCCAAATCCCTTTGCATATGCTCTGCTTGCTCATGTTGACTAATCTTGCTAATTGGGTGAGGGACCGATGGTCGCAGTCTTGTCAGGATGCGATGGTTGTGGATGTTGGACTCAGAGGCATGATAGGTCTTTTCCTGTCCCTCGAGCCTTTCAAGTACCATGATCCTTTTGTGATAGCACTTACTCCATGTTTCCTCGATAATGGCAATCTCGAATGCGTAGTCACGACTTTGATGGGTGAAAAGGAGTAAAGGGATCTTCATCTTGAAAGGCGGCGGGATCTCCTAAAGGTCTCCATACTGTCGTGCAACCCTATATGGGTAATAGGGAGTGGTGCCAGTGAGGCCGAGCAACAGAATTGGATTGCGGCGTTTGCAAGCAAAACGAGCTCTCTTTTCATGAAACCAACCAGCACACCATAGGAATGCCTCAGGATCCCAGTCCCTTAGGAAATTTATCCAATTAAAACAGCTTTGGTTGGGAATGTATAGTCCTAGAACCACAAATTTCTATAATGGATTTTCGAAATAATTTGTTTGAGATGATCGCATGAGGCATCAAAATTCGCTTAGGTGAGAAAAGAGCCAAACCTATAAAATTCCTGAGGAGGCCCGCATGATCTTTTCCGTGTTTTTTTTAAAACGGTTAAGGGACAAGAATGTTTCGGCTAAAATCATGTTGACATAATTTTGCCCCCTTAAGACTTGATCAACCACCCATGCCATCGAGGGTCTTCTGGTGTCTTTTTGATGAGAGAAAATGATGAACCCGAAAAAGGCTAGGAGAAAATTTCACTTTTCGGGGTCATGGGTTGATTTTCAAAACAATCAGTCAAAAACGCTAGAGGTGACATCCTAAATTTTCGACCCGTCCCGATAAAACAAAATGGGCTTTTCGTCAACGCGCCTATGGTCCTTTTTCTTTGAGTTCTCTAAGTTGGTCACTCATGAGTTAACCAATATATTGGGCGAAGCCGTTAAGGGATATAAACGCCGTAAAATCTCTAAAAGCTACCCGGTAGGTTGGATTGGACTAAAATTGCGTTCGGTCGATTTTAACCACGAAATTGAATTTGATTTCAGGAATCAGACATTTGAGCGTATCATGATTCATTTATAAGACATCGTCTCATCTTTTAGAAAAATCCTGTCGAGTTCGGGATTTTTATGAAAAATCAATTTGAAGGATTCAGAAAAGAACGGAAATTCAAATGGGCCAAATTGAATGGATTTTTGACTTCCAAACCGGGCTACTTGGTGAAAGGAAATTGTAGAATTTGTGTGGGTTTCTTCCTTAGCAAAATGGGGCGTCAAATTGGGGAAATTAGTGAAGAAATTGAAGTCCAAAGTTGTGAAATTTGGAGGCTTGTATGTGGCTGTAACTTTTGGCATCAAATTGGTGGTTTATGGGAATTATTATGCAAGAAAATATTATGGGAGACCAAGGGGATGACCATGAAGACTAGGGAGGACCAAGCATTTATGTGTAGATATTTATTTTGTTGACTTTCCCTCCCCTCTCTCTAATCTTCTCCAGCACGCCTCAACTGGTCGACTTTCCCCTCCGCAGCTTCTGCTTTGCTTTCATTTCTTCTCACTGGGATTAGCTACTTCTACCTTTTTCTCTCTTTCATTTCTCGTTCCTTGCACGCCAGCGAAGTCGCGGTCTGCCCATCTTCTCCACCGAAGAAATCCCCACCGACAACCCCACGATCTCTTCTCCTCTGCCACGTCCGAATCCACCCCACCACCGCCTGTTCCCTTCGAATCCGCTGCTTCGCCTTTCTCTGCCCCAACTCCACCGATTCCTCCACTCCCTTCCTGCTGTTCCACGCTCGGTCTCTGCCTCCATCTTGCTGCCACACGTCCCAGTCAACTCCACTGAAACAACCATCAAAGGTCCCCCGAAGTTGACTCGCTAGCAGCTCCTTTACGTTTTGTTGTTCGGCCAGCAATCCCGAAGCCCACGCTGCAGCGTGCGCACTCCGGCCACCTCAAGAAGTCAGCCCACCGAGCGTCAGCCCATCTCCACCTGGTCTCCATCCCGCAAGCCCAGCGATCCTCCGTGCCCAGCTTAATCCTGCCGCCCGACCAGCATCTCCGCCGTTGCTGCGCCACCGAAGATATCTCAACCCTCGGTTCAAATCAACTAAAGAACAGACCTTAGCTTGGGGTGAGATTTGTTAAGCCATTTTCAGCTCGATCCAAGCCTCTGTTGGCGTCGCCGTAAGCCCAAGTTTCGGCCACCATCACGCCGCTGTCGCGGTGAACCCATTTTCGCACTAAACCGGTGAGTTTATGCACTAAATTCTACTTAGTAGGCTAATGGAATTTAAGGGATGTTTAGATTTAATTAAGATTAGATTAGTGTAGTTATTAGTTTGTTTTATTAATTTAAGTAAGTTAGATTAGTGAATTAGGTGGTTAGAACTTGTAATTAGGTAGTTTATTATGTGGCATTGTAGTTAGAATGGTTATGATAATTTAATTAGGTCAATAGGTGGTTAGATTAGCAATTTCTAGCCTATGTATACATTTATTGAATTAAAATATTTTATTATTTTTGGTAATTATTTAATTACTAATTATTTTTCGGAAATTAGATTAGGATAGTCGATGATCGAAATTTCGTGTTGATTTCAATGGTGTGTTCAGTTTATGCAATTGGGTGTTAATTTGTACAAATTGAGTGCCGATTGGATTTTTAGTCATTTATTCCGAAATTTGTGAATTTACAATATTTATTCAGAAAATCCCAGGTGTCGGGTTTTAACACAGAAAATAGTTTTAAGTACTATATAAAACAGTTGGATTTTAAAAAGAAGGCTATTAGTTTTTCTAGTCTAAATTGACTATGTACCCACATATGATTATTTTACCGTGTATGTTTAATACAAAGAAAATAGGCCAGGTTCACCATTTTAATTGAGTCATTTGAGTGCAATGCACGGTGTTTTGGACCGAGATTGAATGATTGTGTGTTGATTAAGAGAACCCATCCTTGGTGTGTGTCGGTGGATGTTACCTATCTGCGGTGTGTGTCGGTGGATGTAAGCCATCCCCGGTGTGTGTCGGTGGACGTTACCTATCCCCGGTGTGTGTCAGTGGATGTTAGCCGCCCCCGGTGTGTGTCGGTGGACGTTACCTATCCCCGGTGTGTGTCCGTGGATGTTAGCCGTCCCTGGTGTGTGCCAATGAACGCCGATCGCAATAGATTCTGGATTGAAGCTCCTTCGGAAAGGCCGTAAGGAATGCCGTCCCCGGTGTGTGTCAGAGGATCTAGACATGCTCAAAGGAGTGAGACGGAACCTAGCTACACTAGAGGACCAATGTGTATCGGGTAAAATTGCATGTGCGGGTAGTAATAATCAATTGGAACGCATGTTGAGTGAAATTGATGTACCGGATTATGGGACAAAATTGTGTGGCATGGAATGAGACATGTCATAACGATTTGGCCCTATAATCAAAACCCCTATATTTGAATTGATGGACTAATGTGTGTCGATGGTTCTTGCTTGTTTGAGCAATGATTGATTTTGATGTTCCAATTGATGTGTAAAATTACTAGATGCATATGGTTGTAATATGAACTGTGCTGACCTGTAGTGAGGAGCTGAGACGAGGTAAGTCTCCATGATTGTGTGGATGTATGGTTGTGTGATTAGGATGATTTTAGGCATACTACCCTCTTAATCAAAGTTTAGAGCGTGAACTCACTGAAATTTATATCTCACCCCGTCGTGGGCTTAACTTTTCAAGACCATAGGGTGGAGGACCTGGAGCCAAGTTGAGGTGATTTGAAGTGTAGGTTAGATAGGACAACTTCTTTTGAGAGTCAATCTTTTGAAGTCTTTTGATTGTAGACTTTAGTACATGACTCAGTATGTAACACCCCGAACCCTTCGCAGGTCGTTAACAGTACCGATGTTACATCTTTTACGATCTCTATCTCTTGGCTAAATTAAGCCTTGCCAGATTACAGGCATTTTTTTTTTTTTAAAGCGGTCCCATGCGCGACTCATAGCGGAAGCAAAATTCACATCGTCATCTATCTCCCTTCTAACCCATGATACAAATACACACCAACTAACGGCACGATTTTTATAAACAGCATTGACGCTTTGCTTACATACATATAGCGAGATGGGGTTTTTCCTCGGTCGGTACAAAAGAAACAAAAGGTAAGGACTCTGCCATGCCCTTCCTAAAATCTCAAAAAGGAACTCCGACCTCTAACATCACATAAGCACAAAAACCCTCCCATCACAAGCGTCAACTATCTCGTACCAAAAAGTGATCTAGCTCCTACTCCTCGCGCGCGTCTCATACCCAACCCGGTGCGTCAGGTGGTGGCGGCGGCAGCATCCCTCGCATCGCTCCGTCCCGTCGAACGTGCACGGACAAAAACTCTTGTATGACGGGGCCCCCGGCCAAAGGCCGATATCATACATGACCAAGCATCGTACTCGGATAAACGTCAATCCGGTGCCGAGGGACGATCTATCTCTCGTAAACTCCACCTCGACATCGGACGGAATACCGTAAAATACCCCACGCGAAACAGGCGAGTAGCGGCATAGTGCTAATCTGAAATGTTATCCCCAAAAGGGTGAGTACAACTACTCAGTAGATAGGAAATCCAATAACAACTCAATGCACCATGCATACCATCATACAATACAGGCATTACTTACCTTTTTGATGTCAAGCGTATTCATGCATCATCATAGCATATATATCATCATCATGGCATCTCATATATCGTTATCATCACATCATCATTAACCATGCATCACCATGCATATCACATCATCATTAACCATGCATCACCATGCATATCACATCATATCATCATTAGCCATGCATCACCATGCATATCACATCATCATTAACCATGCATCACCATGCATATCACATCATCATTAACCATGCATCACCATGCATATCACATCATATCATCATTAGCCATGCATCACCATGCATATCACATCATCATTAACCATGCATCACCATGCATATCGTATCATATCATCATTAGCCATGCATCACCATGCATATCACATCATCTCATCATTAGCCATGCATCACCATGCATATCACATCATCATTAGCCATGCATCACCATGCATATCACATCATCATTAACCATGCATCACCATGCATATCGTATCATATCATCATTAGCCATGCATCACCATGCATATCACATCATCTCATCATTAGCCATGCATCACCATGCATATCACATCATCATTAACCATGCATCACCATGCATATCACATCATATCATCATTAGCCATGCATCACCATGCATATCACATCATAGATCAATTTCCACTTTTACTTATCAATTGATCCCACATTATCTTTTCTCAATTCATCAAATTCACCATCATCATCATCCTCCCTTCGGGCGAGAAACCTCCGACGGGGATCCCGTATCCCAGCCATCTCATGGCCACTGGGCTTCCGGCCCCCCACATTCCGGGCATCTCGCATCTCAACTAGCATCACGAGGAACCTCCCTTCCGACAGAAACCTCCGACAGGGCTTCCGGCCCCCCACATTCCGGGCATCCTGAAACTCCCAGGGAATCTCTGGAATTATGCCACTCGGCCACCAGACATCATCCTCCGCCACAACCTCTTACTCACATACCACTTTCCACTTTTTATCATTCTTTTCATCTTATTATTTCATGGCATATGATTCACACACATGCATCACGATTCATAATCATACATGCATCAATGCCATATAACAATGCATCATATTCATGTGCACACATACACCCATGTCATATAACAATGCATTATAACTCAATAGAACTCATGGCCAATAAAATAATCCACTTTTTATTTTTTTATTATTTTATTATTTTATTATTATATTTATTTATTTTCATAAATAAATATTATAATTAATCTTTATCATTTTCCAACAATCATAATATTCAATCAATCATCAAACAATTAGAATCACAATTTCACATAAAATTCATGGCTAATCTGCATTTCACATAATTTCCCAAATTTCCACAAAATACACACAATATTCGGATCATGGCCAGATTGCACAGTTTTCGAATTAATTCAATTAAAATACTCATATGACCTCCGAAAGTTCCCAAATTTTACAGGGTGATATCCAACACATTTTCGTACATTTTTCATGAAGAACTCTACGCCAAATTATTTTTATATTAATTTATACAACTCTATGAAGCTTCTGGAACCTCTACCGTTTCGTCCAGAACGTATATCACCGAAAAACTTAGGTTTGACCCATCAAATCTCTTTCGTTTCTTCTTAAATTTGAGTATGTTATGTATCAATATGTCCTTTACAATTTGCATGAAGAGATCTAGGTTAAATAACCAAAGTATGATCCTCTTTTAAGTCCTTGAAGTCTCGGGTGTCTCGGTTCACTTCAACAGAACCAAACGTCTCAAAGATCTAGCCGATTAACTAGGCTATACTTGTTCATTTCTCTTCAAATTTGAGTATGTTGTAGTTTAGGATGTTACCTACAACTTCTATGAAGACAACAAAGTTAGATCTCCAACAGAAATCAACATGCAACCAAGAAATCATCAAGAGGTCAGTAGGAAATTCGCAGATCTGAAGTCTCCGTATAACAGAGCTTTTGACCCCTCATATCACCTTCGTTTTCCATGAAATTCGAGTATGTCATACTACAAGATGTTAGCTTCAACTTTAATGAAGACACCGAAGCCAAAATCACACTCCAAATACACATGCAAGCTCGAATAAGAAACTGTCTACCACAAACCGAACGGAAACAGCCACATTACATGAACACATGCAACCCTTGCTTGGTATTTCGCCCAAAACACCCCTAAAACCGAACATGCAACCATCAAAACAACATGCAAGAGAAGTTATGGACCCCCACTTGCCTCCAAGATGAACGAACAGCAAGCACACGGCGGCGTAGGACGGTCGGCAAGGCGGGCGTACGGCGGCACCTCCCTCTCGGCTCCGCCTCCTCTCTCTCCCTCTCGAATTCTCTCTCTCGCACTCTCTCTTTGGACGAAAATGCAGCAAAGAGTCCGGCCACTCTCTCTCCTAACCCTTTTTATACTCCCCTAAAGCCCATGATTAGTAATCATTGCCTCACCTCTCCAATGGCCAATACATGCCCCTCCTTTGGCCACTTGTCATTTTTATTTTTGAATTTGAATTTGGGCTTGGGCTTGGGCTTAGGCCCAACCGGCCACTCCCCTTGGGCTGATCGAACTCCTCTCTTGGGCCCAATGGGCCGACTAGCTTGGCCCACCAAGCTTTAGGCTAATGGGCCCAAGGCCCATTTCGAAAATTAGCCCTTTTTCCTTCTTTTTTTTTTTTTTGAAATCCCTTCTATAATATTTTTGAATTCCAATTTCCATCTTGGCCAAAGTCTTGGGATATTTTTAATTATTGAAATTTAAATCATATGGCCAAGCATTAATAATTTAAATTTAAATTTCCACAATCACAAGCACAGTTCATCAAATTAAAAGACAAATTGGTTAAAGCATACGCCATAAAATTCTATCACCTAATTAAAGACATTTGACACACCTTAAGGCTTGGCTTTGAATTTCCGGGATGCCACACAGTATGTGTATAATAGTATGTTTTGTTTGTGAATCTATTGTCCTGCTTTTCTATCCCAAGATGGTTACTGTCAGGGGATTTATTATTCACTTCCGCATGTGTAATAAAATGAAATGGGTCAGTGACTCATTTTGGGAAGTCGCAAATTTTATCAAACATCGAGGGATAGGCACGTGCTCGAGGATCATGGTGTGACACTAGAGGGCAGGTATTATGGTTGATTTCAAGAATTTGCCTCATAAGATGGACTTCAGTTCTTAAAAGTCGTGCTAACTCACGCAACGGGTCAATACCTGTTGGTGGTATAACAAGCTTACTCTCGAGAGGCATTCCAGTGATGATATTGTATTCTTCTAGAGTCAGGGTTAACTCAAAACCACCAAACATAAAAATGGACGTCCTAGGGCACCAAAAATGTGCTATCGCCTGTAGGACTTCAGGATGAACAGAGATTTGAAACAATGATAGGAGATGAACGACTTTGGCTTTCACGCGCTCTTGGGAAAATTGGTTCAATTGACCCCACCATCTGAAGTGCTCTGCTTTGGGGCGGGAATAAACTGGATATCGTCTCCTCCCATCACATATAAATTGGGACTCGAAAAATTGACCTAAATTTCCATGAGCCAATAAAAAAGAACTGAGTAAAAAAGTAAAGAAATTACTTTGCTTTTAAATAAAATGGCAAGCACAGATATATGCGCATGATACGTGCGGTTCGATGTCTAAATGAGAAGGTTTAGAGAAATTAAGAGGGAATCTGTCTATTGCAGTCTCGCGCTGGCACCATATCCTCTTAAGCTCGGCACTTCCTAAAGAAATTTGGGGAAAAGAAAGACAATATCTACATCGTGGTCTCACGTTCAATGTTGTATCTTTCTTAACACCATCCTAAATATCCTAAGGCAGCTCAAGTTCAGCAGCCGAGTTATGTGTGCCACGTGCAATGCTAAAATATTGAAGCATGCATTGCAGTTTCTAATCACAAAACATTTTATTCTAACAAAATTAAAATTTATTTCTTAGCTACTAACCTACATAAAAAGAAAAAAACCAAGTTAGTAAAGTGTTTAAAGAAGATAAAAAAATGGTCTAAGTCCTCAAAAAAAGTCCACGTGGAATCGTCAAGCTGTCGCGACCTCTTTTATTCGACGCCTGGTTAGGGACAGGTGCCGGTGGAGGCTAATTGCTTGGCTAGGTCTCGATTAGGCTTAGCCCGGGCTCTCTCAAGCCCACCAATTCACGACTTATGGTTTGAGTTTTTACCCTATAGGTTAATTTTGAAAAAGAGTCACCACTAATCAATTTGGGGTGGCTCAATTAGAAACCCAAGCGAAATATTGGGAAAAATATTCGCTCCTGCACAACAACGGCAGCACGGAGCTACTCGGCCAATCGGGACAGAGGTTAGGGTTTCAAGGGGCGTCAACGCTGGGGGCCGCAAGAGTGGGCGACGACGTCGTGGCACGGCTTGAGGGATGCGATACGGGCAGCACAGGGACAACGTCGATGGCTGAGTAGCGACGGCAAGGTGAGCAGTGGCGACTCGGCACAGCAAGGTCGCGGCTGGTTGTCGAGGACAGCATCGAGGCTGGACGATGGCAGCGTTGGGCTTACCGTGATGGTGTCGAAGACTAAACAACGGTGGTGACTAATCAAGTGCTGTGACAGAGCTTGATCCCGCAAACCCTCTTGCCTCCCCGGATCTCACTCAAGCCTTCCTCCAGATCCGACCCTCTCCAACCAAATTTGACCCCCCTCTCTTCGGCCGACCTCAGATCTCTAGCTGCTCGCCCTCAGGCCTCCTTTGAAGTCTCTCTGGAGAGGTTCTCGAAGCTTGCTACCGGTGATCCCTCTCGGCCTGTCGTTTGGCCTTCCCCCGATGCCCTATTTATAGGCGAGGGGAAGGCCGGTCAATGGAAGTTCGGCCGCCAGTCCTTCGTACTCCGAGTGGCCTCCGTTGGCCGAATCGGCATTCTGTCGAGGTGACTCTAGCTAGGCCGCCTACCGCATTGAAGACGCGTCTTCTCTGCCTATTGTGCCGTACATCGCCATCCGCCCTTTCATCCGACATCGTGCACGTTGCAGCTCCCCTACACGTGCTGCATATCCACGAAGGAAGAAGACAAGAAGGAAAAAAGAGGGGGCCGAGCCGAGTCGTATAGGCTAGGCCGTGGGGGCCCGCACGAGAAAAAAAAAGGAAGGGGCTAGGCTCGAAGGCCTAGCCCCAGCGGCTATGCTTATGCTTTTCTTGTTTTTATTTATTATTTATTATTATTTATTATCCAAAAAAATGGAAGAAAAGAAAATAAAGATTCATGGATGCAAAAATAGAAATTAAGGCCTAATTAAAAAGACTTAGTCAAAATTTAGGTGTCAACACCAAGGCTCTAGCAACTGGTGGAGGGAAATGGTTAAAAAGAAAAAAAAAAGGGTAGGAAAGAACAAGAAAAAAAAAAGAATAAAAGAGAATAAAAGCTAAAACTTTTTAAAAAATTGCAAAAATCATCCATGTTAGCAACGAAGGTGTCCAACGTCTACATTAACTATTTTCAATTAAGATTGGTCAGAATGACTATATAGCAAATCGTAAAAAACATTATGACTGAATTAGTCACGGTACAATAAATTTAAGACTTTTTAGCTAATATTTCTAGTCATAAGTCAATCAAAATCAAGCAAGGATAATTGATATAATCAAATATGGAGCCAAACTTGAACTTGTACGACGAGGGAGAAAAAACATCGAGATTGGTTTTCTGAATCCCAAGAAGATTGGGAAGATAACAGTTTTTCACTGGTTATTCGAGGAAGTTTTCATCTGAAATCATTTCCACACTATAAATGGCCTGGTTGAAAGTTTTAAAGGTTTAGTGGTGCGACTGGAAGTAGTGTGATAATTGAAAGATGCACCGGGCCATTTAGAGGGGACGCAAGGCATCACCATGCACTTCATTTGGCTTATGATCATCCATCACTCAATTCAACCGTCGACTAACAAACAGATTCGATCAGAAAAGAACAAATTAAAAAAGTTAAAACCAAAGATAAAATAGAAAAAGAGGAAATTCATTTGTACCATAGATCATGTCGGAACAAAAAAAAGATCAATAAAATCAGACGTATCAAAGTCAGGACGAGGAAAAAAGCACAACGAATCAACACACTACCTTAAGAGTGGTGGGCAAAACAGGTCACTAATAAGTAATTATTGACCCCCAAATTGACTTACATTTCTTGGGGAGAAGTACACTATCAGTGCCATAAGTTGTGTATGGTGCTCACTTTGGTGCCAAAAGTTTCCGTCGGATCACTTAAGTGCCAAATCGGAGGAAAAACGATCACTTTGGTGCCACCGGCGAAAAATTCCGGTCAAAATGATTACGTAGCTTTTATATTTTAAAAAAAAAAATCGATAAACCCTTTAAACGACGTCGTTTTCCGTCCTACTTAAGAAAACAACGTCATTTTGCCGTCATATGTGGATGGCTTAGGAAAAACGACGCCGCATAGCTCATTTGGGATTGACATTAGGGTTTTTTTTTTTGTTCATCATCGCCGACCTAGCTTGCTCGGCCACTGTCACTTGGCCACCATGCTCGGCCACCATCGCTCAGCCACCGTGCTTAGCCATCGTCGCTCGGCCAAGAAGTGATGGGAAGATAGGAGGCAAGGGCGGAGGAGGAGGAGGAAGAAGGGGGGTTGAAGGTGCAGAGAGAGAGAGAAGACGAGGAGTGCGAGGGAAACAAGGAGGGTGCGGATGGAGATGGTGGATTGGTCTCTACTCAGAGAGTGGCTGGTGCTGGTGTTGTTCTTTGGGGAAAAAGACGTTGCCACTGCTGGTGTTGTTCTTCGGGGAAGAAGACGACGCCGCCATGGCTTCTCTCTCTCTCTCTCTCTCTCTCTCTCTGCTGGCGTTGTTCTTCGGGGAAGAAGACGACGCCGCCATGGCTTCTCTCTCTCTCTCTCTTTGCTGGTGTTGTTCTTCAGGGAAGAAAACGCCGCCACCATGGCTTCTCTCTCTCTCTCTCTCTCTCTCTCTCTCTCTCTCTCTCTCTCTCGATTTAGGTATTTAGGGTTTCGACTTGGGGTTTAAGACACCAAACGACGTTGTTTGGTGGTTTACATGTTGACTGTATTCTCCGGTGAGACACATCAACGTAAAAAATTAATAAAAAAATGCCATGTTGAATTTCCAGCCAACCGGATCAGCGTTGGCACTGAAATGATCATTTTTCAAAAATTTTGGCACTTAAGTGATCCGACGGAAACTTTTGGCACCAAAGTGAGCTCCGTACACAACTTATGGCACTGATAGTGTATTTCTCCCAATTTCTTGCGTGCAAGAGGGTGTTAGATATATTACTATTTGTGATTACTATATAGTATTAGGGTAATTAAAATTCATATTAATTACACCATCTTCATTTATATGTAAATTGGCCAAAACAAACATCTCTTTTTTAGAATGGATTATGTCATTTCTTGTTCGGTTGTTCCTAATCGAAGTCAGGCAACCAACTAATGTAAGCATAGAGAGTCAAGTAGAAGATCTTTTCTTGCTAATCTCTTAATTAACAAAGACCAATACTAGTTATGTGCACATTTGTTTCATCGGGAAATTCTCCATTAAAATAATATTTTTTCTAAAAATTATTGTTTGTGTTGCTTACAAAAAATGAACGACCGAGAAATATTTTCGTCACCAGTGAAAATATTTAAATATAAACTGTCGTTGACAATGAACTTTAGTATAATATCCCGAAAATGAGGGCAGAGCAAAACGACAAGGAATATATCAAGTATAAAACATGGGGCCAATAATATTGCCACATATTATATGACACAATTTCCTCGGACAGACTATTCATTTATTTCCAGATAAATTAGTTTAACATCAAATAGGGTCCAACCAAATTAACCTATTTTGACCCATTTTTATGTAATACAGTTTAGGGACTCATATTTATCAGAAACCCAACGCATTCCCTACCAAACTAGAGCTTCAATTTTTAGCAATTGTTTCCTTAAATATAGAAAATATACTAAAAAATAACCAATTTTAGATAGAATACACAAAAAAAAAATTTGTCAAACAAGAAATTACTAAAAATAATTCTCCCGAATAACTCGCATTTTGAATGCATTAAGAAAATGACCACTATTATTTTTCATCGTCACACCTTTAGCACAATCACATTAATGTTGTCAGAAATTTTGGAAATTAAAAAAAAAAGAATTTGAAATAAAAATTATGTTAGGAAAAGATCAAAAAGGTTTTTTCCACCAAAAGAAAGAACATAATAGACATATAGAAGAACCAAAATTCATCCAACCATCTCCCGTAAAATATTTTGTTTGCTGCAACAGACCTAGTAATAATCCGTTGTTATGTTCTCAGGAGAGCTAATTGGCTGATTGGAACTTTGTGCCCGTGTCTTTAATTTATAAAAAAAAATGCAGAGCTGATTGAGGTAATAATTACTTTTTTCTCGTATTTTTCAATTGTGCATTGCATCATCTACATATCTAGAGCAAGGTTTAAATTGATAGGATTTCAAATTGGTGGAGCATAGACGCGATTTCAAAGTTCGCATCTCTTGGACACGAGATGGCCATCAATTATCAATCTTTCTGCATATGTGTTCAAAGAAAACCAATTAATAATCCAAAGACCAAGTTTACTTAATCTGAAGTCTTCTTCACGTTGAACCTTTTTAAAGGGATGACTATGTATATTAACCAATCAACTAAATCCTATACTTCCATCCTCTAGAAGCACTCAATTTTTCCAAGGAGACTAGAATTGCATTTTGGGCCAATTGACAGCCATACCAAAAGTGGATGTAATTGATAAGTCAAAAGTCACTACCAATGCGATTTATGCCTGACTTCCAACCCATCAATAACTAGGATTGGTAAATGTTCTCTCAAATTAGGACTTTTGCAAGTCAATAAATATTTTTTCTGAGCAATGTGCCTTGCCATATAGATCAATGTACCATGAGCCACGTTCAAAATTATGGAAACTTATGGTGGCTGACAAATTGCTAATCACTTTCAAGTGATGACTTGTAACAAGGTTTCATTAGTAGGTGATCAAATGTTGTTGAAAAGGAAAAATCAGGAAAAAAAAAATGACGATTGAAAGGACTATATTGTAACTTTTCAAAAAGATCGAAGACTTGGACTACGTTTTCTAAATGGTTTAGAATTTCTAATGTAAATTTTTCATTACTTAAGTAATGTCATTTGAAATGCCTAAACAAAAGGAAAAAAGAAAAAGAAAATAAAGAACGGACAAGTAGAAGATAAGACAATCAATGTTATTTCATGTGTAAATTTACAGATGAATAATCAAATCAAATATCAAAATATAAGGAAGATTATCAGGACAAGACTTGATGAGATGAAAGGCTAGATGATTTTCCCACTATGATTTTTACATTGAAGAAAGACTATCTGTATATAAATATATAAATACGTAATGGAGCAATATTCATTTGCTCGGTCAATAATTAATTGTACTGAAAATAGTTGGACTACATCATTTTCACCTTAAAGACCGGAGGACTCTTCTTTGTGGGTATTTTATTTGAGAGAATTTTTAAAACATACCAATATTTTTGTTGCAGAACTTAACATCATAATTAAGGGAGAAAAGCCAGATCCTATACATGAATGTGAGCTAATCATGCTGAAGCTTTTGTGGTTTCTTGTTTGTTTGTTACAGCTTTGGCTGTTCTAGTCTTCTAATTAGATAATGAAGTTAAAAAAGTAGGACATTTTCCACACATCATGAGAACATGACACCATATTAACAAGTTTGAACGAGTTTGAGTTCAAGTAAATGGTGCCAATGCTCCAATATTTGTCAACCCATTTGATGTGGGAAAATTATCAAATTAATCCTAAAATTATTGCATGAATGTCGAGTCCGTGCTAAATTTTTCAATTTACCAATAGTACTAATATTTACATGAAATTTAAATGTAATTCTTTTACTTGAAATTGCAGAGGTAACAACCTAGTCATCGCTGATGGGCAATCGACATAGACAAATTTTACTCAAAATGATATCATACTGAATAATTTAATAAATTCTAATTTTTGTCCTCTCTTTTTTTCTTCTTTTCCTTTCCTTAACATGTAATTGTTCATCTTCTTATTTCACGGCAACAAATCTGCCATGGGAATCGTGTACATCGTCTCCATCGCCATCTTTTCTCAGTATATATATTCTTGTCCTAATCAATCGAGTATTTATTGCGGTATTTTACACAAAGGTTTAGAATTATATTAACAAAATGGGGAGTAACTAAATTAGCATTTGTACAATAGATATAAAATTGAATAGATATTTTCCCATTTGACACTATCAACAAATGACTTCGTTCGAGTTTGTTTGCAAAACAAAAAAAATAAATAATAAAAATTAAAAGTAAATAAAAATAAATAAAATCCTATTACAAAAATGTCATGTTAGAGTCACAAATTGAGTAAGCAATCATCGCTACATGGCCCATCGAAAAGGCAACCTGGACACATCCAGCATCAATGTAAAACCGAGAAAGTATTCTATTGTATCTTCCGAGTAGATAAGACAACATGGCGTGGCTATAGTAATTTATTCATTTTGTACATATATCGGGGCGCACACCCCCCGCTCTTTCTCATTCATTACAAGCCAAAAAAAAAAAGCACCAAAGAAATAGCATTGATTTGCACAATCACTTAAAATTATATTTCTGAGGACTCGATAGCTTGCTGATAATTATGGAGCCCAAGGCCCCGGGCAAGCAAGATTGACTGCGAGCGGATAATTCTTGTGCCACGAAACGCATGGTGGGTCGTGAATTGGGACTCGTCCGCGTGCATGCCAGCGCCACTGTGATGATGAGTACCACTTCCTCGGCTAGTTGGCCGGTCGGAGGAGAAAGACGCGGGTCGAGCACATCTCTCAGGAGCAGATTTGGGTCTTCCAACAATCTCGATGTTTGTGTACTTTGTAGGGAAGCGAGAAGATCCCCCGGATGCTCCCCCATCATGATTTCTAGTGCCACTACTCCGAAGCTATACACATCGCATTTGTCTGTCACTCTCATTGTAACTGCTAACTCTGTTTTTCAAAAAGAACGAATCAGTGGTATGATCATGGGTATTGCACAAATTCCAAATTTTTGTGATACTCTAACACAAATCACTTTTCAAAGCCTATACTTGTTCTTGTTAAAAGTCCTGTTAGAATTATTCGATGAATGCAAATTCGAGATTTTAATTAGAGCAATTTGATCAATCCCATATAATATGTACACATGAAATGTATGGTTAGATTACCAGGAGCCATGTAGCCATAAGATCCAGCCACTGTGGTCCAATTTGACGAGTCGAAATTCAAGAGTTTTGCTGTCCCAAAATCTGAAAGTCGAGGCTCAAAGTCCCACTTGAGCAAGATGTTGTTGAGGGTTATGTCCCGATGGACGATAGGCGGGGAGCAATCATGATGCAAATAGGCGATCGCATGAGCCACGCCTTGAATAATCTTCACTCTTGTACCCCAATTCAGTTCAATTCCTCCTTTTTCTCCATACAAGACCTTCGCCAAACTGCCTCTCTCCACAAATTCATAGACCAAGTAAATGCAGCCCCTCTTGGAACAAAACCCGTGGAGCTTGATCACATTGCGGTGTCGAACCTCGGTCAAAATGCAGATCTCATTCTTGAAACTCTGTTGGTTGACCACGGGGACATCGCTGGATTCTGATACTTTGAGCTTTTTGACAGTGATGATTTGGCCGCTGGCCAATTCGGCCTTGTAAATGCTCCCGAACCCACCCTTTCCAATGCAGTACTTTTCGCTAAAGTCATCGGTAGCCTTGGCGATGTCATTGAATGTGAACTTCCCTTCCCTTTCCCATATGATCGACTCGGATTCCTCGTACTTCATAAGACCATTAGTCTCTTCATTGAGTTCCTTATTTCGCCGCTGAAGCGCCAGAATTACAGCAATTAAAGTCACCAGAAGTTGTATGCCCACAATTACACCAATAAGAACCTTTTCCCTATGGTCGGTCGATTTACTGCTATTCCCACAAGGAGATATTCCCGTCGCGTTTCGACGCAAGCTCGGATTCCCGATAAAAGCACTTCCCAGTGCTTGTTGGAAGATGTGACCACTAGGAATCGTGCCTGTTAGCTCATTGTACGATAAGTCTATGGAGCTTAAACTAACCAAGCTGGTGAGAGCAGCTGGGATCGTACCCGAGAAGTTGTTATGCGAAAGATTGAGATTTTCCAGCTTCATAAGCTTTGCTAAATTGGATGGAATTGATCCTGCTAGTGAGTTGTGGCTCAGGTCTAGGAGGATCTGTAGCTCGAACAAATTCCCAAGCTCCGGCGGTATGACACCCGACAGATTGTTGTTGCTCAAGTTCAAACTCAGTAAATGCTTACAATTTGCTAGCTTGTCTGGTATGCTACCGCTCATTGCATTCTTTGACAAATCGAGATAATTTAGCTTCGATAAGTTTCCTAATGAGATGGGAATATCTCCGGCCAAATGGTTGCTGCTCAAGTTCAGGCTCAACAACTCCCCTAGATTTCCCATCTCGGTGGGAATTTTCCCGGTCAAGTCATTGTTGTGTAAAGTCAGGACACGCAACTGAGACAATTTCCCAAGCTCTGGTGGGATGCGGCCGGCAATTTTGTTCCCGTCTATCTGCAAATTCGTGAGATTTTTACACTCTCCCCATTCTGCTGAGAGATTCCCAACAAATCGGTTGTTGCTTAGGCTTATAAAGATCAGATTCGGATAAACTCCGAACACGCTCGTGAGATCTGCAGTGAACTGATTGCTATCTAGACGGACTCTCATTAGCCTCGAACAATTCCTCAAGCAGTTGGGCAGCCGCCCAGTAAAGTTATTCTCATTGACCATGAGATATTGAAGAGCAAAGCCGCTGCATAATTCTAGCGGTAGTTCTCCGGTGAAGCTGTTGTTCGAAAAGACAACATAACCCAGAGAAGGGCTATATTTGCCGAAATCACGTGGTATTCCTCCCGAGAAATTGTTCGTGTACAAAGAGATTGACTGTAAGTTAGCAAGGCGAGAGATGGTCTCGGGGACCTCTCCATGAAGCCGGTTCGTGTTGAGGTCAAGAGTGGTCAACTGTGTGAGATTGCCGACCTCCGGCAGAATAGTCCCATTCAGGTTGTTGGAGAAAAGCTGGAGGATTTGCAAGTTGCTAAGGTTCCCCAATGTCATAGGGATTTGGCCGGAGAGATTGTTCTGTGAGAGGTCTAACTCAAGCAGATTCTCGAGGCTCCCGATCCCAGTAGGGATTGAGCCAGAGAGCGAATTGCAGTACAAGTAGAGGTACTTGAGCTTGGTCAAGATTCCAATTTCTGGCGGAATTTTCCCGGAGAGAGAATTGTTATGGAGCTGCAAAGAAATGAGTTCCGTCCAATTCGTGAAGAAATAAGGTGATAACTCACCAGACAGGTGATTATCCGAAGCTCCAAATTCTGACAATCTGACCAGATTGGACAGAGTGAGAGGCAGCTCCCCAGAGATCGAATTCCCAGCAAGGGCTAAGAAGGTGAGCTTAGAACAAAGACCGAGCTCGGAAGGGATCGAAGAGTTCAAGAGGTTTAGGTGCAAATCAAGCTTTTCAAGCTGTCTCAATTGACCAATGGAGCTAGGGATTGCCCCTTCAAAGGAATTGTTGTATATCTCTATCATCTGAAGCTGAGACAGCGATCCTATGTCTCCAGGTATAAGACCACTGAACGAATTGTTAACAATCCGGATCTCCTTCAGCTGGGAAAGTTTTGATATGTTTGAGATCGGTCCCTGGAGCGAATTCGCAGTGAGGTTAAGGTATTCAAGGTTCACCAGGTTCACATACACAGCCTCAGGGATTTCACCGGTCAACATGTTTTGCGACAGGTCCAGGTATGTCAGGTTCTGGCAATCAGCCACGAAGCCTGGAAATTTGCCATCGAGCAAATTGTAGAAGAGGCTCAGGTAAGTCACCGATGGCATGGTGGAGAATTTCGACCAGTCAGGAGATTCCAAGTAGTTTAATCCAAGATCCAAGTGCCACACCTTCTCGAGATTGCTGATCTGGTAAGGAATAGTACCATTGAGACTGTTATTCAAGAGGCTCAAGTACTGAATCTCTTCCAATTGGCCTATCTCAGGTGGTATGCCACCTTTAAAGAGATTCCTACCCAGGTCCAAGAACCTGAGCTTGGAGAGATTGCTGATCGAGGACGGTATCGGGCCCTCAAGATTGTTGTTGCTGACGTCAAAGCGGATCAGGTTCGGGAAAGAAGCGAAGTTGAGCGCATGGAGTGTGCCACTGAGGCTTGAGCCTGAGAGGCTGATCTCTGAGACTGACCCGCCATTGTTGCAGGCAACACCAGTCCAGTTGCAGAGATGGGTGATGTTGGTGAGTGACCATGAGCTCAGAGAAGGTGGAGGAGGAGGGGGAGAGAGTTCTTCCATTTGACAAGAGCTTGTGCCTCTGTGGTTGGTGATGGAGAGGCCTGAAATGGGAGCAAGAAAAGGAGACAGAGGAAGAGGAAGAGAGGGGGAGTTGCATTTGACATTTTCATGCCTAGCAAGATGCTACTGGACTTCATGAGAGGTGAGCTTGTGCCTCTGGGTTGGGGGTCGATAATCACTTACGAGAGGTGAGTTGCATTTGGTGGTGTTTTGCCCACCCCTTTTAAGGTGGTGCGTACCACTGCTTTTTCTTTCATGCCGGCTTTGATACGTCTGATTTACTTGATTATTTTTTTATTCCGACGTGAACAATGGTACAAATGAATTTCCCCTTTTTTCAATTATATCCTCACTTTCAACTTTTCCAATTTGCTTTTTTTCTAATCGAATCTATTAGTTGATGGTTGAATTGATCAATGATCATTAGCCATGTTAGAAATATGTTATCCGATTCTGTGTAATATATGATAAAATAGATAGACATTTTGTGAAACCTGTAAATAGGCTCTTCTATGGTACATTTAAATATACAAAAAATTCTCCAATTCACTTTTTCGCATTATTTCTAATTTGGTATTAAAGCCACTGTTGTATGAGTGAGCGACCATTGAGTTATGCAGTGCTATAGCAACGTTGCCACTGCCACACCAGTATCCATTCATTATCGAATCACCAACCTTGATAGTTGTTTAGTTAATCACATTGCTTGCTTTGAAAAATGAACACCGTCATCAACTGGCTACCCTTAAACGAGTTAAACCCTGAAAATTCATTGCCAAATAGACTCGGGAAGCTGCCGCACTTCCACGTGTGGTGCCACGTCACGGTTCCAATTACACCATCGCCTCCAAGTGCTTTTTCCGAAGTCATTAGTAGGATATTTTCGACAAAAGCCACCAAAACAGGCTCCTCATCCTCTGACAAGTCCCACCAAGCAAAGAACGTCGCCAGAAGAGCCGTCACGGGCACTAAACAAGTGACGTCATCCTCCATGTCATTGCCAAATTTTAGCCAAGTTGTCCGTCACGTGTCTGCCACGTTAGCTTATGATTGTGGTCATCGACCGGCGTTGACCAAACCGATTTGCCTACTTTTCTAATCGGTTCAACCCCTGTCGGAATGATCGTTGGTGTTTTCAAACAGGTGGCTAAGGCATTTCGACGTCCTAAATCTGTTTTTAGCCTTATTTTATCAATATCAGCTCTGCATGTATCGATTTTCTTCGAACTCATCATAAAATCTATTAGATTTATAGAAGTATTTTGCATATAATGGAAAAATTGGACGTTACAATAACCATTTGGGCCATTGGATCTGAATATATTTTATGGGCTCAATAATTATCTACTTTTTTTTAGGATGCTGACTTTGACGTTACGTCGCTGGTGCTATTTATGCACCTACTCAGATTACCGATGAGGCCAAGGAGATATTTAATGAACGCTAGGATGATTGGGATAGCAAGAATCGCCATATTCTTACGTGGTTTCAAAACACTTTGATTCCTTCTATTAGACTCTAGTTTGATTGTCTTAAAACAACAAGGGAAGCATGGGATCTGCTTGTCAGCCAATATGCTATCTCAGATATTGTCCATCAGCATCAGCCGTTAGTTAATCTACATCACATGCATCAAGAGATAGAACGGTCTATTAATGATTTTTACTCCTCCATGCATTCTTTCTGGGATCAAATAGCATTATATTAACCGTAATGGGACATGTATTGCAATGCTTGCAAGTTTGCTAATATCATGATTACATGCATGTTATGCAATATTTTATGGCACTTAATGATGAATTTGAATCTATGCAAGCTTCACTTCTATATTGAGATCCATTACCTTGTCTTGAGGTAGTTGTTTCAAAGTTGTTGATTGAGGAGACTTGACTTACCTTGAAGGCACAACACTCTTTGTCCTTGCCTACAAACATGATGCTTGCCACTCTAGGTTCTTCCTCCTCATGTAGACAATATCATACGAATTGTCATCGATCTGGTCACTTGCATCCAATTGTTATCGACAACAGCCCAAGCAACTTATAAGGACAGACAATCAATCCCGGTATGGACATCCACCTCAACTTGCACGTCAATCCACTATTGCTATCATTGAGGATTCCACTAAAGACTCATATGTTACTCTATCACTAGAATATCTTTGTTCTATTGTTTGAGAATCCTGTACTTTTCTCGCTCCTTTGTTCCTAGTACTTCTGCTCTATTGGTCACTCCATGAACTCCCAATTCATGGTTCTTTGATTTTGCCCGCTGTAATCTCATTACTTCCAATTTCAATTTATTTAAGTCAAAATCATTCACTTCACAAGCATCTATTATTAATATAGTTGATAACTCACAGCATATAGGAAACATTTCAACGTTAAAATTGTCCTCAGCTTACACCTTCTTAGTTCCTAAGTTCTCTTTAAATTTGAAATGTGTTGGACAATTATGTGAACATGATTTTGACATTCATTTCTCTTTAAACGTTGTCTTGTCCAGGATTCACGGACAGGATAGAGAATTGGGACAAGTTGTAAAGTGGAAAGTTTGTTTGAGCTTGTTTCCTTAATACTTCTAAGCTCGTTTACCGGTTGTGTTGCCATAGTTTCATCTAAAACTAGGTATTCTTGCTTGGGTCATGCTTCTTTCTCTAGATTGGATCCTTTGATTATCAATTGTAATCTAGGTTTTGTTGACAAAAAATATTTGATTGCTTATTTTGTAAGTTGAGAAAACATCATGCATTACTGTTTGATCTTGGTGACTCTGTCTCTTATGCTTGATTTGATCTTACTCACTTTGATAGTCAAGGGCAATCTCCTACTCCAACCATGGGAGGTTTTGTTATTTAGTGATTTTTTTTAAATAAATTTTTTGGTTATACATTACTTTATTTTATGAAAAATCAATCTAAACTCACTTATATCCATAGTGAATTTGTTATCATAGTCAAAATACAATTTTCTCAAGATATTGAGGTTTTCTATATCGATAATGCCATGAAATATAAAGATAAAGAGTTTCTTTGAATTATTTCTCAAAATGGTACTATCATTCATGCTTCTTGTCTAAGAACTTCCCAACAAATTGGTCAAGCAGAGTGTAAACATAGGCATATCTTAGATGTTGCACGCACTCTTTTTATCTTAGCCTCTTCTTTAGAACAACTTTAGAGAGAATCTAGTCATACTGCCATTTGTATTATTAGTCATATTTTGTTACTTACTATAGGTAACATATCTCTTCAAGAGTGCTTGTATGGCATTGTATGATCTTCTTCAAGTGTTTGGTAGTGCATGTTTTGTGCATCTACTTCTTAATGAATGCACAAGATTAGAACCCGTGCTCGCTTATGTTGCTTCCTTGGGTATGATGTTGAGCATAAATGGTGTAGATGTTAGGATCCTATCTTTAACCTTCTACGCTTGTCTCATGATGTTATTTTTTGGAAATACAAGATGTTCTCATCTCTTCGTCCTTTTGAGTCATCTCCAACTGTTTGCTTCTTCACCAATCCTTCAGTGGAACTATTTCCTAAAAATGAGACACTTGCATCTTCATCTTGGGAGTTGTCTTCTTCTAATCTTGATGTAAATACATTTGGCAATTCCATTTTGGCTGATCATGAGATGTTTATGCCATTCATTGATTCTTCACCTTTAGTGATACCTTCTTCTCCTATTCATCATTTCACCCATGTAAGTCAACCTTCTATTTGGCTTCGTGATTTTCATGGTTTTTCTCATTACTTCTTTTCATGAGCCTCGGATGTATGGAGAACTTGTACAAATCCTTTTTGGCAGCAAGCAATGGTGGATGAGTTGCAAGCATAAGACAAATCTCATCCTTGGGATTTGGTTGATTTGCCTCCTAGAAAGTCTGCTATAGGTTGTAAATTGGTATATAAGATCAAAACTAAGACAATGGTACAATGGAATGCAACAAAACTCAACTAGTAGTAGAAGGTTGTACTTAGAAGTATGGGATTAACTATGATGAGACATTTGCTCTGGTCACGTGTCTTATGAGTATTCAAAGTATTCTTCTTGTCGCATCTATTAAGCAATAGCCTCTATTCCATCTGGATGTTAAAAATGCATGTATTAATTGCAATCTTATTGAGGAAATATATATATACCTTCTATTGAATACACTACTTTTGACAAAGTGTGTCAATTAGGTCGAGGGTTATATGAATTAAAGCAAGCTCCTTGTGCATGGTACTCTAAGTTCAGTTCCACCATGAAACACCTTGGATTTAAATGCAGCCCTTATGACAATGTGCTCTTTGATCAATGAACATCTCATGGATATATTACGTTTCTTTTATATTTAGACGATACGGTTATCATTGGCGTGATCATATTGGATTTACAAATGTCCAGCAATATCTCAGTCAATAATTTAATATGAAAAATCTTGAGCAGCTCAATTATTTTCTAACCTTGAAGGTTACTTATGATTCCTCTAGCTATTATCTTTCTCAAGTTAACTATGCCAATGATCTTCTTTCTTAAGCGAACTTAGTGAAGACAAGATTGCTACAACTCCGATTGAGACTCAAGCCAAATTAATGAGCATGCCAAATATATTAAAATAGACTGTCTTTTCATATGCTCTCGGGTGCTTCATGGCACCACTTGTCTCATCTACACTTCATCAGTCAATCAAATTGCTAATGTTCTTTACTAAGGCACATCCACTTGAGTGTTTTCATGATTTTTTTCCTCCAAAATCAAGTTGACTTCTTCTATGTCACATTGAGTTTGAGAGAGGTGTTAGAAATATATTATCTAATTTTGTGTATCTCTTCGATTGTAATCCTAGTTGATTCTAATTGTTATTGTCATATTATGTTACTATACATAGCCATTCTGTAAAGTTCATAAATAGGCTCTCGCATAGTACATTGAAATATACAAAAAGAAAATTATAATTCACTTTTCCGCATTTTCTCTAACTAACCAAATGAAGCGCATGGTGGTCCCTTGTGTCCCCTCTAATTGGCCTATCCTTACTATTTGAGTAAAGTCAAGTGCATCGCCCAATTTTCGTCCTTACTTCTTGTCTCAATACTGAACTTTCGAAATTTACAATTAGATTTGTGATAATCGAAGTGATTTTAGATGTAATCTTCATCAAAAACCATAAAAAAAAGAGATTTCAATCTCAAAAAACAATTCATAAATCTTATTACAAGGAGATTTATTGTCTTCGAAACACTTGCAATTTTACCCATCAAATGGGTTGACAATTATCGGAGCACTAACACCATTAACATGAACTTAAACTTGTGCACATTCGTGTATAGGATCTGGCTTTTCTCCCTTAATTATGGATGCAAGATTCTCCAACCGAAAGGTTGATATATTTTGATAACTCTCTCGAATTAAATACCCACTAAAAAGAGCCCCCCAGTCTCTAAGGTGAAAAGGATTTAGTGCAACTATTTTCTGTAAAATTAATCATTAATCGAGCAAATGCATATTGCTATATGTGTGTGTGCGCGCGCGCGCGCGTCTTTCTTCAACGTTAAAATCATAGTGGCAAAATTATCTGGCCCTCATCCTATTAAATTGTTGTCTTGATAATCTTCCTCATAATTTGAGATTTGCTTTGATTATTTTATCCATTCTAAATTCACACGTTTGTTAACATTAATTGTCTTATCTTCCACTCGTCCGTCCTTTTTTTTTGTTTTTAATTATCTGGCCCTCATCCCATTAAATTTTTGTCTTGATAATCTTCCTCATAATTTGAGATTTGCTTTGATTATTTTATCCATTCTAAATTCACATGTTTGTTAACATTAATTGTCTTATCTTCCACTCGTACGTCCTTTTTTTTTTTTTTTTTTTTTTATGTTCCTTTTGCTAGGCATTTCAAACAATGTTACTTAACTAATGAGAAATTTACATTGGAAATTGAAAAGCACATGTGAAACACGGTCTAAGTCTTGAATCTTTTTAAAAAGTTGCAGTATAGTCCTTAGATCATCATTTTTCTCCCAATTTTTCCTTTTCAACAACCTCTAAACACCTACTTTGAAACCTTTCTACAAGTTATCACTTAAAGTGATCCGCGATTGTCGGCCACCATAAATTTCCATAATTTTGACCGTGACTTGTAGTACATTCATCTTTGTGGCAGGACACGTTGCTCAAAAAGAGAATTTATTGACTTGCAAAAGTCCTTATTTGAGAGAACATTCACCAATCCTAGTTGTTGGTGGATTGGAATTTAGGCATAAATCTTATTGTTGGAGACTTTTGGCTTATCAATTTTACCCACTTTCAGGGTACAGTCCAACGGGTACAGCGGACTATTGGCCCAAAATGCGATTCTTCTTTGGATGGAAGTGTAGGATTTGATTGATTGGTCTGTATATATTGACCCCTTTATTAAAAGGTTGAGCATAAAAAAGTCTTTAGATTGACAATATTAAAAGGTTGAGCATAAAAAAAGACTTTAGATTGACTAAGCTTTGTTTCTAGATGGTTGAATGGTTTTCTTTGAACATATATGTAGAAAGATTGATAATTGATGGCCATCTCATGTTCCAAAGCTGCAAGCTTTTGAAATCATGTCTATGGTCAATGAACTTGAAATCCTCTCAATTTACATGCTCTAGATAATGTAGATGATGCAATGCACAATAGAAAAAAGAGGGAAAAAAGTAATTGTCACCTCAATTAGCTATCTTTAGTAAATAAATTAGGAACACGAGTTCAAAGGTCCAATCACACAATTAGCTCTCTTAAGAACATACTACATTATGAAATTGATTGTTATAGCGATTTTACAGGAGATGGTTGGATGAATTTTGGTTCTTCCATTTGTCTGTTATGTTCTTCCTTTTGGTTATAAAAAAAAAAAAAAAAATTAGATCTTTTCCTTATATAATTTTTATTTCAGATTTGATTTTTTTTTAATTTACAAAATTTTTGACAACATTAATGTGAATGTGCTGACGGTAAAATATGATGGCTGAAAAATAACATTGATCACTTTGTTAATGCGTTGAGTTATTTGGGTGGACTATTGTTTTTTGTTTCTTTTTCTTTTTTTTTTTTTGGTAAGGTATTTGGGTGGACTATTGTTAGTAATTTCTTATTTGCTGATTTTTTTATTTTTTTATTTAAAATTAGTTAATTCGTTTTAGTACGTTATTTTCCATATTTAAGGAGAAAATTTTCTAGAATTGGAGTTCCAGTTGGGTTAATAATGCTTCGGTTCTATGATAGGTATGAGTCCCTAAAAATGTATTGCAGAAAAATGGGTTAATATAGGTTCATTTGGGTTGGACCCTATTTTGACTCACCCAAACCGACCCTATACACCAATTTTACAAGTCTACTCACAGTTTAATAACAGAGACATAGAATATATAGTGTGATAACCACTTTTGAAAGAGTATGAGTCTTTTCAATCGGCAAAAGGAGATTATATACAACTCCACATGTGCACGCTAAGGCAATGTGACACTTTGTTCCTAAAACCACTTTGATTTAATTAGTTATTGGTACGTTAGAAGTTAGGCATAAATTGCAATTTTGGTGACTTGATCTATTAATCATACCCATTTATTAGGGATAAGCATGGTTTCAGAGTAGAACCTAGAACCTAAAATCAAAACTAGTAAGAATCTATAGGTTCCAAGTTTCAAGATATACAAGGTAGGTTTCAAGTTCTAAAAAATGAGAAACCGGTTTCAATTGATAGATTCCAGATTTTTAGTTAGAAGAACCTAGAACCTAGAACCTAGAACCTACAACCCATAACCTAAAACCTATACCAAGTTTTAATATTTTGCTTAATCCATGTCTTTGCATGATCCCGTGATATCCATGCCATTCAATGATGAATTTATTATGTAGAATCACAAGTTTGAATTTCCATCTTATGATTAAGACTTTTACTTTATTAATGTTCATATTTTTCATTTGTCTAAATATAAGTTATGATCAGTGAATTGCAGTAGCAAATAGTGATCATTAAAGGTTTTAATTCTTTGCAATCGTTCAATTAATAATATAAGTTGAACTTGCATAGACCTTACAAGATAGGTTCCAAGTTCTATGATATGCAGGCAAGTTCTAGATTCCAAAAAATGAAAAACTTGTTCCAACGGGTAAATTCCAGGTTTTAGGTGGAATCTGTATGAAACCTGAAATCGTTCACCCCTACCATTTATTAATTAAGCTTTCATATTTTATGATTAATTATTCCTATATTATTTTGGTGACATAATTCCCACCCTCCATATGACTAAAAATACTTCGTTTATACAAGATAGACTGAATGACCCTTGATGGATTCCACAATCATGCATTTTCCCTCAAGTTAGTTCTTTTCTAATGTGTTTCCCTTCAATTGTTGTTAGAAAATAATAAATAATTTTTTTCTTAGTCAATCCAAAATAAATGAAATTATGCTCTCATGAAAAAAAAAATCTTTTACTTTAGGCATTATTTTTATTTTTAAAAGAAATTGTTTGTATATAGACTTTCTGCGTTTCTACATGGAAATTAATTGAGAAATATCCTCAACAAAATGAAAAAATCTTAAAATTTCTCTACTAGACAAAGTTGTTAATATGTATAGAAGTGAAAAGGAAAACAAAAAGAGAAGAAACGATAGGTTTTTTATATGCATGATAATAACCGCTTCAATTATATTAAGTGGACCGACCCAAAAAAAAAATTATATCAAGTGGATACTATATAAAACTATAAAAACTAGAAAGAAAAGGACAATGCGTAAATTGCAGTCCACTACTTTAAGTTTCAATTAAATAATAAAAGGCAATTCCATTAACGAAAATGGAGTGGATTTAGTCATATAGAATGCGAGCCTCGCCCAATATGTAATTGTCAAACAAGAGTTTTACTGGGAGGAGCATAGGGAGCCACATGGCAAATCGTGATTAATAGTCTTAAATCAATCAGGACGAAACATGTAATGGTGCAACATAATACGAAGAAAATAAACTTTAGTAAGCAAAGTAAAATAAGTGATAAGTCCAGAATATTCACATCTCAAATGAGACATGGGAATCGTGCATCTAGTTTTTGATCGACAATTTGCCTTTAACTAGGAATAGTCAAACATTTTCTCATTATTCGAAATTTTTATATTAAACATGGATAGATCCACATAATCAATCTGAAGCTAGATTTATAATGCAATGTAATCGTATGGGCTTTGCTATTGGGCCATTGTAAGAGTAAACAACATGTTGTGAGTCATAAATATTTAAAGGAGTGAATGTCACAACAATTCATAATTAATTGCCATTTTTTTTGCCCATAATAGAATATTAATATCACAATAGATTGAAGATAGTCACGTAAGTATTTCTCTAATTGTATAAAAGGCCAAGAGAATGTCCATATATACATGTAAAGTTAAAGGCTTGGCTATAAATACTAATTGACTTGGGCTGGCTCTGGTTAAAATGCCAAGATAGGTAAAAAAAAAAAACAAAAAATTGCAATTATTTCAAAGCCAAAAAACTGCTTTCGGTAATTCTTAATGAAATTCTTCATAATTGTACATACCATCGACCTCTATATAGTGGTTCTTGATGAATTTTTCTCCCGCTTTTTTCAACAAATTTCAATTAAATTCAAGTATAATTTATCTTGACATTAAAGTGGTTTAGCTGGATAAATGAATAGTGTGTCTAGGAAAATTGCTCGGTTATATAATTCATGGCAATATTACTAGCCCCATGTTATTTAATTGATATTGTCCTTGTCCTTTTCCTTTTCCTTATTGCCCTAATGTCCCAAATGTTATACTAAGGCTCATTGTCAATAACAGTTTATGTCTAGCTATTTTTGTTATTAATGAAAATATTTTTTATTCATTCATTTTTTCAAACAACCCAAACAATCAATTTTAGAAAAAAAAATCAATAATTAATTTTCCATGAAATAAATGTGTACCCATACATATTATTGGTCTTTGTTAATTTTTGAGATTAGCAAGCAAAGATCATCTACTTGACTCTATGTTTACATTAGCCTTTCTTTTTTTTTTTTTTTTAGGTCGAATTACATTAGCTTGTTTGCCTTCCTTTGATTAGGAACAACTGAACAAGAAATGACAAAATCCATTCCAAAAGAGAGATGCAAGTTTAGGACTAATTTAAGCAATTGCCAACAATCATTTTTAATTTGCATTCCCAATGTACGGGGTGCAATTAGAGTTAATTATAGTTAATATAATTTATAATTAACCTAATCCTATATAGTAATTACAAACATAATTAATTATTTTCTAACACCCTCGGTGCATGCAATAAATGTCAAAGTCACTTTGGGGGTCAAATTAATACCTATTAGTGCCCTTGGTGAGGTTTTGCCCACTACTTTCAAGATGGTGCGTTGATCCGCCATGCTTTTTCTCTTGTGCCGTCCTTCATAAGTCGGATTTAACTGGAAGGACTTGTGTGCAGCAATATCTTATTTTATTTTTGACTCTGCCGTGATTAATGGTACAAATGAATTTCCTCCTTTTCTATTGTATCCTTGGATTGAACTTTTTCAATTTGTTTTCCTAATCAAGTAGGTTAAGCGATGTTGAATTAATTGATGGATGATTAGCCAAAAGAAGTGCATGATGGACCCTTGTGTCCCCTCTTTATGGCCTGTCCTTATAATTTGAGTTTGAGAAAAGTTTAGTGCATTGTTCCAATTCCGTTCTACTTCTTGTTGCATTACTAAGCTTTCGAAATCAATGATTGGATTAGCAACAGTTCAAAGTAGGAATAATCGATTTTAGGATAGATCAGTTCAGCAACAGTTCAAAATAGGAATACTTGATTTTAGGATAGATCGGTTTCTCATCCTGAAACTAAAACCAGACCAGCTATTATAGTAAGAAAATGACACTCGAATGGGTGTTTATTACAATTAAAGAAGCAAATATTTTTATAGATAGATTCGACTTTTTGGTCATCTGACCAAAAATCTCCAAATCGTAGCCTTTAAGCATTAATCAAGTAATAGTATAAGTAAGAGGTTTTAGTAGTCACTAGACCACTTTTTGTGATTTGAGTGGATATTGTTGACGGTTGCTATACTTTTTTAATGAATGTTAGGTAAATTTTTCTTTCCATATGACCCATGCGATGAATTTTTATTTACCTATTGAAGGCAGCCATGCAGAATTTTCATCCAAAGTGATTGGAAAATGACTAGAATAAATAGTCATCAAAGTTTGACAATCCGGATGCAGATTATTTCAAATTACATTGCACGATTCTCCGCCGGAAATTACATCTCGTTACAAATAAAATAGGACTCCAGTCCACAACGTGATTTGAGAAAATATGTGAGAATTGGTGAATCAAAACATAATCATTTTCCAATATCACCATATTTTTCTTGAAGCAAACAGAGCCTTAAAGGAATGAAGATGCAGAAATATATACAGCCTAACAAGCTCAACTCGTAGAACCACGAAACGAGATTATGTACAACTCTAGATGTGCGCTCTCCAGGGACATGAACTCGTGGTCGCTCACCAGCATCACCCATCTCTGCAACTGGACTGGCATTGCCTGCAACAATGGCGGGTCAGTCTCAGAGATCAGTCTCTCCGGTTCGAGCCTCAATGGTACACTCCACGCGCTTGACTTCACTTTGTTCCCGAACCTGACTCACTTCGACGCAAGCTCAACAATCCCCGAGGGCCCGATAACATCCTCAATTGGCTATCTCTCCAAGCCCAGTTTCCTGGACCTGGGGAACAATCTCTTCGAAGGCGGCATACCACCCGCGACAGGCCAATTGCAAGAGATTCAGTATTTGAGCCTCTTGAATAACACTCTCAACGATAGTATTCCATACCAGGGCAGCAATCTCTGGAAGGTGTGGCACTTGGATTTAGGATTAGACTTTTTGGAATCTCTTGACTGGTCGAAATTCTCCGCCAGGCCATCAGTGACTTACCCGAGCCTCTTACTCAATTGTATGCCAACCTGGTGAACCTTGAATACCTCAACCTCACCGCAAATTCGCTCCAGGGGCCGATCTCAAAGATATCAAGACTTTCCAGGCTGAAGGAGATCCGAATTGGTTACAATCCGTCAAGCAGTCCGATTCCTGGAGACACTGGACTGCTGTCCGAACTTCAGATACTAGAGCTGTGCAACAATTCCTTTGAAGGGGCAATTCCTAGCTCCACTTGACAATTGAGGAAGCTTGAGAAGCTTGATTTGGGAACAAACCGCTTGACCTCTTGGATCCCTTCCGAGCTCAGGCTCTGTTCTAACCTCACCCAGTTAGCCCTCGCCTGGAATTTGATCTTTGGGGAGCTCCCTCTCTCACTGTCCAATCTGGTCAGATTGGCATTTGGAGCTTCGGATAATCACCAGATCACCAGTCAGGAGAATAACTGTGACTTCTTCACTAATTGGACCAAATTTGTTTCTCGGCAGCTCCAGAACAATTTTATCTCAGCGCAAATACTGCCCGAAGTCAGATACTTGTACAACAATTTGCTCTCTGGCCCAACCCATACCAGGATCTGGAGCTTCAAGAATTTGCTCTCTCTAAACCTCTCTAAGAACAATCTCTGTGGTCAAGTCCTTTTGTGTGGAGCCTCAGCAACATGCAGATCCTCCAGCTTCTATCCAACAACCTCACTGGGAGTATTCCTCCGCATGTTGGGAAGCTCACGCCGTTGACCATTCTCGACCTCAGCATGAACCAGCTTTATGAGGAGGTCCCCGAGATCATCTGTTGCCTTGCTAACTCAGGGACGATCTCTTTGCTCACGAATAATTTCTCGGGAATCATACCACGTGGTTTCTGCAAGTACAGCCCTTCTCTGGCTATGTTAGCTTTTCATGGAACTGGAGCCCAAATTTTGCTGCAGCTGCGGTCTACAATATCCTGCAGTCAATGGGAACAACTTCACTGGGCCACGGCCCGACCGCTTGATGAACTGTTCGGGCTTAACGAGAATCCGTCTAGAGGGCAATCAGTTCACTACAGATATCACGTGGGCGTTCAGAGTTTATCAGAATCTGGACTTTATAAACCAAGGCAGTAATGGATATGTTAGAAATCTCTCGACAAAGTTGGGAGAGTACGCTCACAAATTTGCAGATAGTTGGTAACAAAATCTTCGGACAAATCCCGCCGGAGCTCGAGAAATTGTCTCAAATGCGTGTCCCGACTTTGGACAGTAATGAATTGACCGGAAAATTCCCGATAAGATAGGAATCTAGGGGAGTTGATCACGCTGACCTTGAAGCACAACCATTTTTTATTCTTTTTTGGGTCTGTGAGCCACAACCGTTTGGCCAGTGACATTCCCGTCTCATTAGCAAACTTATCGAAGCTCAATCATCTTGATTTGTCACAGAACACATTGGACAGGAGCACACAGGACGAGCTAGCGAATTGTGAGAATTTACTGAGCTTGAACCTGCACAACAACAGTCTGTCGAGTGACATACCATCCAAGCTCCGGAAGTTGTCCATGCTTCAATTACTCCTATACCTGAGCCATAATTCCCTAACAATATCAAATCCTTCCAATTTGGCAAAGCTTACTAAACCGGAAAATCTCGATCTTTGCATAAAAATTTGTCTGGTACGATCCTGGCTTCTCTCTCCAACATGGAGAGCTTAAGCTCCATAGATTTCTCATACAAAAAGCTGACGGGTGCTGCTCCTACTAGTGGGATCTTCCAACGAGGGGTTTTCGGGATAAGTACACTATCAGTGCCAAAAATTGTGTACGGCGCTCACTTTGGTGCTAAAAGTTTCTGTCGAATCACTTAAGTACCAAAAATTTTGAAAAACGATCATTTCAGTGCCAACGACGATGAAATTGGCCGGAAATCCGACGTGGCATTTTTTTATTAATTTTTAAAGCCAACATGGCTCGTCAGAGAGTTGAGTCAACATCCAAACACAAAAATGACGCCGTTTGGCATCTTTCCCCCAACTTAGAAACCCTAATCCCCAAATTGAGAGAGAGGGAAGGCTCATCTTCGTCTTCTTCTTCCTCGAAGACCCACACCAACAACGGCACCATGGCACCAGCAACAGCATCGGCAGTGCGCTAGCAGCGACACCAGCAACTCACCAGCAGCAACAGCACACTAGTGGCACCTTTGACCCATCTTCTTCCTCCTCCTCCTCCGCCCTCACCTCCGATTTTTCCTGTCACTTATTGCTCGAGCAACAATCTTAGTCTCTCCTCGCTCACCTGGTCGAGCAACTACAATGGTGGCCGAGCGACAGTGGCCGAGCGGCGGAAACCCTAATTTCAATCCCATGTGAGCTAAACGACGCTGTTTCCGTGAGACCATCTAGGTAGGACGGCAAAATGACGTCGTTTTCTTAAGGAGTACCGAAAACGACGTCGTTTAAAGGCCTTATCGATTTTTTTTTTTTTTTTAAAAACCACGTAATCATTTTGGCCGAAATCTTTCGCCGGTAGCACCAAAGTGATCGTTTTTCCTCTGATTTGGCACTTAAGTGATCCAACAGAAACTTTTGGCACTAAAGTAAGCGCCGTACACAAGTTTTGGCAGTACTTATCCCTCCAACGAGCAATACATCAATCAGGCACAGCAAAAATGTTGTGATTCTTCTGAATGTTGGCATCTGCTGCTTACTACTTCTAGCGACTCTAATTGCTATGATTATGGCACTTCAACAGTGAAACAAGCTTCTTGACGAAGAGATCGATAGACTTCAAAAATAGGAAAACCAATTTGATCATATGGGTAAAGGAAGGGAAGTTTACATTCAGTGACATCGCCAAGGCCACCAACTGACTTCAGCGAAGAGTGCTGCATCCGAAAAGGTGGGTTCGAGAGCGTTTATAAGGCCAAATTGCCCAGCGGCCAAATCCTTGTGGTCAAAAAGCTCAACCTATCAGAATCTGACAATATCCCTACAGTGAACTGCCAGTGCTTTGGGAACGAGCTGCGTGTTGAGCAAAGTCCGACATGGTAATGTGATTAAGCTTGACGAGTTCTGTTCCAAGAGGGGTTGCATTTATTTGGTCTATGAGGTTGTTGAGAGAGTAAGTCTAGCAACGGTTTTGTATGGAGGAACAGGAGCAGCTGAACCGAACTGGGGTACAAGGGTGAATATTGTTCACAGCGTTGCTTAGGCAATCACCTAGTTGCATCACAATTGCTCATTGCCTATCGTCCATTGCAATTGTGAAATTCTGCAAGGCCATTGTCTATTGTAGAAGTTTAAGTTATTAGATAAAAGCATAATTTAATATTTAGTTACTATAACAGGAATATAACATTGAATGACATCTTGGTCAAGTTGACTTTAAGCCTCGACTATCGGATTTCGGACGGCAAGATTGTTTGAATCAGACTCGTCCAATTGGACCACCTTGGCTAGATCTTATTGCTGCATGTCGCCTGATAAGCTACATGATCAAATCTAATCTTACATTTCATGGGTATGTATTATCTCGAATTGATCAAATAGCTTTAATTAACATCTCAAGATTGGATTCATTGAATAATTATAACATTTTTGGAAGAGCGAGTAGATTTTGAAAAGTAGTTTGTGTTTAGATATCTCAAAAATTTGGAACTTCTGTTTGAATTTATATTTGGAACTTGTGTCCGAATTTATATGTCAGAAACTGAGGTAGAAGATGAATACAAGGAACTGTACAAAGAAGACGTGGGAAAATTTTATGTGTATTCTTTTTCGGTATACTCTAATGTACAAAGTCGATCTCTATATAATACAAAAATGTCTAATAATAAAGAAAGAAAGATTATATTCCTTTAATCTATGTGTATCAGATCTAATCCTAAATTGACTAAAATAAATTATCTGCATCTCTTAAGATATACTCCAGATCAGCATCATATCTTCCAACACTCCCCCTTCAAGCTAGTGGCTTGTATATATCTAAGACACCAAGCTTGCCTAGAAGATATGAATGTTGTCTCTGACATAAAGGCTTGGTAAATATATCAACAGGCTGTTCGATGGTTCTGATTCCTCTTGCTTCGATTATTCCTTCTTGAATCTTCTCTTGAGTGAAGTAACAATCGACTTTTATGTGCTTCGTCCTTTCGTGCAATACAGGATTTGCAGCAAGCTTAAGTGTAGAATCATTGTCACAAAATAACAATGTTGGTCCCTCGACCTTCACTCCAAGGTCTAGAAGCAAGCCTCGTAGCCAAACTACTTCACAGACAGCCTTCGCCATGGATCAATACTCAGCTTCTGCTGATGACAGGGATACAGTAGATTGCTTCTTCATCCTCCATGAGAGTAAGGATTCCCCAAGTTTGATGCAAAAACCAGTGATGGATCTTCGACTCATAGGACAAGTTGCATAATCCGCATCGCAATAAGCTGTCATTTTCATGTTACAATTGCGGGAAAGAAGGATTCATAGTCCCGGACATTTCTTCAAATACTTCACCACTTTCAAGGCAGCATTCATGTGAGACTGTTTTGGGCTATGCATGAATTGACTGAGTGTCTGAACCGCATAACAAATGTCAAGTCTCGTCATAGTGAGATAGATGAGTTTCCCAACTAGCCTCTGATAGCTTGACGGGTCCTTGAGCAGTGGATCATTTTCTGTGGACTGGAGTCTTGCATCATATTCTGCAGTGGTTAACTTGACATTTTGCTCGGTAGGGATGACTGCTGGCTTGCATCCTGATAATCCCGCTTCTGATATAATCTCTAGTACATATTTTCGCTGACTAAGAGAGATACCTTGCTCTGAAAGGGCTATCTCAATTCCAAGAAAATATTTCGGTGACCCCAAATCTTTGATATGAAACTTGGAATGGAGATTTTCTTTAAGGTTCTTCACAACAAGCTCATCATTGCCCATGATAAGTATGTCATCAATGTATATCATTAAGTAGACGGATGACGTACCTTTTGTCCATGAGAAAAGTGCATAATCATGCTTGGATTGTTTGAAGCCCATAGCTATGAGTGCACTGGTGAACTTGGCATACCACTGTCGCGAAGCCTGCTTGAGACCATAAAGGGATTTACGAAGACGACACACATTGGACTCCCCCTGTCTCCGTAAACCCAGTGGAAGATCCATATAAATTTCTTCATCTAAATCTCCATGAAGAAATGCATTATGAACATCCATTTGATGTAATGACCAATCACGAAATGTAGCAATGGATAAAAAAGTACGAACTGTAATATCCTTTGCTACTGGAGAGAAAGTTTCGTGATAGTCAAAACTTTCTTTCTGAGTGAACCCTTTAGCCACTAATCGAGCCTTGTATCTTTCGATGGACCCGTCGGCTCTATATTTGATCTTGGAGACCCACTTGCAACCAATTGGCTTGCGATTTGGTGGTAATGAGACGATATCCCATGTATGATTTTCTAACAAGGCATGCGATTCCTTTTCCATGGCTTCTTGCCAACGAGGGTCTTTGACAGCCTCATTGTAAGGAGATGGTTCTTGTTCCTCAGATATGAGATAGCTAGTATAAGCACCTAGAGGGGGGTGAATAGGTGCATGAACAATTTATCGAGATACGGAAGCAATACTTGGCAAATGATAAAAGGGAAATTCTTTCTGGATTAACAAAATGAAATACGATCAAAGTAAAGAGAGTAAGGAAGAGAAAATTGAACACAGGGTTTATAGTGGTTCGGCTTATTCCAAGCCTATGTCCACTCTTCCGCACTGACAGCCTACTGGCTGAATTCCACTATGAACAAAAGAGAAGTTACACCACAGCTCTTCCTTGATTCTTCAGCGTAGATGTTCTACTACACCTCATCAAGGTCTCTTACAAATATTGAATCTCTTTTGAATACAATGGTTCTCTCAAAGAGATTGTCTAAACAACAGGAAGCTTTCAGACTTTGGAATTTTTCTATCACGCACACCTTCAACAACTTAGGACGTCTTCTTTATATACTCCTTCATGCCATCATACCCGCTGGCACTTACCAAAGGAATTCCTCCAATCTACCTGTTGGACGGAATCAATTAAGAAGATTAATTAGGCTATTAAAGGAACGTGTCGATAGCCCATCAATCCTGCTCGCCCATACAAACAGGATCTCGGTTTCCATAAGTAGAACCTTCCAAGAATATCCAGACAATCATCGGATCTTCAATCATCGAGTCAATCTCGATTAATCAAAGGATTCCATTATGTCTTCTCCAGCCACGAGATCTTCTCCAGTTGATAAGTTCATCCCCTTAACGAATCATCCAGATTTGGATAACCTTTCTTCAACGGATTAGAGACAGTCAATGAGGATAGACTTTGAGTCTTGAGTCTGGTTGTCCGGAGGTCTTCAGACTTTAAATAGTAGAGTCTGCAAAACCTTCAGACTAGACTGAAGGAAACGTTTTGTCAACTTCAAAACACTTCAAGAAGATTTCTCCAACAATCTCCCCATTTTTGATGGTGACAAAACTTTCCTACAGATTTGGACAACTTTGACCTGCAAAACATATCTCAAACATATGTGCATATCTTATAGAGATAAATGGCTGACACTAAAGTCTGCAACCACAGAAAATAGGTTAGTCATGAATATGATAAACTGTCCATAAGATATCAATAGCAGTCAATAGCAATCATCCAAATTCAAATCCAGACAAAGAGACACAAAGTTTAAAGTCAAACATAAATCCTAATCAAACAAACCAAAAAAAATTAAGTTGTTCAAATCTCTTGCATCTCTCCCCCTTTTTGTCAGCATTGAAAAGGATGAGATGAAAATGGAATGAAGTCAAGATTTCTTGGGAACACGAACAAGCTGGAAATCTTCCATTGACTGAACGATCTCTTCCAGCCTTTTCAGGTCTTCCTTCAGTTGAGCAATATCCTCACCCTTGGCATTGGCCTGAATCTGAACAGAGAGGGCTTGGATCTGATCTTGTAAAGACACTGAAGAAACCTGACCAGCATTCTGCAAATTTTGAACCTCGCATCCCAAGGCATAAATTTGACCGCGCATCTTCAAGAGAATATCGAGAATTCTGCGAAAGTCGGCTGAGTTATTAGTCTGCGTACTAGCTTCAACACGTTCTGCAGATGATGGCATGTCTGAATAATCTCGCAGGTTTGGCGTTGAAACCTCATGACCTTCTTCTGGAAATTGAGAGGCATAAACATCCTCTGCGTCGGCAGGAGAACGACTGATTCCTTCACTTGAATCAAGATATGAGGACTTCCCTCATTTCTCTTGATCTCCCCCTGTTTTCATGCCTACAGGTGGAGAAGAGTGTTCCTCATGTTCTCATTCTTCTCTTCTTTCATTTCCAGGTCTTTCCTCCTCTGCTTCGCCAACTACTCTTTCTTCTTCTTCTTCTTCTTCTTCTTCTCTTGCTTCTTCTTCTTTCTCCTTTTCTTCAACATCTCTTTCCTCTTGGCCTTCTCTTTCTCTTCCTTCTGTCTCACGCTGTTCTGTTGAATCTGGAACAGAACAACTTAGGCTTTTCAAAGCTATTGCCGAAATGGTAAGATCATCATCTTCTTCATCTTCCACAATAAGAGCTCTTCTTTTCTGCTTTGAAGCAATCAAGGGCTCCTTTCCTTTTCTTTTTGAAGAAGAGGTTTGATGAGTTCTGACTGGAGTCTTCTCCTTAAATTTCTCCAACTCCTTGTTCAATTCCTTCAGACGCATTTTTGTTACCATCTTTAGTCCTACCACCATATGATCGCACGATCGAACACAAAAGATTTGCGGAGGCTGAATATTCAGATGTCTGAACAACTTTGTCACAAGGCTTGGATAAGGTAGTTGACCTCTGTCCTTCATCATCACTCTATACATGTGGAACATGATAGTGTGAGGAAGAGAAAACTTTTTTTTTCCGTGAGGATGGCGTACATCAATTTTGCTTCGAACTTGAAACATCGTTTTGGAGGTTGATTTGGGTCGAGACAATTGATCACAATCTTGTGAAGCGGGATGTTGAATGCATTCATCCTTGTATAGGTGATCTTCTCATCTGTTCTCCTATCCTTCACAAGTTCCAGAGTGGCTGGAGCAATGGAAACTTTGATTGGTTGATATCTTCCTCTTTCAACTCCTAACACATCTCGCCAAAGATATTCATATCCACAACATAATATTGATTTGTAACATTTGAAAGAAAATCTATTCGCATCCAAAAGCTAAGATTCGAATAGAAATATGCGATCGCTTTAGGATATGCCTCGGAGAATCGGAGCGGAGAATGTCTCGAGTTGAAGGTAACTGAATTTCTCCTCAAGTTCACCTTTACAAAGATCCAGAAAATCAAAATCCACACTTCTAGGGTTTATAACCCCACGCTTGATAATTTCGAGTACAAATCCTCTTGTTCCTTCGATCCGAACACTTCTCCCCTTTTTCTCGACTATTAACCGCAACACCCATTCTCGGTTGAAATTGGTTGTACAATTTGTCATCATCATTTCCATCTACGATTCGGTCCCCGATCACGAGGATCACTTGGAATATTCGCAAGGGTCTCCTCGGCCACCCCTTGTCGAGCAATTCCCAAACTTTCCATTCTTCGCAAAAAGATATATTCGTTCCCATATCCTTTGTCTTTAAGAAAAGCATCGACATAGTTCAAGAGAGTACCAGTTCCTTTTAAAGCACGATACAGCTTATAAATAAAGGCGGGCTTTTGAGATCTTACAGGATCTGCATCCTCAATGATTTCTTCCTCTTGTTGATGATCAACGCCTTAAGGACTAGATGGATGAGAATGACGCTGCTGAGAATGTTGTGGGCTCGGTTGCTGATCTGAAGATACTTCTTCTTCAGTAAGATCGAAGTGCGTAGGCCCCTCATTCATTCGTCGTGGTCCCCTGTTAGCGATTCTCGATGACTTTCTCGAGGATGACATCTTTCTCAGTTTTTGGAAGATTCCTTGCTTGACTTTTCTCAAGAAAGATGACAACTTTTTCAAGGATTAAACAAGTGAGAAAAACAGGAATGGAGGATTGATGCTTTCTAGGGTTTTTGAGAGTAAAGAGAAGAGGAGTAAACAGAGCACTAAAAAGAGAGATAAACGAACCGTCACAAAGGAAGGCAAAAGATGCCTTTTTAAAATAACTAACCTTTTTTTTTTCGAGAAAATATTCATTTCAAGAATAACTTCCTTTTCGAAAAGGAAACGATGCAATAATTACGTCGATTAAAGATAGTAATAAACCACAATTGACAATCGTACCTTTTCAAGATAAAATTTGAGAGAGAGAGAGAGAGAGAAAGACTAACTTACAGTCTGATGATCGTACCAAGACTAACTTATAGTTAAAGTCTTGTATGTCTGAGTCTGAGAGCTTTTAGACTTTGATCTCCTCATACCTTAAGATGTTGAGTCTAGAGCAATTTGCTTCAAATTGATTTTTCTCCAGAGGCTTTGTGAATATATCTACCAATTGATTCTTTGAATCAACATATTGAATTGAGACATCTCCATTTTGAACATGATCTCTAATAAAGTGATGTCGAATCTCTATATACTTTGCTCTTGAGTGGAGAATTGGATTTTTTGTGAGATTGATAGCGCTAGTGTTGTCGCAATTGATCTCCGTGCATGAGTCTTCAATTCCAAAGTCTCTTAGCTGTTGTTTTATCCACAAAATTTGCGAACAACAACTTCCGAGAGCTATATACTCTACTTCTGCTGTGGAGAGAGCTACTGCACTTTGCTTTCTTGAAAACCAAGACACCGTCCTCCAAGAAGTTGACAAGTACCCGAGGTACTCTTTCTATCAACTCTGCATCCAGCAAGGTCTGCATCTGAATATCCAAGAAGAGTAAAGTCTCCCCTTTTTAGATACCATAGACCAAAGCTTGAAGTTGATGAAATATATTTGATAATACGCTTCGCAGCACTTAAATGAGATTCTTTTGGGTCTGATTGAAATCTGGCACAAATGCAAACACTAAACAAAATGTCAGGTCTAGAAGCAGTAAGATAAAGAAGTGATCCGATGATACTCCTGTACAGCTTTTGATCGACTTTCTTTCCTCCTTCATCTTTGTCTATCTTCAAGGAACTTGGCATTGGTATATCAGCAGTCTTGCAGTTGCCCAATTCAAACTTTTTAACAAGATCATTTGCATACTTTTCTTGATGAATGAAAGTTCCTTCCTCCAGTTGTTTTATTTGAAGTCCAAGAAAGAAGGTTAACTCACCCATCATGCTCATTTCAAATTCATCCGGCATAGTCTTAGAAAATTTCTTGCACAGATTTTCATTAAATGATCCAAAATTAATATCATCCACATATATTTGAACAAGCAGAAAACTTTTGCTTTCTCTTTTAATAAAAAGAGTAGTGTCTACTTTACCTTTAACAAAACCATTTTGTAATAAAAACTTACTTAATCTTTCATACTAGGCTCAAGGTGCTTGCTTCAAGCCATATAGGGCCATTTTTAATCTGAATACTGAGTATGGTTTCGTTGGGTCTTCAAACCCAGGTGGTTGTTCTACATAAACTTCCTCATGGATAAATCCATTTAGGAAAGCACTTTTGACATCCATTTGGAATAACCTGAAATTTTTATGACAAGCAAATGCAAGTAATAAACGAATTGCTTCTAACCTCGCTACTGGTGCATAGGTCTCATCATAGTCGATCCATTATTCTTGAGTGTATCCCTTGGCAACGAGTCTTGCTTTGTTTCTTACTACCTTACCTTTTTCATCCATCTTGTTTCTGAATACCCATTTAGCTCCAATGACAGATTTACCTTTTGGTTTTGGAGTCAGTTCCCAGACATCATTAATTCTGAATTGTCTAAGTTCTTCTTGCATAACTTCAATCCAGCTTTCATCGGATAAAGCTTCTTCTATGCTCTTGGGTTCTGTTTCAAAAATAAGAGCCACAGGACTAGACTCTTCTCGCCTTTTGGATCTTGTGCGAATTCCTTCATTGATATCGCCAATAATAAGATCTTTGGGCTGACTAGACTTATGTTTCCAGTTGCTGGTTAATGTATCAAATTGATGGTTACTTCCTTCACTAGAATCTTCAACGATCACTTGTTGCTGGTCCTTCAGAGTTTGAGCTGCTTCTTGACATTTAGACTTTGTAGAGTCTTGAGCAGATTCAGTCTCTTCGAGATGAGTCTGAATAGACTCATTTTGTGCAGAATCTTGGAATTTGACATTCATTGATTCTTCCACTGTTTGAGTCTTCTTATTGTAAACTCTGAATGCCTTGCTTGTGGTTGAATATCCGAGGAAGATGCCTTCATCTGACTTTTCTTCAAACTTACCAACTCGATCATTTGCATTTTTCAATATGAAACATTTGCATCCAAATACATAAAAATATGAAACAATAGGCTTCTTTTCTTTAAAAAGTTCATAGGGGGTTTTTTCTAGAATAGGTCTTAGAAAAACTCTATTGATAATATAACATGATGTTGAAACTGCTTCAGCCCAAAATTGTAAAGGGATATTACTTTCAATTAAGAGGGTTCTAGCCATTTCTTGAAGAGATCTATTCTTTCTTTCCACAACTCCGTTTTGCTCTGGAGTATATGGAGAAGAGAACAAATGCTGAAAACCAGATTCTTCACAAAATTTGACAAAATCTTGATTTTCAAATTCACCTCCATGATCTGTTTTTATACTTGAAATAACATATCCCATTTCATTTTGAACCATCTTAGCAAATTTTTCAAAGAGAAAGTTTCAGACTTACTTGCTAAGAAATATACCCAAGTAAATCGTGAGTAATCATCCACAATTACTAGGCAATATTTCTTACCTCCAATGCTCTGCGTTCTTGTTGGTCCAAAGAGATCCATATGCAAGAGCTGCGTACACGGTTAGTGGAAACTTGATTTATTGATTTAAAGGAATTTCTTAGCTGTTTTCCCAATATGCATGGTGTACATAGATCAGACTTTTGATATGATAAATTGGGTAAACCACGAACAAGCTTCTTTACTGAGATTTTGGCTATCTGCTTCATGTTAACATGCCCAAGCTTTCTGTGCCACATGCTTGCTTCGTCTTGGATTGAGATTAAACATTGCGACTCGTCTGGTTTTAAGTCCAAGAGGTAGATATTTCCATGTCTTCGACCCATAAACGACTGAGTAGAGTCTTTACTGGTTCCTGAACAAATACCTTCTTGAAAGTTGATCCTAAAACCGGCATCACACAAATGACCGACACCGAGCGGATTGTAATTAAGCCCTTCAACTAAAGAAACATTGCTTATAGTGAGGTTCCCAATCTTCACCGTTCCAAAGCCTACTATTTTTCCTTTGTTTGTTTCCTCCAAATGAGACTTTTCCACCATTCACTTGAATAAGCTTTATGAAGCAATTTGAATCTCCCGTCATGTGTCTTGAGCATCCACTATCCAGGTACCATTTCACCTTTCTCTTGATAGTGACCTGCATTTAAAAAAAAAGACTCAAGCTTTCTTTGGTACCCATATTTTCTTGGGTCCTTTTGAGTTAGTTTGATAAACGGTTTTTGCCCAGACTCTATTGACAGGTCTCCATACCATAGGACATTCTTTCTCAAAATGATCTGCACTATTGCATTTTGAACATCTAAGAGCATTGCGACCTACTGGTTTTACAAAGATCCTTTCAAAATGATTTTTGTAAGCATTTCTTGAGAGTCTTTGTTTGATTCTTTCTTTTACTTCAGGAAAATCGATTAAAGGAATAGTTTCAACAGTCATTCCTAAACCAGATTTATTGAAATAAGGTCTTTGAACGAAAGAATTTTTCAAGTTTTTCAGATCCCGAGAAAATCTTTTGCAAATATTTGAAATGTCATTTTTCAAAAATGTATTTTCTTTTAAAAGATTATCTTTACTTTCAATGAGAGAGGAAACATTCTGGTCTAAGTATTTCACTTTTCTTCTAAAACATTCTCTTGATGTTTTAAAGCAAAATTTTCCTTTTTGAGTTCAGAAATTCTTTTAAGAGAGGTCTTAAGACTGAAACATAATTCATCAATGTATTTTGAAACTTTCATAGGGATTTTGAAGTTACCTACCTCGAATTCACTTTCTGAATCTGAGTCGGTCTCGGAGTTTGATTCTAAATCCGATTGTGCCATTAGACATATGTTGGCATAATCATCATCACTATCTTCGCACTCCGTATCACTCCAGGTTTCTGCTTTGAGAGCTTTTCGATATTTTTTGGATTTTCCTTTCTTCTTCCTTAGAAGAGGACAGTTGGATCTGATGTGTCCCTTTTTCTTGCATTCAAAGCAGACTATATCTCTGTTTGATTCGTCATCTTCAGCAGACTTAATCTTTTGCTTTTGAAAACTTTGTCTCTTTGCATTGAATCTTCTTCATTTTCTATTCAGCTTTCTGAATCTTCTTATCATGAGAGCAAGTTCTTCATCATCCATGTCGTCTTCGGAATCTGTTACATCAGAATCATCATTAGATTTTAATGCAATAGATTTCTTACCTTTAGGATCTTCGTCTTCATTGATTCGTTCCACTTCATAAGATTGAAGGGTCCCAACCAACTCATCGACAGACAGTGGCATGATTCTTTGAGTCTCTCTGATTGAAGTCTTTATGTGATTCCAATCCTTGGAAAGTCCACGCAATAGCTTGTTCACTTTCATGGGCTCAGAGATTGGTTGACCTTGATTCTCAAGACGATTCACGATATCTGTAAAATGACTAAACATGTCAGTTATAGATTCTCTCAATTTCATCCTAAAGGCTTCATATTGACCGAGGAGTATATTGACTCTGGTCTTTTTCACTCGATCGGTTCCTTCATAAGTAATGTGTAATCTATCACATACTTCTTTGGCTGTATCACAAGAAGATATTCTGCTATATTCAGTAGGTGATAAAGCACAATATAGAGAATAGATTGCCTTTGCATCAAGAGTCTGTCTCTTGATTATCTCCTCCTGACTCATTTCGCTGGACTCAACAGTGTCCTTTCCTCTTTCTGAGACAGATGCAGCTTTGGGAATGATTCCTTTTTCTACAATGTCCCATTCCAGAGGATCTTTCGATCTTAAAAACGCATTCATCTTGTTCTTCCATATGTTGTAATCCTTTCCATCAAAGTAAGGCGGTCTCGTGTTGCTTTGCCCTTCTACAAGCCCTGGAGCCAGCATACTAGCCATGGATCTTTTACTCTGAAGTAAAACACTTCAAACAAAGTGAGTACACGAGCTCTGATACCAATTGAGATAGCTAGTATAAGCACCTAGAGGGGGTGAATAGGTGCATGAACAATTTATCGAGATACGGAAGCAATACTTGGCAAATGATAAAAGGGAAATTCTTTCTGGATTAACAAAATGAAATACGATCAAAGTAAAGAGAGTAAGGAAGAGAAAATTGAACATAGGGTTTATAGTGGTTCGGCTTATTCCAAGCCTACGTCCACTCTTCGCACCGATGCCTACCGGGCCGGATTCCACTATGAACAAAAGAGAAGTTACACCACGCCTCTTCCTTGATTCTTCAGCGTAGATGTTCTACTACACCTCCTCAAGGTCTCTTACAAATATTGACTCTCTTTTGAATACAATGGTTCTCTCAAAGAGATTGTCTAAACAACAGGAAGCTTTCAGACTTTGGAATTTTTCTATCGCGCACACCTTCAACAACTTAGGACGTCTTCTTTATATACTTCTTCATGCCATCATACCCGTTGGCACTTACCAAAGGAATTCCTCCAATCTACCCGTTGGACGGAATCAATTAAGAAGATTAATTAGGCTATTAAAGGAACGTGTCGATAGCCCATCAATCCTGCTCGCCCATACAAACAGGATCTCGGTTTCCATAAGTAGAACCTTCCAAGAATATCCAGACAATCATCGGATCTTCAATCATCGAATCAATCTCGATTAATCAAAGGATTCCGTTATGTCTTCTCAAGCCACGAGATCTTCTCCAGTTGATAAGGTCATCCCCTTAACGAATCATCCAGATTTGGATAACCTTTCTTCAACGGATTAGAGACAGTCAATGAGGATAGACTTTGAGTCTTGAGTCTGGCTATCCGGAGGTCTTCAGACTTTAAATAGTAGAGTTGGCAAAACCTTTAGACTAGACTGAAGGAAATGTTTTGTCAACTTCAAAACACTTCAAGAAGATTTCTCCAACAAGATACTCGACTAATGCAACACATATGATTGGGTGATAATCTTTGGAAAGATACATATGTGGAGATAGGATAATGTGTACCTGATAATTTTGAAGCCGTGCAAATATAATCCTTTGTCCATGTAGGTGGATGAGTAGTGCGTCCTGATCGCCTGGGTATCTGGGGCTGTGGACTGGAAGATATCTCCTCATTGTGTGACACTTCTTCATTGTTGACATGTCCTGGGGACGTCACATCAACTTCTTCTGCGTTTCCAATAGAGTTATCCATGGAAAATGCATCAGAAATTGGAGATGGTGCTGTAATGCCCAATGTACGTTCTGGAGGTGTGAGAATATATATTTGGCCAGAAGATGATTCTTCATCTGATATAAACCGAGTATGATCGGTGTCCCTGTCAGAATCTGCAAACGGTTCCGATTTATCTCGGAAAGGAAATATTTCCTCATGAAAGACGACGTCCCTGCTTATGAAAAATCCTCCAGTGGATGGCTCAAAGACTCTATATCCCTTTTGTAAAGTTGCATACCCCATAAAGATGCACTGGCGGGCTCGAGGACTCATCTTGTCTCGAGGTCCTACCGTTGTTACATAGCATAGACAACCAAAAACTCTTAAATGATGTATTTCCGGTTTTCTTCTATAAAGCATTTCATATGGAGTTTTGCCAACAAGCACCCGACTCAGCATACGATTAATCAGATAAGCAGCTGTGACTATGCAGTCTCCCCAAAAAATTTTGGGAATTGAGGCTTGAAATTTCAAAGCACGCGATACCTCTAATAAATGCCGGTGCTTACGCTCAACAATGTCATTTTGTTGTGGAGTATAGATATATGAGCTCTCATGCAGAATTCCATTTGAGGAGAAAAAAATCTCACATTCATTGCTGAAGAATTCCCTTCCATTATCAGTGCGAATGCGCTGAATAGACTTCCCAAATTGATTTTTGGACAAGGAGAAGAAAGTTTTCAGATAATGAAAGACTTGCCCTTTGGACTGCATTAGATATACCCATGTGGCTTTTGAAAAATCATCCACAATTGTCAGAAAAAATCGAGAACCGTCACGATTTGATGTGTGATAAGGTCCCCAAATATCAACATGGATTAGAGAAAAAAGACTTTTTGCACAAGAAACACTATTCGGAAAAGGTGTACGAGTTTGCTTTGCCAATGGACAAATGGGACAATGAGAACAAGGAATAGAAGCACTATGGCCCAATCTTTGATGACTAACAAGATTTTTATCATTGGTAGTAGAATTACACAATGGCAAATTATTCAATTCAACACATGATAAATGTGAACTGTTGGGAAATTTGATCCAAAAATATAGCCCTTGAGAGATACTACCCAAGCCCATCAGTCTGCCAGTCGAAAGGGCCTGAAATATACATTTATCATAATCAAATAGGACTCGGCACGAATTTTCTTCACAAACTCGAGACACTGATATTAGATTGAAATTGAAATCAAGAACGTATAATACGTTCTTGAGAGTTATGAGTGGGCTAAGATTTACGGTGCCAATCATCATCACAAGTGTGGAATTACCATTGGGAAGCTGTACTGAAGCTGGAGTAGGCAATTTCTAGATTTTTGAGAAAAAAATTTTATCACAGGTAATATGATCACTAGCCCCAGAATCAATTATCCACTTATCATTGGAAATTGAATTTGCCAAACAATATGAAGTACCTGTGAAGCTCCCAGCCTTGTCAGATGTGTCCAGTTTTTTGAAAGCCTTCATAAGTTCTTGATATTGCTCTTGGTTAATTGGCTGATGTTGTCCTATAACCTGAAAGACAGTTGAAAAATCCTTCTTTCCTTTCTCTCCAGGCTTGCCATGTAGTTTCCAGCAATTATCAATTGTGTGATGTGGACGTTTGCAATAATCGCAGTATAATTTACCTTTGCCCTTGAAATTTCCTTTTAATGTTGTAGCATATGGCGGTCTAATTGGACCTTTTAAATAGGGAATGGTCGCTGCTTCTTGTGGACCGTCGGATGCGAAGAAAGGGCGCGGACCGTCGGATCCTGTGGAGAGCGAGATCGCATACGAGCCGTCTGATGCTGCTGAGAAGAATCCTCGGTGACCGTCGGATCCGATCAGTGGGTGCGAGCCTTGTGAGCCGTCGGATCGCCTCGAAGAATCGTGGCCGTCCGCTCCTCTCCTTAGGTTTGGAGAGTCTTCAGCAAACCCTAAGTTCTGCCCGATTGTTCCTCGCCCCCTTTTTACTGCTCCTCTCTCGAGAGCACTGCCGTGTACAGCAAGTGCGACTCCTTCTTTGGGGTTGTCGAGCACAGCAAGACGCTGGCTTTCCTCCTACGTTGCAAGTTGGTAGATCTGAGCGAGGGTTGGCATTGGATCCATGGTGAGTATCTGCGTCCGCAAAGAGAGGTACGATTCATTTAGGGCAAGGAGAAATCTCGTGACTTTTTCTCGTTCCCGGATGGCTCGATATTGTTGAAGCGTCGACTCAGGTCCTTCTAATTTTTCTTCCACCGCTTCTAATTCATTCCACAACGCTAAAATCTTGTTGTAAATGGTGGCTACGCTCATATTTCCCTGTTTCAATTCCGAAAGCTGTTGGGCTAGTGAAAAAACTCGAACCCAATCCAATTTCCCGTACATTTCTTTTATATTTTCCCACATCTATTTTGGGTCTTCCGTCAACGGTAATCCGGCCGCGACTTCGGAAGTAACACAGTTTCCGATCCATGTCCGGACCAATTGGTTACACTTCCTCCATAGTTGTGCTTGCCGCTCGTCGAATGGGATTGGAATCGTTCCATCAATAAACCCATCTTTTTCTTTGGTCACCAACGCCCGCCGGAATTCATGCGACCAGCTTGAATAATTGTCGGCCCTGGTCAGTTGCTGGGTGATGAGCCGTAGCTCTAGCCCGTCAGCCATTGTGGTGTAAAGCGGATCGCTGGGTTCCGGCTTGCCACTCGTGGCGAAGATCTGATATGGAAAGGGACTCGGTGCAAGAATCGGGTAGGGATTTGCGCCTTGACCCGAACCGCCCAAGCCAAAACCGTGACCCGCATTTTGAAAACTCGGGTAGGGATTCGTTCCCATACCCGGTCCAATTGAACCGCCCGTCTGCTCCGAGCCGATGGCAGGATTTGCCCCATCACTGGTTGGTAGATCCCCGTCGGCTCGCGCGCTGCTTTGGTAGCCAGGCGATGATGCATTGGGAATTGACCCATGATACCATGGATACGGCATCCATTGGTAGGGATAGCCCGCGAAGGGTTGCCCTGGATCAGCCTGAGCCTGATGCTGTCATTGCACGTGCGGTTGCTGGATTTGTTGTTTTGATGCAGAGATGACAATAGATGAATCTTGATTTCCCATGGGTTGCATCGGTGCTTCTGTTGCAGACTGGTCGGCTGAAAACGAGGTAAGATCTTCTGGTTTTGTCATGTTGAAAAAAAACCGATTCCTCTGTTAACTCCTTTTGCAAATGAGGTTCCTCGCTTTAGGTAATCAACACTGTGATTCCTTCGGCAACACTTGTCTGGAATTTGGAGTTGGCTTACGAGGTAATCGGAGCGGAAGCAGAAAAAGGTTGCTCTGATACCATGTCAGAAACTGAGGTAGAAGATGAATACAAGGAACTGTAAGAAGAAGACGTGGCAAAATTTTATGTGTATTCTTTTTCGGTATACTCTGATGTACAAAGTCGATCTCTATATAATAAAAAAAGTCTAATAATAAAGAAAGAAAGATTATATTCCTTTAATCTATGTGTATCAGATCTAATCCTAAATTGACTAAAATAAATGATCTGCATCTCTTAAGATATACTCTAGATCAGCATCATATCTTCCAACATTATATCATGATCAAACATTGATTCATTCTTCTTTCATGAAATAACAAAGTTGGTAGTTACAATGCAAGTCACGGACAAATGCAACATGTATAGGTTCGGAGCAATGGCGCTAGATTATATGATAAGGAAGCATCCAGGGGATCTTCTCTCTTCTCTATCAATGACGCAAACATCGACATTCTCGTAGAACCTAAGTTGCTGCTAAAGGATGTGCTCAATCCATTTCTTCCCCCTCGTACAAGCCAACCAGCTAAGACAGTGGTATTCATCGTCATGACAGCACTAACGTGCACACGGATGATTCCCAATTTGCGACCCACGCATTTCGTCGTGCTAGGATCATCTGCAGCCACTCAAACTTTCCTTGTCCGAACCATTTGGCTCAATAACTATTAGCAAAGCAATCGAGTCTTCGGGAGTAATATTTTAAGGGATCCTGCAAATCAAATGACACTTTTCTGTCTCTCTTTTTCCTTTTTGAGTTTATAATGAATGAGAAAGAGTGAGTGTACACAAAAGGGTAATTTAGAAATATTTAAGAGAATTATGTGCACGGGTGCACGTACAAAAATTATAATTTAGAAAATCTCTATTGCACTGTTTTCAAAACAAATCCACTGTTGTTATAGAAAATAAAAATTAGCTTTTTCTTTGTCCATCCGAACTGAATGAACTTAAGCTTTCATTGAGATATTTCTTTTTGGTTTAAACAGACTTTTGACTTGATCATATTTTATCTCTCTTATTTTTGTCAGGAGAATTACTAAAAAAGTCCTAAACCTTTTACAATTATGCCAATTCAGTTTTTTGATCAATTGAATCATAAACCTTTTTCAATTGTGCCAGTTCAATCCTTCTAGCCAAAATTGGCCAGTCGGCACTGATGCGGCCGCCGGTCGATGACAACAACAAATTTTTTAATAATATTTTATTTTTCTGAATTATTTTATTAAATTTTTAATCTTGTTAACATTTTTCTCTCTCTTTTCTTTTCCCTCCCTCCTCCTTCCTCCTTCCTCCTCCTCCCTCCTTCTTCCTTTGGCTCTGGCAATTGGCCAACCCTTACCAGTCACCGGATTAAGACGGTTGGGCGAAGGCTAGCTCACATAGCCACTAGTGGGACAAGCCCCCGCCGGATCTGGTGAGGGCTCCCCTCACCAAACCCAGCAATGGTGAGGCCCCCTTCGCCAAATCTGGCAAGGGCTCGCCCCGCCGTCACTCGATTTGGCAAGTGTGGGCTAGTCTAGGTGGACTGCATGGACCAACTAATTAGGCTAGCAAGCTGCTAGTAGTATGTGGGTGGGGACGCCAAGAGCCCCACCATCAACTACTACACGGGGCTAAAAGCCATGCTGCATAAGAGCAAGAAGTGCTTGTGCATCCTCATCAAGGACTGTGACGACCCCAACCTCAGCCTCAAGATCAATGCCACCCTCACCCTCGACCTCCCCTCCTAGTGTGGCGCCCACACTTGCCATATTGAGCGACTACAAGGCCTCCTCACTAGATTTGGAGAGGGCTCGCCTCGTCATCATTGGGTCTGGCGAGGCAAGCCCTCACTAGATCCGGCAGGGGCTCGCCCCGTCAGTGGCTGGGTGAGCTCGCCCTTGCCCAGCCGCCTAAATCAAGCGACCGGCAAGAGTTGGCCGATTGCCGAAGCCAAAGGAAGAAGGAGGGAGAGGGGAAAAAAAAAGAGAGAGAGAGAAAAATGTAAAAAAGATTAAAAAATTAATAAAATAATTCGAAAAGATAAAATATTATTAAAAAATTTGTCGTCGGTGGCCACGTCAACACCTGCCGGTGGACACGTCAACGCCGACCGACCAATTTTGGTCAGAATGACTGAATTGGCACAATTGTAAAATGTTTATGATTCAATTGGTCAAAAAAATAAGTTTATGACTGAATTGGCACAACTGCAAAAGATTTAGGATTTATTTGGTAATTCTCTCTATTTTTGTCATATAAGGAAATGCCATTGTGACTTTGTAGTAAAAGAATTTCCAAGGGGATTCTTTTTGTTCCGTTCCATTTTGCTCATATAAAATCAACAACATGATTTTTTCTGCAGATTTGTCTATATCTAAAAAAAAAAAATTATATTTGGATTTTTCTGGATTTCAATTGGACAAATTAATCACATAAATTCCTCGACCATGTGAAATTCTTAAGAATTTCTCTACTAGACAAAATTATTAATTTTTATAGAGGTCAACAATAAAGTGATAGGACCTTACCAAAAAAAAAAAAAAAAAAAAAAAACAATATAGTGATAGATTTCTTATGTGCATGGTAATATCCATCAAGTGTGTTATTCTCAATCATAGTAACCAAATTCTATATAAAAGTAGAAAAAAAAAATAGATAAAGAAGGAAAGTTCATACGTGGGGCTCCTTTACTTTAAGTTTCAATTGAATAGTAAATGGCAATTCCACCTCTCTAACGAAAATGGGGTGGATCTAGTCATATATGGTGTGAAAATAACTTGCCCTTTTTGAAATTGTCAAATGTGAGGTCTAACGGGAGGAGCATTGGCAACCACAAGGCAAATGCCGATTGATAGATCTAAATCAATTGAGACAAAATGTAATTGTGCACCATTGACAATTTGCCTCTAATTAAGGATTGCCGCACCAAAAAAAGAAAAGGATTGCCGCACATTATTTTAATAATTCAAAATTTTAATATTAAATATAGATAGATCCACATAATCCATCTAAAGCTAGACACGTAGTGCAATGAAATCGTACAAAATGCTAAGAGAATATCTGATGTAAATGTAAAGCTAAAAACCTAGCTATAAATACTAATGTACTTAAAAACTCATTCTGTTTCGATGAGTCTAGGTCAACCTACTCGACGTGAACTGGCTTTGGTCTATATGCCTGAGATTGGTCAATTTTGCAATTATTTCGATGAGTCTAGGTCAACCTACTCGACGGGAAAGCATTTTCAGCTTCCGTTTTCCGATTAAAACAAAATGTCTCTCGACCTTCTTCGCTGGCTTGTACATGCGAAGAGATAGATATGTTTCTCTGGTTGAGACATTTCTCTTCTCCAACCATTATAGTTGAAAAGGTGAACTGTGCGAGGCGATGAAGATTAATAGAAATAGAAAGCAGAAAGGAATTTCAGGCATTAGAGAACCATCCTTATCTTATCTTGGCAATGCGATCATATCTGGAGCTCGAGTGTCGCAGCCAAGAGGGGGTTCCAAGTTTCTTCTTTTTGCCTAATAAAGAAGTACATTTCCCATCTGAGCCTCACTCATCTAATCAAAATCCCTCATATCTCGGTTTTTCTGGCCGCTCGAGTCTTTTTTTGGTTCGACAAAAGAAAATCCGTTTTTGGTTACCCAAAGAAATGGTGAAAGTGTTCGACATTTTTGCTCCCCTGGTTTCACGCAGTGCCATTATAGCACTGCATTGTGCTTCGGTCAAAAACCCTTTCAAAGGAATGGCTTTTCTTATTCTTCTGAGAAGGAAAGAACAAAGAAGAGAGAAGAGAATATTATGCAAAGAGTCCATCGGGAGGGGAGAAAGACCTGCTGACAGAGCGGGCCCCACTGTGCCACTTGTCACCTCTAAATGGACTAAATGCATTGATTACATGGCTAAACCCTTCTGTATTAAATTAACATATTAGAAAGAATATCATGCTACGTTTAAACTTCAAACAATTTAGCTTTAACCATATTAATGGTCCCACATTATTGGTTAATTGAGAATCGAAGTACATTTACCGATGAATCACAAAATGCTATGGTTCTTAAATATTATTTATTATTTTATTCAGTTAATTTATTCAGAAGTAATTCGTGGGATCATGCATCTTTTACTTTTTACTAGTTATAATGAAAAAAAGTGCAGCTAGTTTAGTCCAGCCAATTCTTGAAATAAACCAATTATGCAAGTATTCTCTTGACTTTTTGGGCTATCGTTCAAGTGTGCATATTACCCAATATTTTCTCGTTTGGTTTAGAAAAAATGAAATGAATGATTTGAAAAAAATTAAATGATTGCCTTGCATCGATTCAAATAATTAATCAATGATATTAGAATATTTAATATAATAAACTATGCATTCATTTAACAATTTGATATTTTAGAACAATTGATAATGATTTCATAAAATATCACATAGTAATAAAACTAGGAGATCTTAAATTCAAATTTAAGATATATTCAATTAAATATGTCCATGCTAATAGTTTAAACTTTTAAAATAATTAGTAATGATCCCACGAAATCTCACAACTTCATTTTTTAAAAAATATATTTTTTAAATAATTTATATCCTGTGAAATAAACGGAGTCTCTATTAAGCTTGAAAGTGCACTATCATACAGAGAAAGAGCATGAACAGCATCCACATTTGGACATTATCAACAAAAAAAATGATTATCTAAAAGCTTTGGAAGAGACAACATCTAAATTTAACCTCGCAAAAACTCGAAATGTGACGCTGGGAGGCGACCTCTCTTACCAATATGAAGGCCTTTGGTATCTAGGCCGTGGGTGAACATCTTTTTCTCCCCTATAGTGCTAAAGCTCCAGTTGAGTGAGCTCGACCCTCGAGCTTCACTTTGCTTGCGGCCATGGTTGGTCAAGCTTCGTCAAGCTTGGCCATGGCAATGCATGCGATTGAGCCGTCAAACAACTTGATCTACAAATCCGAGGCTACCAAAAACTTGTCCTCTTTGAAAAATAAAATGCTTTCAACTCTTTTTATTTTTTTAATTCTTATCATTTTTTATCTCTTTTTTCTTTTTGTTCTTTTTTCTTTAAAAATTTTCAAATATTTTCCGATGTGGCACTTGGTTAGTGCCACATATCTTAAGAGAGTAATAAATAAACAAATAAAAATACGCCGGCATTTTTCATTACCTAAATTACACAAAGTCCACGAATGGATTTGACTTCTCTAGTTTGATAAGTTTTAAAATTTGATTACACTTTACGAATGTTTTAGAATGTAATTACACTTTCATAATAAGTTTTAAGACTTTTGGCATACTTATTATCTCTTATATAATTCTTAGCAATATTTGTCAATGTTTTCTATTCGATATCCTCCTTGTCTTTTCATTCGTTGCCCTCATTCCCCAAAAGTTATATTAAGATTCATTGTCAACAATAGTCTATGCTTAGGTATTTTCATTGATGAGGAAGATATTTGTCATATTTTCATTTTTATAAACAACACAAATAATTTTAAAAATATTTTTAAATAATTATATTTTGCAAAATGCTGAGATATTATCTAGTGAAGATCTTCCATAGGATTTTCTATGTTTACATTAGCTAACCTACGTTCCCTTGATTAGGAACAACCGAACAAGAAAAGACTAAGTATTGCATTCCGACAGAAAAATGTTTGTTGTGGCCAATTTATATATATAACATATATTTATATATAATATATATAATATAAAAAGATGTTAGTTAAAGAGAAAGTTATATATATAATATAGAAAGATGTTAGTTGAAGAGAAAGTTATAACTTTCTTTTTAACTAACGCTCCCTCGACCTACGCAAGAAATGTCAAAGTCCTTATGGGGGTCAATTATCATTTATTAGCCAACTTTGGAAGGACTTGTTTGTAGCAATAGTCTTATTCTATATCCCCACATAAGAAATGGTACAAACTAATTTCCTTCTGTTTTTTTTGCAATATTCTTGGTTTCAACTTTTGCTCTGATTTTATATTCCAAGATTGCTGGTACAAATCGTTTATATTCTTGGTTTCAACTTTTTCAATTTTTTTCTAGTCCAATATATTAGTTGAAGGTCCGTTGATTGATGGATGATCATTAACCAAATGAAGTGCATTGTGGTCCCTTGTCCCCTCTATATGCACCGTCCAAATAGTTTGAGAGAAATAAAAATAAATGAGTGAGTCATTCAATTTCCGCGTTACCTCTCGTGGCATTATTAATTTTTGAAATTTGCAAGATCAATGGTAGTTCAAAACGCTTTCCAAAGGAATCTTCTTCGTACAACCATTGAAAAAGTGCTTTCTTTCAACTCTTCTTGGATTAACCTCGACCTACGCAAGAAATGTCAAAGTCCCTATGGGGGTCAATTATCATTTATTAGCCAACTTTGGAAGGACTTGTTTTTAGCAATAGTCTTATTCTATATCCCCACATAAGAAATGGTACAAACTAATTTCCTTCTGTTTTTTTGCAATATTCTTGGTTTCAACTTTTGCTCTGATTTTATATTCCAAGATTGCTGGTACAAATCGTTTATATTCTTGGTTTCAACTTTTTCAATTTTTTTCTAGTCCAATATATTAGTTGAAGGTCCGTTGATTGATGGATGATCATTAACCAAATGAAGTGCATTGTGGTCCCTTGTCCCCTCTATATGCACCGTCCAAATAGTTTGAGAGAAATAAAAAATAAATGAGTGAGTCATTCAATTTCCGCGTTACCTCTCATGGCATTATTAATTTTTGAAATTTGCAAGATCAGTGGTAGTTCAAAACGCTTTCCAAAGGAATCTTCTTCGTACAACCATTGAAAAAGTGCTTTCTTTCAACTCTTCTTGGATTAACCTCGACCTACGCAAGAAATGTCAAAGTCCTTATGGGGGTCAATTATCATTTATTAGCCAACTTTGGAAGGACTTGTTTGTAGCAATAGTCTTATTCTATATCCCCACATAAGAAATGGTACAAACTAATTTCCTTCTGTTTTTTTGCAATATTCTTGGTTTCAACTTTTGCTCTGATTTTATATTCCAAGATTGCTGGTACAAATCGTTTATTTTCTTGGTTTCAACTTTTTCAATTTTTTTTCTAGTCCAATATATTAGTTGAAGGTCCGTTGATTGATGGATGATCATTAACCAAATGAAGTGCATTGTGGTCCCTTGTCCCCTCTATATTCACCGTCCAAATAGTTTGAGAGAAATAAAAAATAAATGAGTGAGTCATTCAATTTCCGCGTTATCTCTCGTGGCATTATTAATTTTTGAAATTTGCAAGATCAGTGGTAGTTCAAAACGCTTTCCAAAGGAATCTTCTTCATACAACCATTGAAAAAGTTCTTTCTTTCAACTCTTCTTGGATTACCCTCGACCTACGCAAGAAATGTCAAAGTCCTTATGGGGGTCAATTATCATTTATTAGCCAACTTTGGAAGGACTTGTTTGTAGCAATAGTCTTATTCTATATCCCCACATAAGAAATGGTACAAACTAATTTCCTTCTGTTTTTTTTGCAATATTCTTGGTTTCAACTTTTGCTCTGATTTTATATTCCAAGATTGCTGGTACAAATCGTTTATATTCTTGGTTTCAACTTTTTCAATTTTTTTTCTAGTCCAATATATTAGTTGAAGGTCCGTTGATTGATGGATGATCATTAACCAAATGAAGTGCATTGTGGTCCCTTGTCCCCTCTATATGCACCGTCCAAATAGTTTGAGAGAAATAAAAAATAAATGAGTGAGTCATTCAATTTCCGCGTTACCTCTCGTTGCATTATTAATTTTTGAAATTTGCAAGATCAGTGGTAGTTCAAAACGCTTTCCAAAGGAATCTTCTTCGTACAACCATTGAAAAAGTGCTTTCTTTCAACTCTTCTTGGATTAACCTCGACCTACGCAAGAAATGTCAAAGTCCCTATGGGGGTCAATTATCATTTATTAGCCAACTTTGGAAGGACTTGTTTGTAGCAATAGTCTTATTCTATATCCCCACATAAGAAATGGTACAAACTAATTTCCTTCTTTTTTTTTGCAATATTCTTGGTTTCAACTTTTGCTCTGATTTTATATTCCAAGATTGCTGGTACAAATCGTTTATATTCTTGGTTTCAACTTTTTCAATTTTTTTTTCTAGTCCAATATATTAGTTGAAGGTCCGTTGATTAATGGATGATCATTAACCAAATGAAGTGCATTGTGGTCCCTTGTCCCCTCTATATGCACCGTCCAAATAGTTTGAGAGAAATAAAAAATAAATGAGTGAGTCATTCAATTTCCGCGTTACCTCTCGTGGCATTATTAATTTTTGAAATTTGCAAGATCAGTGGTAGTTCAAAACGCTTTCCAAAGGAATCTTCTTCGTACAACCATTGCAAAAGTGCTTTTTTTCAACTCTTCTTGGATTAAAAAAAAAAATGGCCTTGATAATTTTTCCTATCCGTACAAGTCGAATAACTCCAAATTTCATATTATCAATTACCTCTGCCTAATTCTGGTCGACTTGTGGCCTTAATCAAATTTAATTCCATTCGCATTGGTTTCGACCTTTTTATTCCTGCCTAATTTACCTACCTCAACTGACTACATGTTTATTTCAAATCAAACTTTCAATGGCACGAAATCGACATTAAACCTTTGACACTTGAGTTGGCATTTTAATTAGACCAACTACAACTACGTTTTGCAGGAATTACAAGTATACTCCTGAAGTTTCAAAAATAACAGTAGCACTTTATCATTCCAATTGTCCCGATACTTCTCCATCTACATGTTTTTTTAATTCACATATACTGTAAGGAACTCAGTAAGCAAATTAAAAACGAAGGTGATCATTTAAAATGGCTTCCCTTGAAATATTTACCATCCGCAATAGACTAGAGTCTATAACTTTTATAAAATAATAAAGGTAAAAATGTTTAGTTTCGTTTTGAAAGTTTTAGAGATCTCCTCAGGAGAGCTATCATTTCTTCATTATTGATTAAGATCTTCAAACTTAATGCACATAGAGATAGAATAGCCGCGAATGACATTAACATTATGTAAAATGGCTAAGAAAAAAGAAAAGACAGCTAATTTCACCTCAACATTAGCACAATCCATTTCCGAAGAAGTAGAATGACAAAAATATCCATGCATCATTAATGTTCATATGCTTCATTTTCTCTCTAGCGTCTACCCTGTTCATCAAAAAAAATTGTGATAAACGTTAATAGAAACTATCTACTAGTTAAGGCTCCTGGCATATGCTTTCCACCATTTGAACTAACGAAGGCTAGAATGCGTGAATCGTTTTATAGCACACGTGAACCATAAGGGACACATTCATCTTAAATCTATGAGAAAATTTAACAGTTCCTTTCACGAACAATCAGAAACCTAAATTATCTATAAGTTCACTTTCCACCTAAGCAAATTCCATTCATCATAATACCAACCCGATAGACCCCCTCATCACCATGGAGATCCTCATGGCAATCATTGTCACTTCACCAACAAGTTGTTTCTACACTCAAATCCTTAGCCAAACTCGTCATCTTCACAGACCACAACTACATCGTACCATACACGTGTGAATCCAGAGCCATCGCTTGGCTGGCCAAATCGCCCTTACCAGCACCATTTCTTGCGGACCATTCCACGAGTCACTAGTTACCTCTAAGGTTTTCCATCGATTTTAATTAGATTATTGCAATTGATAACCAATCTCTCACTCTCCTCCATCTCTCCCCCTCTCAAGATTGCACCGCCCTATGCCTGGTGACACAATTGTCGCCAAGCCCTCACAACCTCGATCCTAGGTCGATCTGAGGTTGACCACCTTAAACATCCTCAATACAAGCAAATACGGCAATATGCGCTTGAAGCTTGAAGTAAGGAGGGGGCAGCAATTCAAGGCAAAGGCACACAATATATATATATATATGTATGAAGAAGTGAACTGGGGCATAGATAAGTGATATGTAAGCTATGACTTGTGTGCTAAGGCCGGCGATGGTGGCGTTGCACAGCCGAGAGACAAGTCTCAACAAGCTGAGTGATAGAGAAGGGGTGCAAGATTCACAATCGTACTTTGTTACCTAATTTTATATGGTGTGTATGGAGTTAATTTGGGAGTGAAATTAGAATGACCCAATAGCAAGATATAAGGAAAATTATCGAGACAAGGCCCTAAAAGGGGGTCTACTATAGTGAAACAAGCAAATCTTTGTATAGATGGACTCCGGTTATTAAAACCAGACTGTGAATCTTCAAGTCATATCGTTTAAGCAAAAACCCAGTAGTAGTATGATTAAGAAGTTCCACTAGTCAGTAGACAACATATATTAAATCAAATCACGTGGTTCCCCACTGGAAATTACTCCTCGTTACAAGTGAATAGGATGCCGGTTCGCAAGGCGGTCTAACAAAATGATAAAGAGTCGAACTTCGCGTGGGAGACGGCCAGTTTGTCATTTTCTCTTGGCCTTTTGTCTGAACCAAACACTTAAAAAGAAAAAGAAAAAGAAAAAAAGACAGCAAACAAGCCAGCCATCATCTCTCTACAACCATGTGAACTTCTCCTTTCTTTATTGTTTTCCTTGACTTCAAAATCTAACTGAAGTCAGCATGTTAATGAAAATGAAGTTATGAAAACCACGTTTATCTTCTTTTTCCTTTTTATTTTTTATAGTTGGTTAATTAATATAAAGTTTAGAGACTCAATGAGTAAAAACTCGCAGTGAAACGAGATTGTATATGAATGCACATGTGCTTGCTCGAACAATTCGAGAGGTATTTCTAAGAACATTTTGATTGATTTAGTCCCTCAATATAAGCAATAGGAAAGCCAAAACCTTTGGTGCTATAAAACAATTTGATCCAGCTCATTTCTCATGAAGTCCAATAGCATCTTGCTAGGTATGACAAATTCAAATCGAAATCGCCCTTTCTAACTCAGTCTCCTCTACTCACTTCCATTTTAGGCCTCACCACCACCGTCCACAGAGACTAGTAATGTGACATAATGGTATATGATAATTGAGCCATTTTTCAGGACGTCCCAAAAAACGACTTAATTTAGTCTCAAATAAGATCCAAAATTCAAGATATACCATTCGTTTATTTTAATTCATAGCCAAAAAATAAATCAAAAAGATTTGAACTCAAGATCTCTTAGTTCTGATTTAATGTCAAATTTTGTGAGACTACTACCAATCATTTTAAAAGTTTAAGCTGTTAGATGAACACTTAATTTATTATTTTATATTTAAACACTTCCTCTCTTTTTCTCTCTCACCTCCAGCAGCGCTCTCTCTGCAACTCTCCTACGCCACAGCTCCCAAATCTCCCCTCAACCTCAAAGCCCTTCTCTTTCTTCAGTTGTGTCATTTCATTTGTGGTAATCCGTTATGAAAGATGTAGAAAAAGGGGGGGAAAAAATACCGCCCGAGAAAAATGCCCTTGACCATTATTTGAAAGGTGTCATGCGAGTCGCACGCATTTACCGGCTGACAAAAATTTGACCAATCGAACAGTTCAAGATCATATTTGAAACTAAATTGGTCCTGTCATGGTCTTATTTGAAATACAATCTATTATGAATTCTCTTTTGAAAAAAATGATTTTATTTCAAATTCTATTTTGGAATTTTCCCAAAAAAGTTTAAGCATTTTGTGGATTCTAATAAACTACACATTGTTTATTTTTTTATCTTTCAATATTTTTTTTTATGACTCTCATGTATAATCCCACTTAATCAAGGTGATACCATTTCACGGAAACTAGACGATAACCCATTAGAGTGAATCAAAATAGTAACCAATCAGCGTTTTCTTATTGTGTAATTAAATTGATACAGAGTCCCAATTGAACTCATAAACCTTCTAAAACATTAATTGCAAAACTTGGGTAGTCTCCCGAAAATATAGTTTATGCTTTATCATTGAGGTAATCAACTCGTTTGATTTTGTCATTGGGCATGAAATTTTGGACCACAGCCAATTCGAACTTTTGTCTCATAAAATTGACTGTTCGTGTTGTTAAGAAAATGTAGTCTATAGAAAATCTTTTCATGATCAACAATAATCTATGCCTAAATATTTCCATTGACAATGAACATATTTTGTGGTCATATATTTTTATAAATAACACAAAATTATCACTTTTAAAAAAAATATTTCACAAATGATTTATTCTTCACAAAACAAACACTCCGTCAAGTATTATTGGTCTCTGTTACTTATAATCACGCGTAGAGATGCTTGTTTTGGCCATAATAGAGACTAATTTAGACAGTACAACAAAACTAAAACATACATGTTTGAGTCATTGTTTTACTTGAAGAAAAATATATCACTCTGATACCAGAGATATATTGGAATGCTAGATCGTCCTCTCTATGACATATTTCAGTATAGTAGCTTTCAATGGGGTTAAATCAACTTATATGGGTTAAATCAACTTATAGGTATAACCTACCCCTATCTGGCAAACCCTAATCAATAATGTGTCAACTAGGCCATTCCTATTATGGGTTTCAGTTAAACACAATTGCCTACACCTTACTACTTAACTAGACCCGTTATTAATAGATGCCAAAACCCAATTCAATAAGATCACTTTAAGGTTTAACAAATATTGGAATATCTATTAACCCGATTATTAAAATAAAAAATTAATTAATTAATGTAAGCTCACGTTATAGAAAAATTTCCAACAATATATATATATATATATATATGTATGTATGTATGTATGTATGTATGTATGTATATAAATATAGAAAGATGTTAGTTGAAGACAAAGTTATAACTTTCTTTTCAACTGACGCTCCCTCAACCTACGCAAGAAATGTCAAAGTCCTTATGGGGGTCAATTATCATTTATTAGCCAACTTTGGTAGATCTTATTTAAATTGAAGGACTTGTTCGTAGCAATAATCTTATTCTATATTCCGACATAAGAAATGGTACAAACTAATTTCCTTCTGTTTTTTTGCAATATCCTTGGTTTCAACTTTTGCTCTGATTTTATATTCCGAGATTGCTGGTACAAATCATTTATATTCTTGGTTTCAACTTTTTCAATATGTTTTTCTAGTCCAATATATTAGTTGAAGGTTCGTTGATTGATGGATGATCATTAACCAAATGAAGTGCATTGTGGTCCCTTTCCCCTCTATATGGATCGTCCTTATAGTTTGAGAGAGAAAAAAAAAAAAAAAAAAAAAAACTAAGTGGGTCATTCAATTTCCACGCTACTTCTCGTTGCATTATTTATTTTTGAAATTTGCGAGATCAGTGGTAATTCAAAGCTGAGATATTGTCTGGTGAAGATCTTCCACAGGATTTTCTACGTTTACATTAGCTAGCCTACGTTCCCTTGATTAAACCAAACAAGAAAAGACTAAGTATTTCATTCCGACAGAAAAATGTTTGTTGTGGCCAATTTATATTTATAATATAATATAAAAAGATGTTAGTCAAAGAGAAAGTTATATATATAATATAGAAAGATTTTAGTTGAAGAGAAAGTTATAACTTTCTTTTTAACTAACGCTCCCTCGACCTACGCAAGAAATGTCAAAGTCCTTATGGGGGTCAATTATCATTTATTAGCCAACTTTGGAAGGACTTGTTTGTAGCAATAGTCTTATTCTATATCCCCACATAAGAAATGGTACAACCTAATATCCTTCTGTTTTTTTGCAATATCCTTGGTTTCAACTTTTGCTTTGATTTTATATTCCAAGATTGCTGGTACAAATCATTTATATTCTTGGTTTCAACTTTTTCAATATGTTTTTCCAGTCCAATATATTTAGTTGAAGGTTCGTTGATTGATGGATGATCATTAACCAAATGAAGTGCATTGTGGTCCCGTGTCCCCTCTATATGGACCGTCCTTATAGTTTGAGAGAAAAAAAAAATGAGTGAGTCATTCAATTTCCGCGCTACTTCCCGTCGCGTTATTAATTTTTGAAATTTGCAAGATCAGTGATGGTTCAAAGTGCTTTCCAAAGGAATATTCTTCGTACAACCATTGAAAATGTGCTTTCTTTCGACTCTTCTTGGATTAAAAAAACTGGCTTGAGAATTTTTCCTAGCCGTACAAGTCCAATAACTCCAAATTTCATATTATCAATTACCTCTGCCTAATTCTGGTCGGCTTGTGGCCTTAATCAAATTTAATTCCATTTGCATTGCTTTCGACCTGTTCATTCCTGCCTAATTTACCTACCTCAATTGACTACATGTTTATTTCAAATCAAACTTTCAATCGAAATCGACATTAAATCTTTGACACTTGAGTTGGCATTTTAATTAGACCAACTGCAACTACGTTTTGCAGGAGTTACAAGTATAATCCTGTGGACTTGAGCAGGTCCTTAAACTGCTCAAAGGAGAAACAGGTGGGAGAACCGCCTTGGGGTGAGAGTCCCCGTGCTATCTCCTGTAAAGGCAAGGTTGGGGCCTTGAAAAAGATTCCCAACCCCATTGCTGGACCGGCCACAATCCCTTTAAAGGACATGGTCAGCACGCCTGATCCTCATGAAGCCAATCCCCAGGTAACCAATCCTAAGGCAGGTTCAACGAGATGATGGTGCTCGTCCAAAGGATGGGGTGGTTGCAGGAGTTGCAAGTATACTCCTGAAGTTTTAAAAATAACACTAGCACTTTATCATTCCAATTGTCCCCATACTTCTTCATGTACATGTTTTTTTTTTGGTAAAGTCAGGTACATGTTTTTTTAATTCACATATGCTGTAAGGAACTCAGTAAGCAAATTAAAAAAAAGACGGTGATTATTTAAAATGGCTTCCCTTGAAGTATTTACCATCCGCAATAGACTAGAGTCTATAACTTTTCTAAAATAACAAAGGTAAAAATGTTTAGTTTTGCTTTGAAAGTTTTAGAGTAACATTCATAGTACGGATCCAACATGAACAGCAATGACAATATGAAATGTGCACCTAAATCCATCTGCCATTACGTAGAACTTATTGACTAAATAATTTGACACTTGAATGGATGTCCACTATAATTTAGAGTTAATATCACAAAAATGACTTTTAACTAAAAAATTTTATTGTGTCAATGAAAATCCTAAATTATGTCCATTCGGGATATGAATACCTTTTTTTTTTTTTTTTTTTTGTATCGTAAAAACCCTAAACTAGGCAATCAAGTTTGCAAAATTTAGGGCTTTTGAAGGTACTTTCCTCATATTCGACGAGCAAATCATTGTATAAATGGGCTCCGATTATTTGGACACCTAACCAAAAAATATTCAAATCATGATTTTAACTGTTAATATAGTTTTAGTATGAGTAAGAAGTTTCAGTGGCCAGTAGCGAACTTTTTGTGATTTAGGTGTATTTCCTTGACGGCTACTATACGATATTAAATCGAATTTGTATTTACGTACAACCGATGCACTAATATTTCCAAACAACATTGTACGTGGCTGTCCACGCTGGCGGAATGACACGAAAGCAGCCATGTAGAATCTTTATCCAAGGTTGTCGGAAAATGATCACGAAGTCCAACTTTGTGTGTGAATTTGAGACTGCCAATTTGTCACTTTCTCGAGGCCTTTTGTCTAAACTACATCCCGTTGGGACTATAAAACGGTATCATCCAGCTCGTTTCTCATGACTCATGAGGTCCAACAGCAGCTTGCTAGGCATGACAGAATTAACTGCAACCCACCCTCTCTCCCTCTTCCTCTTCCTCTGTCTTCTCTTCTTGCTACCATTTCAGCCCTCGGCGTCACCATTCAAAGAGGCACAAGCTCTTGTCAAATGGAAGAACTCTCTCTCCCCTCCTCCTTCTCCACCTTCTCTGAGTTCATGGTCGCTGGCCGACATTACCCATCTCTGCCACTGGACTGGCGTTGTCTGCGACAATGGCGGGTCAGTCACAGAGATCAGCCTCTCAGGCTCAAGCCTCAGTGGCACACTCGATGCACTTGACTTCGCTTCATTCCCGAACCTGACCTGCTTTAACGTGAGCCACAACAATCTTAAGGGCCTGATACCGTCCTCGATCGGCAATCTCTCCAAGCTCAGCTTCCTGGACCTGGGGAGCAATCTCTTTGAAGGTGGCATACCACCCGAGATAGGTCAATTGCAAGAGGTTCAGTACTTGAGCCTCTTTAACAACAGTCTCAACGGTACAATTCCCTACCAGATCAGCAATCTCGGGAAGGTGCGGCACTTGGATCTTCAATCAAACTACTTGAAATCTCCCGACTGGTCGAAATTCTCGGTCATGCCATCCGTGACTCACCTGAGCCTCTCTGAGAATAACCTCGAAAGTAAATTTCCGGGCTTTGTGGCCTATTGCAAGACCCTGACATCCCTCCGATTGTCGTCAAACAATTTGACTGGCGAAATTCCAGAGGCTGTGTATGCCAACCTGGTGAACCTCGAATACCTCGACCTCACTGAGAATTCGCTCCAGGGTCAGATTGCAAACTTATCGAAACTTTCCAGGCTGAAGGAGATCCACATTGGTAAGAATCGGTTCAGCGGTGTGATTCCTAAAGACATAGGATCGCTGTCTCGGCTTCAGACAGTAGAAATGCACGAAAACTCCTTTGAAGGGGCAATTCCTAGCTCCGTCAGTCAATTGAGGGAGCTTCAAAAGCTTGACTTGCACCAAAACCGCTTGAACTCTTCGATCCCTTCTGAGCTCGGTCTTTGTTCTAACCTCACCTTCTTAGCCCTTGCCAAGAATTCGATCTCTGGGGAGCTGCCTTTCTCTCTGTCCAATCTGGTCAAATTGTCAGAATTTGGAGCTTCGTCTAATCGCCTGTCAGGTGAGTTATCGCCTTACTTCTTCACAAATTGGACGGAACTCGTTTCTTTGCAGCTCCAGTGCAATTCTCTCTCCGGGCAAATTCCACCAGAAATCAAAAGCCTGACGAAGCTCAATTACCTCTATTTGTACAACAATTCACTCTCTGGCCCAATCCCTACCGGGATCGGGAGCTTGGAAAATTTGCTTGAGTTAGACCTCTCAAAGAACAATCTCTCCGGCCAAATCCCGTCAACATTGTGGAACCTCCACAACCTGCAGATCCTCCAGCTTTACTCCAACAATCTCACTGGGACTATTCTTCCGGAGGTCGGGAATCTCACATCAGTGACCACTCTCGACCTCCACACAAACCAGCTTTACGGAGAGGTCCCTGAGACCATCTCTCGCCTTGCTAACTTAGTGTGGATCTCTTTGTTCGGGAATAATTTCTCAGGAAGCATATCACGTGATTTCGGCAAGTACAGCCCTTCTCTGGGCTATGTTTTTTTTTCGAACAACAACTTCACCGGAGAACTGCCTCCCGAGTTATGCAATGGCCTTGCTCTTCATGAGCTAATGGTCAATGGGAACAAGTTCACAGGGCCACTGCCTGACTGCTTGAGGGACTGTTCGGGGCTAACAAGAGTCGGTCTGGGGCGCAATCAGTTCACTGCAAATATCACAAGTGCATTCGGAGTTTATCCGAATCTGACCACTATAAACCTCAGCAACAACCGATTTATTGGAAGTCTCTCGGCACAATGGGGAGAGTGTCCGAATCTCATGGACTTGCAGATAGATGGCAACAAAATCTCAGGCCATATCCCTCCGGAGCTCGGGAAATTGTCTCGGTTGAGCGTCCTGACTTTGTACAACAATGATTTGACCGGAAGAATTCCTGACGAGATGGGTAACCTAGGGGAGTTGTTCAAACTGAACTTGAGCAACAACCATTTGGCGGGATATATTCCCATCTCACTAGGAAAATTATCGAAGCTCCAATTTCTTGATTTGTCGGACAACGCATTGGGTGGTAGCATACCGGATGAGTTAGCGAATTTTAAGAATCTATTGAGCTTGAACTTGAGCAACAACAATCTGTCGGGTAACATATCATCCGAGCTCGGGAAGTTATCCACGCTACAGATTCTCCTAGACCTCAGCCACAATTCTTTAACAGGATCAATTCCTTCCAATTTACAAAAGCTTACTAAATTGGAAAATCTCAATCTTTCAAATAACATTTTGTCAGGTACCATCCCAGGTGCTCTCAAGAGCATGAGTAGTTTAAGCTCCATAGACTTCTCGTACAACAAACTGATGGGTGCGGTTCCTTTTGGTGGGATCTTCCAACATGCGCTGGGAAGTGCTTTTATCGGGAATCCAGGCTTGTGTGGAAACGTGACCGGATTATCTCCTTGTGGAACGAGCAGTAAATCAACCGATCATAGAAAAAAAGTTCTGGTTGGTGTGAGTGTTGGCGTTTGCTGCTTACTACTTCTGGCAATTCTAATTGCTGTGATTCTGCTACTTCGGCAGCAAAAAAAGCATCTCGACGAAGAGGAAGAGACCAAGCATCTTAAAAAGCAAGAGAAATCTGAGCAGATCATATGGGAAAAGTTAGGCAAGTTCACATTCAGCGAGATCGCCAAGGCCACCAATGAATTTAGCGAAGAATGCTGCATCGGAAAAGGCGGGTTTGGGAGTGTTTACAAGGCCGTATTGGCCAGCGGCCAAATTGTCGCTGTCAAAAAGCTCAACGCACCACAATCTGGCAACGTCCCAGTGGTCAACCACCAGAGTTTCGAGAACGAAATTCGCGTGTTGACCGAGGTCCGACACCGCAATGTGATCAAGCTCCTCGGGTTCTGTTCCATGAGGGGTTGCATTTACTTGGTCTATGAGTTTGTTGAGAGAGGCAGTTTGGCAAAGGTCCTGTATGGAGGAACAAAAGCAGTAGAGCTGGACTGGGGTACAAGGGTAAATATTGTTCAAGGCGTGGCTCATGCGATCGCCTACTTGCATCACGATTGCTCACTGCCTATTGTGCATCGGGACATAACATTGAACAACATCTTGCTCGAGCCCGACTTCGAACCTCGGCTCTCGGATTTCGGAACAGCAAGACTCTTGAATTCAGACTCGTCGATTTGGACTGCAATTGCCGGATCTTATGGCTACATGGCACCTGGTAAGCTTCGTGATGAAATTAACCATACATTTTCACGTGCACATATCATCTCAAATTGACTAAATAGCTCTCATTAACGTCTCATATTTTGATTCATTGAATAATTCTGCAAGACTTTCAAAAGAGCAAGCATAGATTTTGAAAAGTGATTTGTCTTGGGATATCATAGAAATTTGGATCTAGGGTATAACTTGGCTTTATGATCATAACATCAATTCATTCTTCATCTATGGAAAAATAGAGTTAGCAACAACGATGCGGTTGACGGCCAAATGCGATGTGTATAGCTTTGGAGTAGTGGCACTAGAGATTATGATGGGGAGGCATCCGGGGGATCTTCTCTCTTCCCTATCTATGATGAGAACATCGACATCATCGGAGAACCCGAACTTGCTGCTGAAGGATATGCTCGACCCACGTCTTCCTCCTCCGACCAAACAACTAGCCAAGAAAGTGGTATTTATTATCATGGCGGCACTTGCTTGCACGAAAACGAGTCCCAATTCGCGACCCACCATGCGTTTCGTCACGCAAGAACTATCCGCACGAGCTCAAGCTTACTTGTCCGAGCCATTCGGATCGATAACCATCAGCAAAGCCATCGAGTCTGCAGAAGAGAAATTTTGAGGGATGATGCAAATCAAATGGTACTTTCTTTTGTTTGACTTAGCTTGTAACGAATGAGAAAGGGTACCGACAAACAAAATAACTTAGAAAAGCTCTACTGCACTGGTACGTGGAAACTTCGGCCTCAAGAATTCATGTCAATTCATACTGCAAGACGAGGAAGAAATGTTCAGAGTTCATCATCATAGCTCGAAGATTGACGAGAAGCTTCTTCGCAGGATCTCACCATGCGCCTCTACTTCTCAGGACCATCAACAAGTTCCTTCTCTCTGTCAGCTTCTTGTAAGGGAAAGGGGAAATTGGCACGCGACGGATAGGATTAAAGAGTACGCAAAACTCAGTATGCTGGACTTGTGATGTTTGCATCGCCTTCAAAACATGTTTACAGATTTTAAAGTATAAATATTCTAGTGAGCATAAATTACATCATCCCTTCGGATGATAAGATAGAATACTTTCTCGTTTCGTTTACCTTTATGTTGGTACTGGATATGTCGAGCTGCCTTTTCGATGTGCCATGTAACAATACTCGTGTACTCAAATTCTAGCCCTAATGCGACGTTTTGCATAGTATGATTTATTGTCGGAGAACAAACTCGAATAGAAGTCTCTTTTTTTTTTTTTTTTTATGGGCGTCAAATGGGTTGACAAAAATCCGACCGCTAACACCACTAACAAGAACTTTAACTTGTTAAGATCCTGTCCTCTTCTCGAGTCGTGTAGAAAATTGCCACCTCTTTTGACTTGGTCAGCGAATCAAAAGGCTAGAAGAGTCGCACGATGTGAATTGGCCAACAGCTCCAGCTTGATCAGCTCACATTCATGTGTAGGATCTGGCTTTTTCTGCCTCAATTATGACGTTAGATTCTGCAGCAAAAATTATTAATACTTTTTTAATAACTTTCTCGAAATAAAATGCCCACTAAGGAGGAGGGTCGCCCGCGCTCCAAGGAAAAAAGGGATGTAGTACAACTATTTTCAATGCAATTAATCATTACCCAGGCAAATGCATGCTCCAGATTTCATGATTTAATTAAAGTGAATTGGCTTTTGATGACCTACACTTAAGCTACATTCGCTTCACGAAAATGTTGCTTTTTTGCAAGAAGCTATTTTCTAGAAAAATGATAATATTTTTTGGTATTTGGTTGAAATCTGAAACTAAACTAAAAATAGTTTCCATTATTCGGTGAAGAAAATCTTTTCCTCTGTGCACTCATTTCAATAATTTTTTTCATTTTAGTTTTTCAAAATCAATTTTTTAAACTTATTTTATTTTTTAAAAATTGATTTGTTAATTATTTTTAATTTTTCTTCTTCTTCCATGACTGGTCACCGGCCACAAAGACGACCTATGACCAATCACAAGTGAGGTTGAGCCTCGCCATAGGCCAATAAGGCTCCAACTTGCTAGATACCGGCAAGGTTGAAACTCGCCGTCCTATAGCAAGGCTTGAGCTTACCCAGGGTTAGTTGTCGGCCACCGCTATGATTGCCAACCAGCTAAAGAAAAAAGAAAAAATGGAAAATAAATTTTAAAATAATTCGAAATTCAATTTTTTAAAAATATATAATAAAAAATAAAATGAATAGGTGTTTGGTAAAAAAAGAATTATTTAGTTTAGAGGTGAAAGAAAGAGGATAGAAAATATTTTCCGCTTTCTACGTAAAACATTTTCTCTACTTTTGAAGTTGTTTTTTTTTTTTAAATGGAAAATGTGTTCCTCGACTAGTTTATTTTTCGTAAACAAATGTCAGAAAATCTGAAAAATATTTTTGAAAAAATTATTTTAAATGAAACAAATGAAACTTTAATTGCTTCCAATTATATATAGAGAGGAGCGGCATTATTTCTACCTCCATTTTGACTTTAAAAAACTCCTTTTTGTTGTTATCTAGCCAAAATACCCTCCTCTCTCTCTTCAATTTATCATTTCTTTTCTTATTAGGCCAAGCATGTCCCTATTAATATCATCCCTCTCATCAGTTTTACAATAGAAATGCTCAATTACGATTTGGAAAAAATTTGTTGAGATTGGATTTTGAATCCCAAGAAGTTTGAAAGAGAAAAGGTTTTTCGATAGTAATTCGATGAAATCATTTCGACCCCATGAATGGCCTGATAGAAAGTCTCGAAAACTCAATAGTGCCATCGGAAGGAGCGTGATAAATCGAAAGATGCGCTGTAGGATGGGCCATATGGAGAGGACAAAAGGGACCACCACGCACTTCATTCGACTAATGATCATCCATCAATCAATTCAACCGTCAATTAACAAATTCGATTAGAAAAGCAAATCGGAAAAGTTAGAAGCAAGACTATAATAGAAAAAGGAGTAAATTCATTTTTGCACGATTAATTACCTGCGGATATAAAATTAGATTATTATTGCTGCACATAAGTTTATTAAAGGACTTGGTTACAATAACAGTCTTTGGGCTACTATTAAAATAATAGTGTATTATTAGCCACAAATTCTTAAAAGAGTGAATCCCACAATAATTTATATTATGTGTTATTTATTTTTTATTACCCAAAACAAAATATCATTCTTACATTAAATTGATGACAATCACATAAGCACTTATCTTTATTTAAAAACGAATCCTCACCTTAAAAGTGGTCGGTGAAGATCACCACCATAATCAAGCCTCAAACCGACATTGATGTTTCATAGAGATGTAATTATAAAAGAGAAAGCTAGTTATTGTTCAAAGGATTAATATCAAGAAAAATCTTAAACTAATACACCTATAGCAAATTTATCCCAAACTATTAGACATTTGATAAATTTACCCAAAACTGGTATATTTATCATAAATTTACCCTCTATTAATTTATGTTAAATTTTAATATCAAATTGCTAAGTTAAATGATACGTGACAGTTGATTGGTATACTAGTTTAAGATTTTACTATTTATTTATCACAATTGTAATAGTTTTGTGATTTTTTATTGTACTAATCCAATTTAATGGATTGGGATTTTTGCAGTCAAAAAAATTAGTTTAAGGTAAATTTATTACAAGTGTACTAATTAAGGCTTTTTTGTGGTCATTTTGTGTAAATTTATCGTAAGTGTACCGATTTAGAGTTTTTGATGGTAAAAAAATTAATTTTTGGTAAATTTATCACAGTTGTACTAATTCTGAGTTTTTCGTGGTTTTAACCCTTGTTTAAACTAGTCCTCCTATCATTTCTTTCTCTAATTAGAAACATGCTATAATCCAAAACAAACATCTTTACTTGGTTTCTCTTGTTCGGTTGATCCTAATCAATGGCGAGTTGTCGAGCTAGTGTAAACATGGAGAGTCAAGTAGAATTAACCAAGACCATTAATATTACGTAAGGGTGTGTTTGTTTCTCAAAAAATTAGTCATTTACAACTCTCTTGAAAAAGAGACAATGCCTGTTCTTCCTCTAGTTTTCCCAAGGCAACCGGATATATTGTTTATCCAGTTTCCATGGAAAATTCGAAATGAAATCTCGATACTTGCTCTACTCCTACCAAATAAGCTTCCTTAAATGTGAATACAATGAAAACAAATTAAAGGAAATTATAAATATGGAAGAAAACCCACATAATGTTCACAGCAATTATATATATATGGCTCGTACCCGCCTACAATCACAATTGAGCAGTCATGACCGCGAGCTTATATCCACCAACCATGGCCTTGAGCTTCACAACTCAAAATTCCAAAAGTCGTGGCCACTGCGATAATGATTGCCGCAAGATTTGAGCTTGAGCTCGTGGCTATGGTGGCCGTGATGGACCCCCATCTTTCTCTCAATTTTGT